>CM024646.1:5743642-6343642 GCA_014182695.1 Eucalyptus albens
TTTGTGAAGAAACTATTTTGAAAATCGAACTTCAAAAGTTGATAAAAATTGTTTGAACATCAAAAGGTCACGGATTCCAACGTAAAACGAGATTCTGACTTGCATGCAACAAATCTGAAATATTGTTCCTTTAAATCTAGAAAATCTTGAGTAAAATATATGACATAGATGAAGATTTTACAAAAAATTTCAAGTAGAAAGAAACCTCAAATCTATAGCATATCCCAACCCACAAAAATAGCAAACATCGGGTTTCCAGTAAATAGATCCGGACAAAAATCCAACCTTAGTTCCTTGGAGCACGTCTCATGCAAGCTTAGTAACCAAAAGCCCTTGAGAAACAAACATGCAAGACTTGCCCTCACCGGCAGAAACTGAGTCCACTCGCACGTCTCTAAGATTAAATCCAGAAACATAATCAAACGAATTCAGAAAATTCTCAAATTTAAGTATGTTGTAAAGAAAACTAAAAAAAAAAAAAAAAAACATTTTTTATGAAGAAACCTTGGCCCAGTTCTTTCTGGAATAGGAGCAGTCAATCATTCAAATAGTCACCAAAACTATTCTCGTGTCCCGAAATCATGTTTTAAAAAACCACCTTGGTTTGAAATCAAAAACTCATTCATCTGCTCCGAAATTTCACTATGCAAAACTTCATGACGTGCTGAACAACTTTTGTGAAGAAACTATTTTGAAAATCGAACTTCAAAAGTTGATAAAAATTGTTTGAACATCAAAAGGTCACGGATTCCAACATAAAACGAGATTCTGACTTGCATGCAACAAAGCTGAAATATTGTTCCTTTAAATCTAGAAAATCTTGAGTAAAATATATGACATAAATGAAGATTTTAGAAAAAAAAATTTCAAGTAGAAAGAAACCTCAAATCTATAGGAAATCCCTACCCACAAAAATAGCAAAAATAAGGTTTCCAGAAAATAGATCCGGACAAAAATCCAACCTTAGTTCCTTGGAGCACATCTCATGCAAGCTTAGTAACCAAAAGCCCTTGAGAAACAAACATGCGAGACTTGCCCTCACCGGCAGAAACTCAGTCCACTCGCAAGTCTCTAAGATTAAATCCAGAAACATAATCAAACGAATTCAGAAAATTGTCAAATTTAAGTATGTTGTAAAGAAAACTTTAAAAAAAAAAAAACAAATTTATGCAGAAACCATGGCCCAGTTCTTTATGGAATAGGAGCAGTCAATCATTCAAATAGTCACCAAAACTATTCCCGTGTCTCGAAATCATGTTTTCAAAAAGCAGCTTGGTTTGAAATCAAAAACTCATTCATCTGCTCCGAAATTTGACTATGCAAAACTTCATGACGTGCTGAACAACTTTTGTGAAGAAACTATTTTGAAAATCGAACTTCAAAAGTTGATAAAAATTGTTTGAACATCAAAAGGTCACGGATTCCAACATAAAACGAGATTCTGACTTGCATGCAACAAAGCTGAAATATTGTTCCTTTAAATCTAGAAAATCTTGAGTAAAATATATGACATAAATGAAGATTTTAGAAAAAAATTTCAAGTAGAAAGAAACCTCAAATCTATAGCATATCCCAACCCACAAAAATAGCAAACATCGGGTTTCCAGTAAATAGATCCGGACAAAAATCCAACCTTAGTTCCTTGGAGCACGTCTCATGCAAGCTTAGTAACCAAAAGCCCTTGAGAAACAAACATGCAAGACTTGCCCTCACCGGCAGAAACTGAGTCCACTCGCACGTCTCTAAGATTAAATCCAGAAACATAATCAAACGAATTCAGAAAATTCTCAAATTTAAGTATGTTGTAAAGAAAACTTAAAAAAAAAAAAAACATTTTTTATGCAGAAACCTTGGCCCAGTTCTTTTGGAATAGGGGCAGTCAATCATTCAAATAGTCACCAAAACTATTCCCGTGTCCCGAAATCATGTTTTCAAAAACCAGCTTGGTTTGAAATCAAAAACTCATTCATCTGCTCCGAAATTTGACTATGCAAAACTTCATGACGTGCTGAACAACTTTTGTGAAGAAACTATTTTGAAAATCGAACTTCAAAAGTTGATAAAAATTGTTTGAACATCAAAAGGTCACGGATTCCAACATAAAACGAGATTCTGACTTGCATGCAACAAAGCTGAAATATTGTTCCTTTAAATCTAGAAAATCTTGAGTAAAATATATGACATAAATGAAGATTTTAGAAAAAAATTTCAAGTAGAAAGAAACCTCAAATCTATAGCATATCCCAACCCACAAAAATAGCAAACATCGGGTTTCCAGTAAATAGATCCGGACAAAAATCCAACCTTAGTTCCTTGGAGCACGTCTCATGCAAGCTTAGTAACCAAAAGCCCTTGAGAAACAAACATGCAAGACTTGCCCTCACCGGCAGAAACTGAGTCCACTCGCACGTCTCTAAGATTAAATCCAAAAACATAATCAAACGAATTCAGAAAATTCTCAAATTTAAGTATGTTGTAAAGAAAACTTAAAAAAAAAAAAAACATTTTTTATGCAGAAACCATGGCCCAGTTCTTTATGGAATAGGAGCAGTCAATCATTCAAATAGTCACCAAAACTATTCCCGTGTCCCGAAATCATGTTTTCAAAAACCAGCTTCGTTTGAAATCAAAAACTCATTCATCTGCTCCGAAATTTGACTATGCAAAACTTCATGACGTGCTGAACAACTTTTGTGAAGAAACTATTTTGAAAATCGAAGTTCAAAAGTCGATAAAAATTGTTTGAACATCAAAAGGTCACGGATTCCAACATAAAACGAGATTCTGACTTGCTTTCAAGAAAGCTGAAATATTGTTCCTTTAAATCTAGAAAATCTTGAGTAAAATATATGACATAAATGAACATTTTAAAAAAATTTAAAGTAAAAAGAAGCCTCAAATCTATGGCATATCCCAACCAACAAAAATAACAAACATCGGGTTTCCAATAAATAGATTCGGACAAAAATCCAACCTTAGTTCCTTGGAGCACGTCTCATGCAAGCTTAGTAACCAAAAGCCCTTGAGAAACAAACATGCAAGACTTGCTCTCACCGGCAGAAACTCAGTCCACTCGCCCGTCTCTAAGATTAAATCCAGAAACATAATCAAACGAATTCAGAAAATTCTCAAATTTAAGTATGTTGTAAAGAAAACTTAAAAAAAAAAAAAAATTTATGCAGAAACCATGGCCCAGTTCTTTATGGAATAGGAGCAGTCAATCATTCAAATAGTCACCAAAACTATTCCCGTGTCCCGAAATCATGTTTTCAAAAAGCAGCTTCGTTTGAAATCCAAAACTCATTCACCTGCTCCGAAATTTGACTATGCAAAACTTCATGACGTGCTGAACAACTTTTGTGAAGAAACTATTTTGAAAATCGAACTTCAAAAGTTGATAAAAATTGTTTGAACATCAAAAGGTCACGGATTCCAACATAAAACGAGATTCTGACTTGCATGCAACAAAGCTGAAATATTGTTCCTTTAAATCTAGAAAATCTTGAGTAAAATATATGACATAAATGAAGATTTTAGAAAAAATTTTCAAGTAGAATGAAACCTCAAATCTATAGCATATCCCAACCCACAAAAATAGCAAACATCGGGTTTCCAGTAAATAGATCCTAACAAAAATCCAACCTTAGTTCCTTGGAGCACGTCTCATGCAAGCTTAGTAACCAAATGCCCTTGAGAAACAAAAATGCAAGACTTGCCCTCACCGGCAGAAACTGAGTCCACTCGCACGTCTCTAAGATTAAATCCAGAAACATAATCAAACGAATTCAGAAAATTCTCAAATTTAAGTATGTTGTAAAGAAAACTTAAAAAAAAAAAAAAAAAAAACATTTTTTATGAAGAAACCTTGGCCAAGTTCTTTATGGAATAGGAGCAGTCAATCATTCAAATAGTCACCAAAACTATTCCCGTGTCCCGAAATCATGTTTTCAAAAAGCAGCTTCGTTTGAAATCCAAAACTCATTCACCTGCTCCGAAATTTCACTATGCAAAACTTCATGACGTGCTGAACAACTTTTGTGAAGAAACTATTTTGAAAATCGAACTTCAAAAGTTAATAAAAATTGTTTGAACATCAAAAGGTCACGGATTCCAACATAAAACGAGATTCTGACTTGCATGCAACAAAGCTGAAATATTGTTCCTTTAAATCTAGAAAATCTTGAGTAAAATATATGACATAAATGAAGATTTTAGAAAAAAAATTCAAGTAGAAAGAAACCTCAAATCTATAGCATATCCCAACCCACAAAAATAGCAAACATCGGGTTTCCAGTAAATAGATCCGGACAAAAATCCAACCTTAGTTCCTTGGAGCACGTCTCATGCAAGCTTAGTAACCAAAAGCCCTTGAGAAACAAACATGCAAGACTTGCCCTCACCGGCAGAAACTGAGTCCACTCGCACGTCTCTAAGATTAAATCCAGAAACATAATCAAACGAATTCAGAAAATTCTCAAATTTAAGTATGTTGTAAAGAAAACTTAAAAAAAAAAAAAAACATTTTTATGCAGAAACCATGGCCCAGTTCTTTATGGAATAGGAGCAGTCAATCATTCAAATAGTCACCAAAACTATTCCCGTGTCCCGAAATCATGTTTTCAAAAACCAGCTTCGTTTGAAATCAAAAACTCATTCATCTGCTCCGAAATTTCACTATGCAAAACTTCATGACGTGCTGAACAACTTTTGTGAAGAAACTATTTTGAAAATCGAACTTCAAAAGTTAATAAAAATTGTTTGAACATCAAAAGGTCACGGATTCCAACATAAAACGAGATTCTGACTTGCATGCAACAAAGCTGAAATATTGTTCCTTTAAATCTAGAAAATCTTGAGTAAAATATATGACATAAATGAAGATTTTAGAAAAAAATTTCAAGTAGAAAGAAACCTCAAATCTATAGCATATCCCAACCCACAAAAATAGCAAACATCGGGTTTCCAGTAAATAGATCCGGACAAAAATCCAACCTTAGTTCCTTGGAGCACGTCTCATGCAAGCTTAGTAACCAAAAGCCCTTGAGAAACAAACATGCAAGACTTGCCCTCACCGGCAGAAACTGAGTCCACTCGCACGTCTCTAAGATTAAATCCAGAAACATAATCAAACGAATTCAGAAAATTCTCAAATTTAAGTATGTTGTAAAGAAAACTTAAAAAAAAAAAAAAAAACATTTTTTGTGAAGAAACCTTGGCCCAGTTCTTTCTGGAATAGGAGCAGTCAATCATTCAAATAGTCACCAAAACTATTCCCGTGTCCCGAAATCATGTTTTCAAAAACCAGCTTGGTTTGAAATCAAAAACTCATTCATCTGCTCCGAAATTTGACTATGCAAAACTTCATGACGTGCTGAACAACTTTTGTGAAGAAACTATTTTGAAAATCGAACTTCAAAAGTTGATAAAAATTGTTTGAACATCAAAAGGTCACGGATTCCAACATAAAACGAGATTCTGACTTGCATGCAACAAAGCTGAAATATTGTTCCTTTAAATCTAGAAAATCTTGAGTAAAATATATGACATAAATGAAGATTTTACAAAAAATTTCAAGTAGAAAGAAACCTCAAATCTATAGCATATCCCAACCCACAAAAATAGCAAACATCGGGTTTCCAGTAAATAGATCCGGACAAAAATCCAACCTTAGTTCCTTGGAGCACGTCTCATGCAAGCTTAGTAACCAAAAGCCCTTGAGAAACAAACATGCAAGACTTGCCCTCACCGGCAGAAACGAGAGTCCACTCGCACGGCTCTAAGATTAAATCCAGAAACATAATCAAACGAATTCAGAAAGTTCTCAAATTTAACTATGTTGTAAGGAAAACTTAAAAAAAAAAAACAATTTTTGTGAAGAAACCTTGGCCCAGTTCTTTCTGGAATAGGAGCAATCAATCATTCAAATAGTCACCAAAACTATTCCCCTGTCCCGAAATAATGTTTTCAAAAACCAGCTTGGTTCGAAATCAAAAACTCATTCATCTGCTCCGAAATTTGACTATGCAAAACTTCATGACGTGCTGAACAACTTTTGTGAAGAAACTATTTTGAAAATCGAACTTCAAAAGTTGATAAAAATTGTTTGAACATCAAAAGGTCACGGATTCCAACATAAAACGAGATTCTGACTTGCATGCAACAAAGCTGAAATATTGTTCCTTTAAATCTAGAAAATCTTGAGTAAAATATATGACATAAATGAAGATTTTACAAAAATTTTCAAGTAGAAAGAAACCTCAAATCTATAGCATATCCCAACCCACAAAAATAGCAAACATCGGGTTTCCAGTAAATAGATTCGGACAAAAATCCAACCGTAGTTCCTTGCAGCACGTCTCATGCAAGCTTAGTAACCAAAAGCCCTTGAGAAAGAAACATGCAAGACTTGCTCTCACCGGCAGAAACTGAGAGCACTCGCACGTCCCTAAGATTAAATCCAGAAACATAATCAAACGAATTCAGAAAATTCTCAAATTTAAGTATGTTGTAAAGAAAACTAAAAAAAAAAAAAAAAAAAACATTTTTTGTGAAGAAACCTTGGCCCAGTTCTTTCTGGAATAGGAGCAGTCAATCATTCAAATAGTCACCAAAACTATTCCCGTGTCCCGAAATCATGTTTTCAAAAACCAGCTTGGTTTGAAATCAAAAACTCATTCATCTGCTCCGAAATTTGACTATGCAAAACTTCATGACGTGCTGAACAACTTTTGTGAAGAAACTATTTTGAAAATCGAACTTCAAAAGTTGATAAAAATTGTTTGAACATCAAAAGGTCACGGATTCCAACATAAAACGAGATTCTGACTTGCATGCAACAAAGCTGAAATATTGTTCCTTTAAATCTAGAAAATCTTGAGTAAAATATATGACATAAATGAAGATTTTAGAAAAAATTTCAAGTAGAAAGAAACCTCAAATCTATAGCATATCCCAACCCACAAAAATAGCAAACATCGGGTTTCCAGTAAATAGATCCGGACAAAAATCCAACCTTAGTTCCTTGGAGCACGTCTCATGCAAGCTTAGTAACCAAAAGCCCTTGAGAAACAAACATGCAAGACTTGCCCTCACCGGCAGAAACTGTGTCCACTCGCACGTCTCTAAGATTAAAACCAGAAACATAATCAAACGAATTCAGAAAATTCTCAAATTCAAGTATGTTGTAAAGAAAACTTAAAAAAATATTTTGTTTAAAGAAACCATGGCCCAGTTCTTTCTAGAATAGGAGCAGTCAATCATTCAAATAGTAACCAAAACTGTTCCCGTGTCCCGAAATCATGTTTTCCAAAACCAGCTTGGTTTGAAATCAAAAACTCATTCATCTGCTCCGAAATTTGACTATGCAAAACTTCATGACGTGCTGAACAACTTTTGTGAAGAAACTATTTTGAAAATCGAACTGCAAAAGTTGATCAAAATTGTTTGAACATCAAAAGGTCACGGATTCCAACATAAAACGAGATTCTGACTTGCATGCAACAAAGCTGAAATATTGTTCCTTTAAATCTAGAAAATCTTGAGTAAAATATATGACATAAATGAAGATTTTAGAAAAAATTTCAAGTAGAAAGAAACCTCAAATCTATAGCATATCCCAACCCACAAAAATAGCAAACATCGGGTTTCCAGTAAATAGATCCGGACAAAAATCCAACCTTAGTTCCTTGGAGCACGTCTCATGCAAGCGTAGTAACCAAAAGCCCTTGAGAAACAAACATGCAAGACTTGCTCTGACCGGCAGAAACTGAGAGCACTCGCATGTCTCAAAGATTAAATCCATAAACATAATCAAACGAATTCAGAAAATTCTCAAATTTAAGTATGTTGTAAAGAAAACTTAAAAAAAAAAAAAAAAAAAACTTTTTTGTGAAGAAACCTTGGCCCAGTTCTTTCTGGAATAGGAGCAGTCAATCATTCAAATAGTCACCAAAACTATTCCCGTGTCCCGAAATCATGTTTTCAAAAACCAGCTTGGTTTGAAATCAAAAACTCATTCATCTGCTCCGAAATTTGACTATGCAAAACTTCATGACGTGCTGAACAACTTTTGTGAAGAAACTATTTTGAAAATCGAACTTCAAAAGTTGATAAAAATTGTTTGAACATCAAAAGGTCACGGATTCCAACATAAAACGAGATTCTGACTTGCATGCAACAAAGCTGAAATATTGTTCCTTTAAATCTAGAAAATCTTGAGTAAAATATATGACATAAATGAAGATTTTAGAAAAAATTTCAAGTAGAAAGAAACCTCAAATCTATAGCATATCCCAACCCACAAAAATAGCAAACATCGGGTTTCCAGTAAATAGATCCGGACAAAAATCCAACCTTAGTTCCTTGGAGCACGTCTCATGCAAGCTTAGTAACCAAAAGCCCTTGAGAAACAAACATGCAAGACTTGCCCTCACCGGCAGAAACTCAGTCCACTCGCACGTCTCTAAGATTAAATCCAGAAACATAATCAAACGAATTCAGAAAATTCTCAAATTTAAGTATGTTGTAAAGAAAACTTAAAAAAAAAAAAAAAAAAAACATTTTTTTGTGAAGAAACCTTGGCCCAGTTCTTTCTGGAATAGGAGCAGTCAATCATTCAAATAGTCACCAAAACTATTCCCGTGTCCCGAAATCATGTTTTCAAAAACCAGCTTGGTTTGAAATCAAAAACTCATTCATCTGCTCCGAAATTTGACTATGCAAAACTTCATGACGTGCTGAACAACTTTTGTGAAGAAACTATTTTGAAAATCGAACTTCAAAAGTTGATAAAAATTGTTTGAACATCAAAAGGTCACGGATTCCAACATAAAACGAGATTCTGACTTGCATGCAACAAAGCTGAAATATTGTTCCTTTAAATCTAGAAAATCTTGAGTAAAATATATGACATAAATGAAGATTTTAGAAAAAAATTTCAAGTAGAAAGAAACCTCAAATCTATAGCATATCCCAACCCACAAAAATAGCAAACATCGGGTTTCCAGTAAATAGATCCGGACAAAAATCCAACCTTAGTTCCTTGGAGCACGTCTCATGCAAGCTTAGTAACCAAAAGCCCTTGAGAAACAAACATGCAAGACTTGCCCTCACCGGCAGAAACTCAGTCCACTCGCACGTCTCTAAGATTAAATCCAGAAACATAATCAAACGAATTCAGAAAATTCTCAAATTTAAGTATGTTGTAAAGAAAACTTAAAAAAAAAAAAAAAACATTTTTTTGTGAAGAAACCTTGGCCCAGTTCTTTCTGGAATAGGAGCAGTCAATCATTCAAATAGTCACCAAAACTATTCCCCGTGTCCCGAAATCATGTTTTCAAAAACCAGCTTGGTTTGAAATCAAAAACTCATTCATCTGCTCCGAAATTTGACTATGCAAAACTTCATGACGTGCTGAACAACTTTTGTGAAGAAACTATTTTGAAAATCGAACTTCAAAAGTTGATAAAAATTGTTTGAACATCAAAAGGTCACGGATTCCAACATAAAACGAGATTCTGACTTGCATGCAACAAAGCTGAAATATTGTTCCTTTAAATCTAGAAAATCTTGAGTAAAATATATGACATAAATGAAGATTTTAGAAAAAATTTCAAGTAGAAAGAAACCTCAAATCTATAGCATATCCCAACCCACAAAAATAGCAAACATCGGGTTTCCAGTAAATAGATCCGGACAAAAATCCAACCTTAGTTCCTTGGAGCACGTCTCATGCAAGCTTAGTAACCAAAAGCCCTTGAGAAACAAACATGCAAGACTTGCCCTCACCGGCAGAAACTGAGTCCACTCGCACGTCTCTAAGATTAAATCCAGAAACATAATCAAACGAATTCAGAAAATTCTCAAATTTAAGTATGTTGTAAAGAAAACTTAAAAAAAAAAAAAAACATTTTTTGTGAAGAAACCTTGGCCCAGTTCTTTCTGGAATAGGAGCAGTCAATCATTCAAATAGTCACCAAAACTATTCCCGTGTCCCGAAATCATGTTTTCAAAAACCAGCTTGGTTCGAAATCAAAAACTCATTCATCTGCTCCGAAATTTGACTATGCAAAACTTCATGACGTGCTGAACAACTTTTGTGAAGAAACTATTTTGAAAATCGAACTTCAAAAGTTGATAAAAATTGTTTGAACATCAAAAGGTCACGGATTCCAACATAAAACGAGATTCTGACTTGCATGCAACAAAGCTGAAATATTGTTCCTTTAAATCTAGAAAATCTTGAGTAAAATATATGACATAAATGAAGATTTTAAAAAATTTCAAGTAGAAAGAAACCTCAAATCTATAGCATATCCCAACCCACAAAAATAGCAAACATCGGGTTTCCAGTAAATAGATCCGGACAAAAATCCAACCTTAGTTCCTTGGAGCACGTCTCATGCAAGCTTAGTAACCAAAAGCCCTTGAGAAACAAACATGCAAGACTTGCCCTCACCGGCAGAAACTGAGTCCACTCGCACGTCTCTAAGATTAAATCCAGAAACATAATCAAACGAATTCAGAAAATTCTCAAATTTAAGTATGTTGTAAAGAAAACTTAAAAAAAAAAAAAAAAAAAACATTTTTTTGAAGAAACCTTGGCCTAGTTCTTTCTGGAATAGGAGCAGTCAATCATTCAAATAGTCACCAAAACTATTCCTGTGTCCCGAAATCATGTTTTCCAAAACCAGCTTGGTTTGAAATCAAAAACTCATTCATCTGCTCCGAAATTTGACTATGCAAAACTTCATGACGTGCTGAACAACTTTTGTGAAGAAACTATTTTGAAAATCGAACTTCAAAAGTTGATAAAAATTGTTTGAACATCAAAAGGTCACGGATTCCAACATAAAACGAGATTCTGACTTGCATGCAACAAAGCTGAAATATTGTTCCTTTAAATCTAGAAAATCTTGAGTAAAATATATGACATAAATGAAGATTTTAGAAAAAATTTCAAGTAGAAAGAAACCTCAAATCTATAGCATATCCCAACCCACAAAAATAGCAAACATCGGGTTTCCAGTAAATAAATCCCGACAAAATTCCAACCATAGCTCCTTGGAGCACGTCTCATGCAAGCTTAGTAACCAAAAGCCCTTGAGAAACAAACATGCAAGACTTGCCCTCACCGACAGAAACTGAGACCACTCGCACGTCTCTAAGATTAAATCCAGAAACATAATCAAACGAATTCAGAAAATTCTCAAATTTAAGTATGTTGTAAAGAAAACTTAAAAAAAAAAAAAACATTTTTTTTGAAGAAACCTTGGCCCAGTTCTTTTTGGAATAGGGGCAGTCAATCTTTCAAATAGTCACCAAAACTATTCCCGTGTCCCGAAATCATGTTTTCAAAAACCAGCTTGGTTTGAAATCAAAAACTCATTCATCTGCTCCGAAATTTGACTATGCAAAACTTCATGACGTGCTGAACAACTTTTGTGAAGAAACTATTTTGAAAATCGAACTTCAAAAGTTGATAAAAATTGTTTGAACATCAAAAGGTCACGGATTCCAACATAAAACGAGATTCTGACTTGCATGCAACAAAGCTGAAATATTGTTCCTTTAAATCTAGAAAATCTTGAGTAAAATATATGACATAAATGAAGATTTTAGAAAAATTTCAAGTAGAAAGAAACCTCAAATCTATAGCATATCCCAACCCACAAAAATAGCAAACATCGGGTTTCCAGTAAATAGATCCGGACAAAAATCCAACCTTAGTTCCTTGGAGCACGTCTCATGCAAGCTTAGTAACCAAAAGCCCTTGAGAAACAAACATGCAAGACTTGCTCTCACCGGCAGAAACTGAGAGCACTCGCACGTCTCTAAGATTAAATCCAGAAACATAATCAAACGAATTCAGAAAATTCTCAAATTTAAGTATGTTGTAAGGAAAACTTAAAAAAAAAACATTTTTTGTGAAGAAACCTTGGCCCAGTTCTTTCTGGAATAGGAGCAGTCAATCATTCAAATAGTCACCAAAACTATTCCCGTGTCCCGAAATCATGTTTTCAAAAACCAGCTTGGTTCGAAATCAAAAACTCATTCATCTGCTCCGAAATTTGACTATGCAAAACTTCATGACGTGCTGAACAACTTTTGTGAAGAAACTATTTTGAAAATCGAACTTCAAAAGTTGATAAAAATTGTTTGAACATCAAAAGGTCACGGATTCCAACATAAAACGAGATTCTGACTTGCATGCAACAAAGCTGAAATATTGTTCCTTTAAATCTAGAAAATCTTGAGTAAAATATATGACATAAATGAAGATTTTAGAAAAATTTCAAGTAGAAAGAAACCTCAAATCTATAGCATATCCCAACCCACAAAAATAGCAAACATCGGGTTTCCAGTAAATAGATCCGGACAAAAATCCAACCTTAGTTCCTTGGAGCACGTCTCATGCAAGCTTAGTAACCAAAAGCCCTTGAGAAACAAACATGCAAGACTTGCCCTCACCGGCAGAAACTGTGTCCACTCGCACGGCTCTAAGATTAAATCCAGAAACATAATCAAACGAATTCAGAAAGTTCTCAAATTTAACTATGTTGTAAAGAAAACTTAAAAAAAAAAAAAAAACATTTTTTTAAGAAACCTTGGCCCAGTTCTTTCTGGAATAGGAGCAGTCAATCATTCAAATAGTCACCAAAACTATTCCCGTGTCCCGAAATCATGTTTTCAAAAACCAGCTTGGTTTGAAATCAAAAACTCATTCATCTGCTCCGAAATTTGACTATGCAAAACTTCATGACGTGCTGAACAACTTTTGTGAAGAAACTATTTTGAAAATCGAACTTCAAAAGTTGATAAAAATTGTTTGAACATCAAAAGGTCACGGATTCCAACATAAAACGAGATTCTGACTTGCATGCAACAAAGCTGAAATATTGTTCCTTTAAATCTAGAAAATCTTGAGTAAAATATATGACATAAATGAAGATTTTAGAAAAAATTTCAAGTAGAAAGAAACCTCAAATCTATAGCATATCCCAACCCACAAAAATAGCAAACATCGGGTTTCCAGTAAATAGATCCGGACAAAAATCCAACCTTAGTTCCTTGGAGCACGTCTCATGCAAGCTTAGTAACCAAAAGCCCTTGAGAAACAAACATGCAAGACTTGCCCTCACCGGCAGAAACTGTGTCCACTCGCACGTCTCTAAGATTAAATCCAGAAACATAATCAAACGAATTCAGAAAATTCTCAAATTTAAGTATGTTGTAAAGAAAACTTAAAAAAAAAAAACATTTTTTTTGAAGAAACCTTGGCCCAGTTCTTTCTAGAATAGGAGCAGTCAATCATTCAATTAGTCACCAAAACTATTCCCGTGTCCCGAAATCATGTTTTCCAAAACCAGCTTGGTTTGAAATCAAAAACTCATTCATCTGCTCTGAAATTTGACTATGCAAAACGTCATGACGTGCTGAACAACTTTTGTGAAGAAACTATTTTGAAAATCGAACTTCAAAAGTTGATAAAAATTGTTTGAACATCAAAAGGTCACGGATTCCAACATAAAACGAGATTCTGACTTGCATGCAACAAAGCTGAAATATTGTTCCTTTAAATCTAGAAAATCTTGAGTAAAATATATGACATAAATGAAGATTTTAGAAAAAATTTCAAGTAGAAAGAAACCTCAAATCTATAGCATATCCCAACCCACAAAAATAGCAAACATCGGGTTTCCAGTAAATAGATCCGGACAAAAATCCAACCTTAGTTCCTTGGAGCACGTCTCATGCAAGCTTAGTAACCAAAAGCCCTTGAGAAACAAACATGCAAGACTTGCCCTCACCGGCAGAAACTGAGTCCACTCGCACGTCTCTAAGATTAAATCCAGAAACATAATCAAACGAATTCAGAAAATTCTCAAATTTAAGTATGTTGTAAAGAAAACTTAAAAAAAAAAAAAAAAAACATTTTTTTGAAGAAACCTTGGCCCAGTTCTTTCTGGAATAGGAGCAGTCAATCATTCAAATAGTCACCAAAACTATTCCCGTGTCCCGAAATCATGTTTTCAAAAACCAGCTTGGTTTGAAATCAAAAACTCATTCATCTGCTCCGAAATTTGACTATGCAAAACTTCATGACGTGCTGAACAACTTTTGTGAAGAAACTATTTTGAAAATCGAACTTCAAAAGTTGATAAAAATTGTTTGAACATCAAAAGGTCACGGATTCCAACATAAAACGAGATTCTGACTTGCATGCAACAAAGCTGAAATATTGTTCCTTTAAATCTAGAAAATCTTGAGTAAAATATATGACATAAATGAAGATTTTAGAAAAATTTCAAGTAGAAAGAAACCTCAAATCTATAGCATATCCCAACCCACAAAAATAGCAAACATCGGGTTTCCAGTAAATAGATCCGGACAAAAATCCAACCTTAGTTCCTTGGAGCACGTCTCATGCAAGCTTAGTAACCAAAAGCCCTTGAGAAACAAACATGCAAGACTTGCCCTCACCGGCAGAAACTGAGTCCACTCGCACGTCTCTAAGATTAAATCCAGAAACATAATCAAACGAATTCAGAAAATTCTCAAATTTAAGTATGTTGTAAAGAAAACTTAAAAAAAAAAAAAAAAAACATTTTTTGTGAAGAAACCTTGGCCCAGTTCTTTCTGGAATAGGAGCAGTCAATCATTCAAATAGTCACCAAAACTATTCCCGTGTCCCGAAATCATGTTTTCAAAAACCAGCTTGGTTTGAAATCAAAAACTCATTCATCTGCTCCGAAATTTGACTATGCAAAACTTCATGACGTGCTGAACAACTTTTGTGAAGAAACTATTTTGAAAATCGAACTTCAAAAGTTGATAAAAATTGTTTGAACATCAAAAGGTCACGGATTCCAACATAAAACGAGATTCTGACTTGCATGCAACAAAGCTGAAATATTGTTCCTTTAAATCTAGAAAATCTTGAGTAAAATATATGACATAAATGAAGATTTTAGAAAAATTTCAAGTAGAAAGAAACCTCAAATCTATAGCATATCCCAACCCACAAAAATAGCAAACATCGGGTTTCCAGTAAATAGATCCGGACAAAAATCCAACCTTAGTTCCTTGGAGCACGTCTCATGCAAGCTTAGTAACCAAAAGCCCTTGAGAAACAAACATGCAAGACTTGCCCTCACCGGCAGAAACTGAGAGTCCACTCGCACGTCTCTAAGATTAAATCCAGAAACATAATCAAACGAATTCAGAAAATTCTCAAAGTTAAGTATGTTGTAAAGAAAACTTAAAAAAAAAAAAACAAATTTATGAAGAAACCTTGGCCCAGTTCTTTTTGGAATACGAGCCCTCAATCATTCAAATAGTCACCAAAACTCATCCTGTGTCCCAAAATCATGTTTTCCAAAACCAGCTTGGTTTGAAATCAAAAACTCATTCATCTGCTCCGAAATATGACCATGCAAAACTTCATGACATGCTGAAAAACATTTGTGAAGAAGCTATTTTGAAAATCGACGTTCAAACGTTGATAAATTTTTTTTGAACATCAAAAGGTCACGGATTCCAACATAAGACGAGATTCTGACTTGCATGCAACAAAGCTGAAATATTGTTCCTTTAAATCTAGAAAGTCTTGAGTAAAATATATGACATAAATGAAGATTTTAGAAAAAATTTCAAGTAGAAAGAAACCTCAAATCTATAGCATATCCCAACCCACAAAAATAGCAAACATCGGGTTTCCAGTAAATAGATCCGGACAAAAATCCAACCTTAGTTCCTTGGAGCACGTCTCATGCAAGCTTAGTAACCAAAAGCCCTTGAGAAACAAACATGCAAGACTTGCTCTCACCGGCAGAAACTGAGTCCACTCGCACGTCTCTAAGATTAAATCCAGAAACATAATCAAACGAATTCAGAAAATTCTCAAATTTAAGTATGTTGTAAAGAAAACTTAAAAAAAAAAACATTTTTTTTAAGAAACCTTGGCCCAGTTCTTTCTGGAATAGGGGAAGTCAATCATTCAAATAGTCTCCCGAAATCATGTTTTCAAAAACCAGCTTGGTTGGAAATCAAAAACTCATTCATCTGCTCCGAAATTTGACTATGCAAAACGTCATGACGTGCTGAACAACTTTTGTGAAGAAACTATTTTGAAAATCGAACTTCAAAAGTTGATAAAAATTGTTTGAACATCAAAAGGTCACGGATTCCAACATAAAACGAGATTCTGACTTGCATGCAACAAAGCTGAAATATTGTTCCTTTAAAACTAGAAAATCTTGAGTAAAATATATGACATAGATGAAGATTTTAGAAAAAATTTAAAGTAGAAAGAAACCTCAAATCTATAGCAAATCCCAACCAACAAAAACAGCAAACATCAGGTTTCCAGTAAATAGATACGGACAAAAATCCAACCTTAGTTCCTTGGAGCACGTCTCATGTAAGCTTAGTAACCAAAAGCCCTAGAGAAACAAACATGCAAGACTTGCTCTCACCGGCAGAAACTGAGTCCACTCGCACGTCTCTAAGATTAAATCCAGAAACATAATCAAACGAATTCAGAAAATTCTCAAATTTAAGTATGTTGTAAAGAAAACTTAAAAAATACATTTTTTGTGAAGAAACCTTGGCCCAGTTCTTTCTGGAATAGGAGCAGTCAATTATTCAAATAGTCACCAAAACTATTCCCGTGTCCCGAACTCATGTTTTCAAAAACCATCTTGGTTTGAAATCAAAAACTCATTCATCTGCTCCGAAATTTGACTATGCAAAACTTCATGACGTGCTGAACAACTTTTGTGAAGAAACTATTTTGAAAATCGAACTTCAAAAGTTGATAAAAATTGTTTGAACATCAAAAGGTCACGGATTCCAACATAAAACGAGATTCTGACTTGCATGCAACAAAGCTGAAATATTGTTCCTTTAAATCTAGAAAATCTTGAGTAAAATATATGACATAAATGAAGATTTTAGAAAAAATTTCAAGTAGAAAGAAACCTCAAATCTATAGCATATCCCAACCCACAAAAATAGCAAACATCGGGTTTCCAGTAAATAGATCCGGACAAAAATCCAACCTTAGTTCCTTGGAGCACGTCTCATGCAAGCTTAGTAACCAAAAGCCCTTGAGAAACAAACATGCAAGACTTGCCCTCACCGGCAGAAACTGAGTCCACTCGCACGTCTCTAAGATTAAATCCAGAAACATAATCAAACGAATTCAGAAAATTCTCAAATTTAAGTATGTTGTAAAGAAAACTTTAAAAAAAAAAAAAAAATTTTTTGTGAAGAAACCTTGGCCCAGTTCTTTCTAGAATAGGAGCAGTCAATCATTCAAATAGTCACCAAAACTATTCCCATGTCCCGAAATCATGTTTTCAATCGTTTGAAATCCAAAAATCATTCATCTGCTCCGAAATTTCACTATGCAAAACTTCATGACGTGCTGAACAACTTTTGTGAAGAAACTATTTTGAAAATCGAACTTCAAAAGTTAATAAAAATTGTTTGAACATCAAAAGGTCACGGATTCCAACATAAAACGAGATTCTGACTTGCATGCAACAAAGCTGAAATATTGTTCCTTTAAATCCAGAAAATCTTGAGTAAAATATATGACATAAATGAAGATTTTACAAAAAATTTCAAGTAGAAAGAAACCTCAAATCTATAGCATATCCCAACCCACAAAAATAGCAAACATCGGGTTTCCAGTAAATAGATCCGGACAAAAATCCAACCTTAGTTCCTTGGAGCACGTCTCATGCAAGCTTAGTAACCAAAAGCCCTTGAGAAACAAACATGCAAGACTTGCCCTCACCGGCAGAAACTGAGTCCACTCGCACGTCTCTAAGATTAAATCCAGAAACATAATCAAACGAATTCAGAAAATTCTCAAATTTAAGTATGTTGTAAGGAAAACTTAAAAAAAAAAAAACATTTTTTGTGAAGAAACCTTGGCCCAGTTCTTTCTGGAATAGGAGCAGTCAATCATTCAAATAGTCACCAAAACTATTGCCGTGTCCCGAAATCATGTTTTCAAAAACCAGCTTGGTTTGAAATCAAAAACTCATTCATCTGCTCCGAAATTTGACTATGCAAAACTTCATGACGTGCTGAACAACTTTTGTGAAGAAACTATTTTGAAAATCGAACTTCAAAAGTTGATAAAAATTGTTTGAACATCAAAAGGTCACGGATTCCAACATAAAACGAGATTCTGACTTGCATGCAACAAAGCTGAAATATTGTTCCTTTAAATCTAGAAAATCTTGAGTAAAATATATGACATAAATGAAGATTTTAGAAAAAATTTCAAGTAGAAAGAAACCTCAAATCTATAGCATATCCCAACCCACAAAAATAGCAAACATCGGGTTTCCAGTAAATAGATCCGGACAAAAATCCAACCTTAGTTCCTTGGAGCACGTCTCATGCAAGCTTAGTAACCAAAAGCCCTTGAGAAACAAACATGCAAGACTTGCCCTCACCGGCAGAAACTGTGTCCACTCGCACGTCTCTAAGATTAAATCCAGAAACATAATCAAACGAATTCAGAAAATTCTCAAATTTAAGTATGTTGTAAAGAAAACTTAAAAAAAAAAAAAAAAAAAAAAAAATTTTTTTGAAGAAACCTTGGCCCAGTTCTTTCTGGAATAGGAGCAGTCAATCATTCAAATAGTCACCAAAACTATTCCGTGTCCCGAAATCATGTTTTCAAAAACCAGCTTGGTTTGAAATCAAAAACTCATTCATCTGCTCCGAAATTTGACTATGCAAAACTTCATGACGTGCTGAACAACTTTTGTGAAGAAACTATTTTGAAAATCGAACTTCAAAAGTTGATAAAAATTGTTTGAACATCAAAAGGTCACGGATTCCAACATAAAACGAGATTCTGACTTGCATGCAACAAAGCTGAAATATTGTTCCTTTAAATCTAGAAAATCTTGAGTAAAATATATGACATAAATGAAGATTTTAGAAAAAATTTCAAGTAGAAAGAAACCTCAAATCTATAGCAAATCCCTACCCACAAAAATAGCAAACATAAGGTTTCCAGAAAATAGATCCGGACAAAAATCCAACCTTAGTTCCTTGGAGCACGTCTCATGCAAGCTTAGTAACCAAAAGCCCTTGAGAAACAAACATGCAAGACTTGCCCTCACCGGCAGAAACTCAGTCCACTCGCACGTCTCTAAGATTAAATCCAGAAACATAATCAAACGAATTCAGAAAATTCTCAAATTTAAGTATGTTGTAAAGAAAACTTAAAAAAAAAAAAACATTTTTTTGAAGAAACCTTGGGCCAATTCTTTTTGGAATAGGGGCATTCAATCATTCAAATAGTCACCAAAACTATTCCCGTGTCCTGAAATAATGTTTTCAAAAACCACCTTGGTTTGAAATCAAAAACTCATTCATCTGCTCCGAAATTTGACTATGCAAAACTTAATGACGTGCTGAACAACTTTTGTGAAGAAACTATTTTGAAAATCGAACTTCAAAAGTTGATAAAAATTGTTTGAACATCAAAAGGTCACGGATTCCAACATAAAACGAGATTCTGACTTGCATGCAACAAAGCTGAAATATTGTTCCTTTAAATCTAGAAAATCTTGAGTAAAATATATGACATAAATGAAGATTTTAGAAAAAATTTCAAGTAGAAAGAAACCTCAAATCTATAGCATATCCCAACCCACAAAAATAGCAAACATCGGGTTTCCAGTAAATAGATGCGGACAAAAATCCAACCTTAGTTCCTTGGAGCACGTCTCATGCAAGCTTAGTAACCAAAAGCCCTTGAGAAACAAACATGCAAGACTTGCCCTCACCGGCAGAAACTGTGTCCACTCGCACGTCTCTAAGATTAAATCCAGAAACATAATCAAACGAATTCAGAAAATTCTCAAATTTAAGTATGTTGTAAAGAAAACTTAAAAAAAAAAAAAAAAACATATTTTTTTTGAAGAAACCTTGGCCCAGTTCTTTCTGGAATAGGAGCAGTCAATTATTCAAATAGTCACCAAAACTATTCCCGTGTCCCGAACTCATGTTTTCAAAAACCATCTTGGTTTGAAATCAAAAACTCATTCATCTGCTCCGAAATTTGACTATGCAAAACTTCATGACGTGCTGAACAACTTTTGTGAAGAAACTATTTTGAAAATCGAACTTCAAAAGTTGATAAAAATTGTTTGAACATCAAAAGGTCACGGATTCCAACATAAAACGAGATTCTGACTTGCATGCAACAAAGCTGAAATATTGTTCCTTTAAATCTAGAAAATCTTGAGTAAAATATATGACATAAATGAAGATTTTAGAAAAAATTTCAAGTAGAAAGAAACCTCAAATCTATAGCATATCCCAACCCACAAAAATAGCAAACATCGGGTTTCCAGTAAATAGATCCGGACAAAAATCCAACCTTAGTTCCTTGGAGCACGTCTCATGCAAGCTTAGTAACCAAAAGCCCTTGAGAAACAAACATGCAAGACTTGCCCTCACCGGCAGAAACTGTGTCCACTCGCACGTCTCTAAGATTAAATCCAGAAACATAATCAAACGAATTCAGAAAATTCTCAAATTTAAGTATGTTGTAAAGAAAACTTAAAAAAAAAAAAATATTTTCTTTACAGAAACCTTGGCCCAGTTCTTTCTGGAATAGGAGCAGTCAATCATTCAAATAGTCACCAAAACTATTCCCGTGTCCCGAAATCATGTTTTCAAAAACCAGCTTGGTTTGAAATCAAAAACTCATTCATCTGCTCCGAAATTTGACTATGCAAAACTTCATGACGTGCTGAACAACTTTTGTGAAGAAACTATTTTGAAAATCGAACTTCAAAAGTTGATAAAAATTGTTTGAACATCAAAAGGTCACGGATTCCAACATAAAACGAGATTCTGACTTGCATGCAACAAAGCTGAAATATTGTTCCTTTAAATCTAGAAAATCTTGAGTAAAATATATGACATAAATGAAGATTTTAGAAAAATTTCAAGTAGAAAGAAACCTCAAATCTATAGCATATCCCAACCCACAAAAATAGCAAACATCGGGTTTCCAGTAAATAGATCCGGACAAAAATCCAACCTTAGTTCCTTGGAGCACGTCTCATGCAAGCTTAGTAACCAAAAGCCCTTGAGAAACAAACATGCAAGACTTGCCCTCACCGGCAGAAACTGTGTCCACTCGCACGTCTCTAAGATTAAATCCAGAAACATAATCAAACGAATTCAGAAAATTCTCAAATTTAAGTATGTTGTAAAGAAAACTTAAAAAAAAAAAAAAAAACATTTTTTTGAAGAAACCTTGGCCCAGTTCTTTCTGGAATAGGAGCAGTCAATCATTCAAATAGTCACGAAAACTATTCCCGTGTCCCGAAATCATGTTTTCAAAAACCAGCTTGGTTTGAAATCAAAAACTCATTCATCTGCTCCGAAATTTGACTATGCAAAACTTCATGACGTGCTGAACAACTTTTGTGAAGAAACTATTTTGAAAATCGAACTTCAAAAGTTGATAAAAATTGTTTGAACATCAAAAGGTCACGGATTCCAACATAAAACGAGATTCTGACTTGCATGCAACAAAGCTGAAATATTGTTCCTTTAAATCTAGAAAATCTTGAGTAAAATATATGACATAAATGAAGATTTTAGAAAAAAATTTCAAGTAGAAAGAAACCTCAAATCTATAGCATATCCCAACCCACAAAAATAGCAAACATCGGGTTTCCAGTAAATAGATCCGGACAAAAATCCAACCTTAGTTCCTTGGAGCACGTCTCATGCAAGCTTAGTAACCAAAAGCCCTTGAGAAACAAACATGCAAGACTTGCCCTCACCGGCAGAAACTGAGTCCACTCGCACGTCTCTAAGATTAAATCCAGAAACATAATCAAACGAATTCAGAAAATTCTCAAATTTAAGTATGTTGTAAAGAAAACTTAAAAAAAAAAAAAAAAAAAACATTTTTTTGAAGAAACCTTGGCCCAGTTCTTTCTGGAATAGGAGCAGTCAATCATTCAAATAGTCACCAAAACTATTCCCGTGTCCCGAAATCATGTTTTCAAAAACCAGCTTGGTTTGAAATCAAAAACTCATTCATCTGCTCCGAAATTTGACTATGCAAAACTTCATGACGTGCTGAACAACTTTTGTGAAGAAACTATTTTGAAAATCGAACTTCAAAAGTTGATAAAAATTGTTTGAACATCAAAAGGTCACGGATTCCAACATAAAACGAGATTCTGACTTGCATGCAACAAAGCTGAAATATTGTTCCTTTAAATCTAGAAAATCTTGAGTAAAATATATGACATAAATGAAGATTTTAGAAAAATTTCAAGTAGAAAGAAACCTCAAATCTATAGCATATCCCAACCCACAAAAATAGCAAACATCGGGTTTCCAGTAAATAGATCCGGACAAAAATCCAACCTTAGTTCCTTGGAGCACGTCTCATGCAAGCTTAGTAACCAAAAGCCCTTGAGAAACAAACATGCAAGACTTGCCCTCACCGGCAGAAACTGAGTCCACTCGCACGTCTCTAAGATTAAATCCAGAAACATAATCAAACGAATTCAGAAAATTCTCAAATTTAAGTATGTTGTAAAGAAAACTTAAAAAAAACATTTTTTGTGAAGAAACCTTGGCCCAGTTCTTTCTGGAATAGGAGCAGTCAATCATTCAAATAGTCACCAAAACTATTCCCGTGTCCCGAAATAATGTTTTCGAAAACCAGCTTGGTTCGAAATCAAAAACTCATTCATCTGCTCCGAAATTTGACTATGCAAAACTTCATGACGTGCTGAACAACTTTTGTGAAGAAACTATTTTGAAAATCGAACTTCAAAAGTTGATAAAAATTGTTTGAACATCAAAAGGTCATGGATTCCAACATAAAACGAGATTCTGACTTGCATGCAACAAAGCTGAAATATTGTTCCTTGAAATCCAGAAAATCTTGAGTAAAATATATGACACAAATGAGGATGTTACAAAAATTTTCAAGTAGAATGAAACCTCAAATCTATAGCATATCCCAACCAACAAAAATTGCAAACATCGGGTTTCCAATAAATAGATTCGGACAAAAATCCAACCTTAGTTCCTTGGAGCACGTCTCATGCAAGCTTAGTAACCAAAAGCCCTTGAGAAACAAACATGCAAGACTTGCCCTCACCGGCAGAAACTGAGTCCACTCGCATGTCTCTAAGATTAAATCCAGAAACATAATCAAACGAATTCAGAAAATTCTCAAATTTAAGTATGTTGTAAAGAAAACTTAAAAAAAAAAAAACATTTTTTATGAAGAAACCTTGGCCCAGTTCTTTCTAGAATAGGAGCAGTCAATCATTCAAATAGTCACCAAAACTATTCCTGTGTCCCGAAATCATGTTTTCCAAAACTAGCTTGGTTCGAAATCAAAAACTCATTCAACTGCTCCGAAATTTGATTATGCAAAACTTCATGACGTGGTCCACAAGTTTTGTGAAGGAACTCTTTTGAAAATCGAACTTCAACAGTTGATAAAAATTGTTTGAACATCAAAAGGTCACGGATTCCAACATAAAACGAGATTCAGACTTGCACGCAACAAAGCTGAAATATTGTTCCTTTAAATCTAGAAAATCTTGAGTAAAAGTATATCACATAAATGAAGATTTTAAAAAAAAATTCAAGTAGAAAGAAACCTCAAATCTATAGCATATCCCAACCCACAAATAGCAAATGTCGGCGTTCTAGTAAATAGATCCGGACAAAAATCCAACCTTAGTTCCTTGGAGCACGTCTCATGCAAGCTTAGTAACCAAAAGCCCTTGAGAAACAAACATGCAAGACTTGCTCTCACCGGCAGAAACTGAGAGCACTCGCACGTCTCTAAGATTAAATCCAGAAACATAATCAAACGAATTCAGAAAATTCTCAAATTTAACTATGTTGTAAGGAAAACTTAAAAAAAAAAACAATTTTTGTGAAGAAACCTTGGCCCAGTTCTTTCTGGAATAGGAGCAGTCAATCATTCAAATAGTCACCAAAACTATTCCCCAGTCCCGAAATCATGTTTTCAAAAACCAGCTTGGTTTGAAATCAAAAACTCATTCATCTGCTCCGAAATTTGACTATGCAAAACTTCATGACGTGCTGAACAACTTTTGTGAAGAAACTATTTTGAAAATCGAACTTCAAAAGTTGATAAAAATTGTTTGAACATCAAAAGGTCACGGATTCCAACATAAAACGAGATTCTGACTTGCATGCAACAAAGCTGAAATATTGTTCCTTTAAATCTAGAAAATCTTGAGTAAAATATATGACATAAATGAAGATTTTAGAAAAATTTCAAGTAGAAAGAAACCTCAAATCTATAGCATATCCCAACCCACAAAAATAGCAAACATCGGGTTTCCAGTAAATAGATCCGGACAAAAATCCAACCTTAGTTCCTTGGAGCACGTCTCATGCAAGCTTAGTAACCAAAAGCCCTTGAGAAACAAACATGCAAGACTTGCTCTCACCGGCAGAAACTGAGAGCACTCGCACGTCTCTAAGATTAAATCCAGAAACATAATCAAACGAATTCAGAAAATTCTCAAATTTAAGTATGTTGTAAAGAAAACTTAAAAAAAAAAAAAAAACATTTTTTGTGAAGAAACCTTGGCCCAGTTCTTAGAACCTGCTAGTGCCATTTGACTTGAAGGATTACAACGAGGTATATGGTCGGGCCTAGCTGTTAGAGAGAAGTTTAAGCAAGCAAGCCACCTCATTTGGGTCGAGGTTCAGTTCAAATAGACATAGAAACCGGTTCGGGAAGAAGCCCATGATCGGAGGAAGGTACCATGTCCCACCCAATAGGAAGGGTGGAGTAGGCAAGTCAGTGCCAAGTCAGAATGGCGTGTGTCGCTTTTGTGGAAGGTAACATGATTCAGCCCCGTGCCATTTAAGGATAGGTGTTTGCTTCGAGCGTGGCCAACAGGATCACCTGGCTAGAGCCTATCCTAGAAAGCCAAGGGGACTACAGCAATTACTGCCACCGCCACTGATGGGTCAGAATAGAGGGTTCGTGCCGCAGATTGCACAGCAAGGTGGACTGAATAGACTTCCAACTCAGGCAATGACATATGCTATCACAAGAGGACAGGCTAAAGACGCGCCTGATGTGATTATCGGTACGATTTCGCTGAATGACCACGCTGCTTATACTTTATTTGATCCTGGTGCAACTCATTCGTTTATAGTTGAACAATTTGTAAAGCTAGTAAGATTGATTCCTAAGTTGTTGGAGTCAGTGGTGAGCATATCTGCACCATTGAAGGATAAGGTGTTAGCTACAGTGGGTTGTCCTAGTTGTAAGTTAGTGATTAGTGAGTGAGAGAGGAAGATAGATTTGTTAGTCCTAGCCATATATAATTTCAATTTGATAATTGGCATGGATTGGCTTACCAAGCAACGAACTAAGATGGATTGCTATCGTAAATCGATTCAGTTTAACCTGTTAGGGGGTGAAAGTTTCTAGTTTACTAGGAGTCAAGGAAGACACTCGATTTCCTTAATCTCATCACTTGAGGCAACCCGTTTGTTAGACGGGGGTTGTCAGGGTTACCTGGTAGCTGTCGTGGATACGACAGTTAAGGAGCTAAAGATTGAAGATATCGTAGTGTTACAAGAATTTCCAGACATGTTTCTAAAAGAACTGCCAAGCCTGCCGCGAGAGAGAGAAATAGAGTTCGTGATTAAGTTAGCACCCGGGACAAAGCCAATCTCTAAGGCTCCTTACCAGATGGTGTTGTCTAAGTTGAAAGAACTGAAGGTGCAAATACAAGAGTTGTTGGATAAGGGATTCATATGTCCCAGTGCATCACATTGGGAAGCATCAGTTCTATTCGTAAAGAAGAAGGATGGTTCGTTGCGTCTATGCATCAACTATTGTTAACTCAATCAGGTGACGATTAAGAACAAGTATCCACTCCCGAAGATTCACGACTTGTTTGAACAACTGCAAGGAGCGTCAATATTTTCAAAGATTGACTTGAGAATAGGGTATCATTAGCTGAGGATTAGAAAAGAGGACATACTGAAGTCAATGTTTCGTACTTGATACGACCATTATGAGTTTTGTGACATCCTGAATTTTCAACCTGTCCCGATAAAACAAAATGGACTTTTCGTCGGTGTGCCTATGGTCCTTTTTCTCTAGATTGAATATTCACGAGTTAACCAATCTATTGGGTGAAGCCGTTAAGAGATATAATCGCGATAAAATTCCTGAAAGCTACCTAATAGGTCGGATTGGACTAAAATTGCGTTCGGTCGATTTTAACCACGAAATTGAATTTGGTTTCAAGAATCGGACATTCGAGTGTGTCATGATTCATTCATAAGACATCATCTTATCTTTAGGAGAAATTCCCTCGAGTTCGAGATTTTTACAGAAAATCAATTCGGACGATTCGAAAACGAACGGAAATTCGGATTAGCCAAATTAAATGGGTTTTTGGCCTCCTTACCGAGTTATTTGGTGATGGGGACTTGCAGAAATTATGTGGGCTTTTTCTTCTTCAAATTGGACATCAAATTGAGAGATTGGAGATGAAATTGAAGTCCAAAATTGAAAAAATTCGGAGCTAGGCGTGGGGGTGCAACAATTGGCACCAAACTGGATTATGTGTGATTAATTGTGCAAGAAAGTAATTGGGGGACACCAAGGGATATGCATGAAGACATCTGGGACCATCTAATGATGGATTAAATATTTAATTTGACTTTTCTTCCCCCTCATCCACGGCTTCTCGAGCACGCCATCCTTGCCGACCTCCCCTTCGCGCTTCTGCTTCGGTCTCATTTCCCTCCTTCATGGATCAACGCCAGTTGTTTCCTTTCTTCTTCGTGCGCCTTCCGCTCTCTTTTCATTTTCCTTCGCGTGTCTCTGCCCAACCAGCAGCCGTACCCCTCCATTTTTCCTTCTTCACTGCCCCATGTCCGCAATTCAACCCCACCGAGTCAACCAGTAGACAAATCCACTCCACAGTTGACCGAAGCTGCTTCATCCGCTGCCGTGCGTCTCCACCAAAGTCCCCCAAAATGCCACTCGTCCATCTCCCCCTTCCACCAAGTCAAGCCCCAGCAAGAAGCCCCCAACGTTGACAGCCCAACTCCACCAAACTTCCACCGAAGCTGTTCCATCCTCTGCCGCGCGTCCCCATTGAAGCAGCCATGATCGTTCTATTCACCGAAGTCAGCTCATCATCTTTCCTTCGGGTTGTTTGTTGACTGAAGTCCCTCACGCCAGCAACTTCATCGACGTCCGCAACCCAGCTCGCACGTCTTAGCCCACCCAAACTCCCGCTGAATGCCCACATGTTTTTCCAGCTCCAATTCATCCTGCAAACTCCAGCCGCTTCATCCCAACCTTGATCTAGCTTAGTTCAAGAACAAACCTCAGTTTGGGTTGAGATTTGTTGGGCCATTTTCAGGCCCAGTCCAAACCCTGTTGGCGCCGCCGCAAGCTTGAGTTTTGGCCAACATTGCGTCGCTGTCACTGTGAATTGGTTTTAGCGTTAAACCAGTGAGTTTATGCACTAAACTCTAATTAGGAGGCTAATGATGTTTAGGGGGTGATCAATTTAAGTTAATTATGGATTATGTGGTTAGTTAGATTAGATTAGTGATTTAATTGTCCAATTTTGCATGGTAGGTGGTTAGATTAGATTAATTAGAGACTAAATATGTTTTATTAATTATCTAGATTGGTTCGGGAGTTTTCTGCGCTCGTCTCGGTATTTAATTAGGTTTTTTCTGGCCTAAGTTCGTATTTATAGCATTTAATTGTATTATTTAATTAATTTTGTTATTTATTTAATTATTAATTATTTTCCGGAATTTAGAACAGGATAAGCTGATGACTAGAATTTCGTGCTTATTGCAATGGTGTGTTCGGTTTATGCAATTGGGTGTTAATTTGTACAAATTAAGTGTTGATTGGATTTTTGGTTATCTATTCCAAAAATTTGTGAATTTCGATATTTATTCAAAAAAATCCCAAGTGTTGGATTTTAACACCAAAAATGATTTTATATACTATATAAAACAGTGGGATTTTAGAAAATGAAGATATCAATTTTTCGGGTTCGATCTAATCGTGTACCCACACACGATATTTTCACCGAATGTTTTTAATAAGAACACAAGCCAATGTTGTTATCTTAATTGAGGCATATGAGTGTAAAGCACAATATCCTTGGCCGAAATTGGATGATCGTGTGCTGGTTAAGAGAACCCATCCTTAGTGTATGTTAGTGGATGTTAGCCGTCCTCGGTATGTGTCGGTGGCTGTTACCTATCCCTGGTGTGTGTCAGTGGATAGAGGACCGGTGGGTGTCGAGTAAAACTGCCTATGCAAGTAGTATTATTTAATTGGAACGCATGTTGATTGAATTGATGGACCAACGTGTGTCAATAATTCTTGCTCGTGTGAGCAGTGAATGATTTAGACGTTCCAATTGAAGTGGGAATTTGCTATATGCATATGGTTGTGATATGAACTATACTAACCTACAGGGAGGATCTGAGACAAGGTAAGTCTCTGTGATTATATGATTGTGGGACGCCCTAGGCGTATTACCCTCCTAATCGGGATTTAGAGCGTGAACTCACTTAGATTTGTATCTCACCGCGTTGCAGGCTGAACTTTTCAGGACTGTAAAGTGGAAGATCTAGAGTCGAGTTAAGGTGATCTGAAGTATAAGTCGGATAGAACAATTTCTTTTTAGAGTCAGTCTTGTGAAGTTTTTTTATTGTAGACTCTTGTATATGACTCAGTTGACTTATGAAAGCATGTTTTGTTTGTGAATCTGTCGTCCTGCTTTTCTATCCCGAGATAGTTACTGTCAGGGAATTTGTTATTCGCTTCCCCATGTGCAATAAAAAGAAAGGGTCAGCGACTCGTCCAAGGAAGTCGCAAAATTTTATCTACCATCGAGGGATGGGTACGTGCTCGAGGATTGGGTGTGACAAGTTCACTATAATACCATTTGGTTTGACAAACGCCCTAGCTACTTTCATAGATCTGATGAACCGAGTGTTCAAAGAATACCTAGATCAGTTTGTGATCGTGTTCATCGATGATATCCTGGTGTAATCAAGAAGTTCAGAGGAACACCAGAGGCATTTGAGAATGGTGCTTTAGACACTGCGGGATCATGAACTATACGCCAAGTTTAACAAGTGCGAGTTTTGGTTGACTCATATAGCATTCCTAGGTCACGTGATTTCCAACAGAGGAATCTCCGTGGACCCAACCAAGATCGAATCTGTTATCAACTAGTCAAGACCAACAATCGTAATAGAGATTAGAAGCTTTTTGGGTTTGACAGGTTACTATAGAAGGTTTGTGGAAGATTTTTCAGCATTAGCATTGCCATTGACTCAACTATTGAAGAAGGAAGAGAAGTTTGTGTGGACGGACAAGTGCGAGTGTAGTTTCCAAGAGCTTAAGCAGAAGCTGACTACCGCACCTCTGCTGACCATACCATCTAGTCCTAGAGGATATGAGATCTATAGTGATGCGTCGTTTAGAGGACTGGATTGCGTGCTAATGCAACATGGTAGGGTTATTGCATATGTGTCTCATCAGTTGAGACCTCATAAGCTGAATTATCCGACACATGACTTAGAACTCGTAGCAATCATTTTCGCTCTGAAGATTTAGAGATATTATTTGTGTGGAGAAAGATTCGAAATCTTCATTGACCATCAAAATCTTAAGTAATTATTCTCTCATAAAGAGTTGAATATGAGACAGTGTCATTGCATGGAACTCCTGAAGGATTATGATTGTGAGATCATGTATCATCCTGGAAAGGCTAATAAGGTCACAGATGCATTGAGTCGGAAGTCATCAGTTGTGTAAATGATGGTTAAGGAGTGGATTTTACTCGAGAGAGCTTGGGATTCGATTTTCAAATTTGAGGTAGGCCACTTTTCAAGTCTTATAGCCACCCTCATAATTGAACCGGAAGTGTAGATCAAGATCAAAATGCTTCAGTTAACAAACCCAGATATTCAGAAGATTCTACAAGAGGATACCGAAAAGAGCAAGGCTAACTTTCAGATTTCTAAAAAAGGAACACAAAAGTTTCAAGGACAATTGTGTGTACCTAATGATGTAGAGCTTAAGGAGGAGATCTTATTAGAAACTCATTGTAGTAGTTACAGCATTCATCCTGGTAGTACGAAGATGTATCAGAATCTACCATGAATGGACCTAGACTCAGAACCAGGGAAGGAGAGTACATTTTCCTGCAAGTATGCATCCCACAGTGGGCGAACAACTCTCGTTCAAGCCCTTTAGGGACAAGCTTTTAGTAGAAAACCTATCAGCCCTTTAGTTCAGAGCCTAAAGACACCCAAAGATGTCAGGATGGAAACATTTCTAACCTATCCAAGCTGCATTTCTTGGAGGATCCTACCAGGCTAGAGAAAAAGAGGAATTTAGAAAGCCATGGAGAGTTTTTTCACAAGGCACACACTTTACTTCAAGGGACTCTGCCCAAAACAATACATCCTCCTCGCCTTTTATAGACGATAAGAGGTCACAAAGACACACACACAAGGACCAAGCTCATGGGTCCAGATACAAATAAAGGCATCGGAAATTTCCGGGAGGGAATAATTCGCACACTATGAACAGTAACTATACTGTGAACAATACATTCCCTAGCCTAGTGCTACAATAAAAGTGAATAGTGACTTGCTATAATGAAATTGTACGGACTCAGTGGTTTGGTCCGTCACGAGCATTGTAGTTACAGACTGAATCATCTGAGCTGTCTTCTAGGAGATGTGCCTCGTATTTCTATTCAAGGGCTTCAAGGTCTTTAGGTGAGAGGATTTGATTTAGCCTTCTTGATGAGGATGCTACTTCATGAGCCCAATGGGATGCTTCTTCTTCAGCCCAGTTTGTATTGTCACTTGTAGTGTTGGCAGGAATGCTTGGCTGAGGCCAATTGGATGATTGTGCATAAAAGGATGTGTCCATGTTCTGGAATAAGGACGAAGGTCCCTGTTCGTAGGGATTCTGTGACAGAGGACCTCCAACGCGTGCATAGGGGTCTTGAGTAGATTGGACAATGTCATCTTCGCTTGTCATTTCATGCTCTTGGGACGATGCAGCTTGTCTGTACTGCCTAAGTGCTTCCTTAGCTTCTGGTGCTAGGTCATAATGATCTCACATAGTGCGTACATTATTCCAAACATCTTCAAGAATGGTCTTGCTTTCTTGGCATAAGATTCTCTGGAGTTCTCAGTACTCGTTTTCACAAAATCTAATAGATCTAGGATAAGATTTGTGAATCCGAGCTTCTCGGCTGTTCAAGTGAGGTTTATAGGATGTGATTCCTATATCCAGTGGGGCATTAAGAATATTGCCATTATTTCTGAAAAAATGCCATGGACATCTGAAAAACAGGATGGTATGGACTTCAGGATTTGGTGTAATGGTTCTCAGTTCTTTTTCCAAGAGTTGTTTCCAGTAAGTAGGAGAATAGAACCGGTTAAGAAAGTCTAAGAGATTCTTATCACTTTCTTTTTCAACATTTCTTCTGAGTAAAAATATCCTGGTGAGGTTAGCAATGAACCTTTGAGTTGGAATTTCAATGGCTATTAGGTACTTATTGGTTAAGTACCATAATAATGTTTTGAGTTGTTCAAGGAAATCATCTTGCTTTTAGATAAGACGATGAATTAATGGATAATTCATATTTAACCCAAAAGGATAAAGAATCGAACCTCCATTGAATCTCGAATAGATCGTGTGACATTGCCACATGAGGTTGTCCATGTTTTCAGCAAGACTATCATTCTGGATTTGTTGAATAATCTCACGGGGATATTTCCAACTTGGCAAATCTTTGATTTTCTCGATCTTGTATTCCACACCATAATTGAGCATATGAAAAGTAGGCCTTTTGATATACATGTTGATCTTAGCTGGAGCCTTTGGTCTTGAAAATAAATGAGCAAGCACATTCTTTTTTCCAGGAATGTTTTTGGTTTCAAAAGAGTATTTTGAGAACTATTTAGCCCATCGAAGCAATTGAGAATTTAGAATCTACTTCTGTTTAAACTTAGTCATCTGAGGGAAAAATACCATGTCTAATTCTACCAGGAAGTGATGGCCAATGAGATGAAACTCAAACTTTTTTATTCCATTTTTTACTGCTAAAATTTCTTTAAAAGTGAAATGGTAATGCATTTTAGCTTGAGAAAACTTTCCACTTTTGTGAGCACAAAGATGTCTCTTACCATAAATTTCTTCAAAGAGGATGGCTACCCAGTATTCATCACTGGCGTCAGTCTGAAGAATTATTTTTCCTATTGATGGTATTTGCAATGGTGGGAGATTCTGCATAATCTCCTTAAGCTCAACGACTGCTTTAGTCTGAGTTTTTCCCCAAGGTGGAGGATTCTTTTTCAGCATAGATTGCAAAGGAATTAGGAGCTTTGCAATGTTTGAGACAAAATCCTTGTGATAATTGATTATCCGAAGAAACTGCTACGCTTGTTTTGTTGTGAAGTTATCTTCAGGAAACTTCAGTAATTCTTGAGCAATGTGTGGCCCTGGATAGTATGTACATTTGTTAAGATGCATACCAAGAAATTCAATTTCTATCTGGGCGATATTCATCTTTCTTTGGGAAAGCACGATGCGATGCTTTTTTACGATTTCTGCAAATTGCTCAAGGAGTTGACAGTGTGACTACTCGTTAGGGTTGTAGAGCAAGATGTCATCAATGTACACGGCTGCACTTGACAAGATTGGTTGAAAAATACGACACATAGCCTTTTGGAAAAGGGATGGTGCTACCTTTAGACCAAAAGGAAGAACTTTCCACTGAAAGTGTTGGTTTGGGATATATAATCATGTTTTGGATCTGTCTTCAGGATGGATGCCCAATTGCCAAAATCCGGCTTTGAGGTCGAATTTGGAATAAATGTGGGCCTTAGTTAGGCCAGTAAAAAGAGAATCTCTAGATGGTAAAGGGAATTTATCATCTTGGAGAAAGAGGTTGAGAGGTTGATAATTGATTACTAATCTCATTTTTCCCCTGTTTTGCTTAGCATGCTTATTAACATAAAAGGCTTCACAAGCCTATTGAGAATTGGAGATTTCAATAAGGCCTTATTGCAATAGTTCTGAGCATTCCCTTTAAGCTAAAGCCAAGTGTTCGGCTTCATTCCCATATGACTCACCTTGGTTGGATTTATGTCTTCATTCTTTTTTTTTTTTTTTTAAAGGAAGGCGAACAAAGAACTTTGGATTTTCCCATAGAGGATGGGAACACTTCTGAGCAAATTCTGAATGGGATTCTGAGCAGGATTCTAGCAACTTTTGCATGATTGGATCTAGTAGACTCATTTGGATGGAAAAGAGTCTCTGAATATTGACGAACTCAGAGAATTGATCTTTATATCTAAGACCTTTTCCAGGAATGATGCGAAGCTGAGAGATTTGAGTCATGATATCCCACCTAATTATTAGATCTTTATTGGGGAGACTTGATCCAAAGATCTTTGTGGTTATGGAACACTGGGGAAAAAATCGGACAGTTACTGGAGTGGTTCTGACATTTGTGGAGAAAGTATCTCCTGAAGCAGAATTGAAATATCGAATGTAAGGGGTCCATAATTCTTTAGGAAGAACTTTGGTGTCAAATATTGAACAACTTGCTCCTGTGTCAATGAGAGCAATAACAGTGATAGGTTTGAAGTGGGGATTTTTACAGGAAAATTGGGACAGTAAGTTTGACTTGAAAATATGTCAAGGTTTGGTTTTGGGGATGATGATGATATATGAAAAATATCTTCAGACTCTGAGTCTGACTCGGTCTCACTGGAAGTTTGGTAAGAGGGAATGAAACAAAGAGTTTGTTCATATGGTTCTTCGTCAGCAGAGAATAAGGATTCAATATCATCATTTTCAAGAGAAATCCCTGTTTCATTCTCAATGTGATGAATTATATGATTCTGACATTTTCTTGCTTAAGGACAATTTTTGGTAAAATGTCCTTTCTGAGGACAATTTTTGGTAAAATGTCCTTTCTAGTTGCAGATGTAGCAACGATTTGATTTCTTGTGGCCTGTACGATCATTTCTTTTGCATAGGTATCGCCATTTCTTCTTTTTTCGGAAATGTTTGAAGCCATGTTTGGATTTGTTTATCCAAAACTTCTTGTAATGTTTCTTTTTCCAAAAGAACTTACCACAAGTACCATCACAATCTTGCTTGGAGCATTTGATTTTTAACTTCATCGAGAACAAGGCTGATTCAAGGCGCTTGTCATCGTGATGTAGGTACGAACCATCGGCGCTTTAAGCATAATTCTTCTAGGCATAGATGGACTTCTTGTTGTATTTCTCCCAAGGGAATATCTTGTACTCTCCTTTGTTTTCCAAAAAAGGATCTTTCAACCATCTAGGATAGTTCTTTAGGGATGGAAGTAATGAAAACATGCTTCAGATTTGGGTCTGCTCCAATCTGATAAACAAACTGGATTATTCTCCTATAACAGTCCATCTTAGCTTGATACTTATGGAGCCAGTTCATTCCTATGATAACATCAAAGTCATACATAGCCATTACGACTAAGTCTATTTCCATATCCCATTCCCCTATAGTTATCTTACATCTTTCACATATCAATGTAGACAATATTACATTCCTTAGGGGTGTAGAAACACAAAGAAGCTTCTTAAGAGAGGTAGTTTCTATTTTACTCAACTGTCTATATCTTTTAGACACAAAAGAATGCGTAGCGCTCATGTCAAACAATGCATATGCCTTTTTGCCATTTATAGAAATTGTACCTGAGATAACATTTTTGGAATCTTCCGCTTCCTCTTGGGTGACCGCATATTCCCTTTCTTGTGCTAGTGGTCTCTATGGATTCCTTGATAGATTCGACCCAACAGTACATTGTTGCACTTGTCGTACCGCATTAACACTCAGCTGTGATCTCTCTTGTGGACAATTTCTCTTAAAGTGCCCCATCCATCCACAACCAAAACATTTTGGCGGACTATTACAAAATCCTGACCCATGCTATCCACCACACCTCTAACAAGTATTACCTTGGTAGGGTACTTTCCCTAGAACCGGGCCACTCTTGGCTTTTCCAACATTTCCTAGATTATTCCTCTTCTTAGAATTTGCAAGCTGAAGATATAATATCAAGAATGTGATCATACATTTAGTTAATTATTCCCGCATTTCATTAATTTCATTAATGTTTTATTGTTCACATTAAGTCGAATAACTAATATATCAATCAAAGGGGTAACGTCTTGATGAAAGAGGTTATATGAAAGGGCACGAATGAAAGACTTTATATAAAAGCGTGAGAATGGAAATATAAACAGGGTGTAAGCCATACCCTCTCATTAAAAAAAAAAAAAAAAAACATACCATCAAGTTTGAGAAAAAACATACCATCTTGAGAGGGCAATTGCCTAGTGACACCCATTCACCAATCGATTCAATGCTTGACGATTGAAGTTATCAATTGAACTATTTCAATGAATGGAGGTTAGTAAATTTCACATTTCCGCATTTGATTTTGATTTTGCATGAGTCTTGTTTATTCATGTATAACCGAGACAGAGCCAAAACGTATCTCTGCCTTGTTTTTGATTATACAGATTGAGCAGCGAAAGTGGCAATGGTTAGGATTTGTATTCGGGTCGAAAACCGATCTTTATTGGGAAGGAAAGATCTATGAAATATAGACCGGAGAATTTTGGTACTGATTTTTTCGTTTAGATCCATGAAAATGAGTTTCTACGAGTGTTTCGAACTTATTGAGCAGTTTTGGTATCAACTTGGAATTGAGTCGTTGCATCTAGATCATTCGGTTGAGACACCCATCACCTATTCGATGAAATGTTTATGAGAATTTAGTGTGAGTTAACAGTGTTTTTCTCGTGTAATTTGAAAGTAAAACATTTTAGATTGAACGATCTTAACTGGTCTTCAAGTCATTGGTGTCCGAGTCCTAGTGATTTCTCAATGTTTGAATCTGTTTCTGAACTCTGGGTTCATTGTTTTTGTGTTTTATGTTCCAGCGCCTGTAAATGATGGTTAATGGTGAGAGCTTGGCTGGAGTTGATGTCACACTTACTGATCGTTCGTAAATCATACTAATGTATCTCCACACAGTGGTCTTACCTCATATCCTCAGTTTCTGTCCGTTTCGGTAATTCATAGTACGGGGCTAACATCTGGCAAATGGCCATGGTTGAAGGTGATAGCTGATGACATGGGTCTTGTGATGAATCTAGGAGATTGTTAAGTATATATGTTCAATATTTCGATGTTCTGGTGTGATAAGCTCCGATTGTTGATGTGCTGGTATGGTGAACTTTGATTTTGGTTTGGTGTATTCTCGGTTAGTACTGAGGGAGGCGACAGGAAGAAGACGATGAGAGAGAGAAAGAGAGAGAGAGAGAGAGAGAGAGAGAGAGAGAGAGAGAGAGAGAGAGAGTATAATTAATTAGCAAACGGAAAATGAAGGAAAGAAAATAATAAAAATGGTTTCAATTAGGGTTGACGAACTTGAGTTTAATTAGTTTGTGGATTTGTGTTTAGCCTGGTTTGATGAATATGAGTCTAGTTTAGTCTGCTGTTTCTTGGCTTTGCTCTGCTCGGGTGTCATTTTGCCCGTTCATAATTAAGCCCTAACGTGTCCATGGTTTCCTATCGCTTTTAGCATGTTTAGGTTTCGTCTCTATAATTGAATTGTGGACTGTGCTCGATGACTGCTTGCTGGTCATTCCTCATGGAGTGGGATTTGAGTGAATCTCAAGGTCATTTGATGATCATTCTGATTGCTCTAGATGGCATGTTAATATTTGGTTAATTTTTTTGTCGTTTCCGTTGCTTAGGCACTATTTTCATGTGAAACTCAGGGTTGTTGCTTCTGCATGGGTACTGAATGTTGCGGGTCAGTACTGTTTTTTTGGGCGTGAATTTTAATTGAGTCGAGCCCCGTTCAGGTGTTGCTTTGATTGCTCATTTTGAAACATTAGCCTGTCAATTTCCTGGCAATGTTGGCATGTTTTTATGTTGATTGTTTAGATGAGTTGTGGGTTCTGCACTCTTAACGTTGCTGATTAAATGTGCCTGGGCTTGTTATGCGAAACTTTTGGTCCCATTTGAGTATAATTTAGATTTCTACGAAGGCATGTAAGCATTTGGCATGGTTGAACATCATTTGTATGAGCGGAATGGGCTTATTTGCATACAGAACGTTGATCTGAGCTGTGGATTGGGTGTATTGTTGTGATTGGTGGCTTAATTTCGTAGTTCTTGAGGCCACATAGGCATAGGATTCATGTCATAGCATTCTAGTTTAGTTTAGATTTAGGTAGATTAATCTCTTAGGAAAATTGGATTTGATTTGAACATGGCTCGTGGGCGTTACTACTGTCCTAGGGTTTAATAACAAGACCGTGTATTTACCTAACACTTCATTGAATTTACTCCCATATACTTTATTCTATTGTATTGGCTGTGATTATGTACTTCCTCCTAATTGCACACTCACCCATCGATATCTTTTAGCAGCACAGGGTAAGGATCGTGTGGATCAAGTCCCCAATTTTAGAACTTTTTTTGCATTAAAGTAAGATACCTCCCATGCTCACTTGGCTCTTAGCCAGCCTCAATAGTCTAGTGGCAACCCCTAGTTAGGTTGGATTTCATTGATAGACCAATTTGAATTGTAATTTTCCAATGTTGCAAAATTAAGGGTTTAGGAGAACCCAATTCTGCGCCGATTAAGGACAGCCAGTTTTCAACTTGACATTACCTTCAAGAGGGTCGTTACAGGTATACTCATGTCACATTTATCCTAAATTAATTTTCATGCTACAAAAATTGCTAAATTAGTACATTAGTACCACATTTACTCATAATTAATTTGTGTCACAAAAAATCCCCAATCACCAAAATCTTAGATTAAGAAATTTGCTAAAATCCTAAAAGCGATCATTTTATTATTGTTTTGATAAGTTAACTTGTAAGCAATTTACCGGTTATTATTTTTTGTCAACGGTATTTGAAGATTACCAGCAACTTAAAAAATCCACAAACATGAAAACATTTCATTTTTTGCCTAGGGACTCTAGAATTTTGCAATAAGATTACTTTGAATCTAAACTTCAAAAATGCTTTGAGGTTTGAACTTTTAGTACCCCTGTTGACTATTACAGACAATAACGATATGGGTAAAACCGCAAATCAACGATCTAACACCAGCCGGCAATTTCAACAGAAATGTGTAGTGGGACTAACAAATCTAGAAATCATTAAGGACATATTTTATATGGCACATTCAATCGTGTAACCCCAAGATAAGTGGGTTTGACAGCTCTTCATCTTTCTTTCCCACGTGGAAATAAGAATGGTGTCAACTAAACGAGAAAAAAGATGAATAATGCAAAGCGAGTTTTTTGAAAGATCTTTGTATGTTTATCTATTCAATCGAACCGATTCAGAAATCACACATGAAAAAGAAGATGACAACATAATAAAAACAAGGATCCATAGGCCAAATTGCATTTCAAGTTGACAAAAATTATGTCCCTTGATCTCCATCGCACATAGCTCAAAGGGACCACTTCCCAACAATTTCATTGACCTTCATGAAACTTGATGGTCTTCCGCTTTGGCTTCTTCATCAATTTGTTTCTTCTCTCCACACTTCTCACTTTTCCCACAAACCATTTGCATTAAAATGATTACGTGACTTTTATATTAAAAAAAATCGACATGGCTTTTAAACGACATCATTTTCCGTCCTCCTTAAGAAAACGACGTCGTTTTGCCGTTATATGTAGATGGCCTCACAAAAACGATGCAGCACAGCTCATATGGGATTCAAATTAGGGTTTTTTATCCGATCCTCGCCCAACGCCAACCTAGCTCGCTTGGCCATCGTCGCTCAGCCATCATGCTTGGCAACCATCACTTGGCCTCCATCGTAGTTGCTCAACTAGGTGAGCATGGAGAGGCTGAGGTTGTTTCTCGAGTAAGAAGGGATGGGAAGAATAGGAGGCGAGGGTGGAGGAGGAGAAGGAAGAAGGGGGTCGAAGGTGGAGAGAAATAAAACGAGGAGGGCAAGGGAAACAAGGAGGGCATAAATGGAGATGGTGGATTCGGCTCTGCTTAGGGAGTGGCTGAAGTGGGTCCTTCTAAAGGGAGAAGGAGAAGGAGGAGGAGGGGAGGAGGAGGACAAGAGCTTGGGCTTGTCAACAATGTCAAACGAATCGGAGGCAGAGTTGTGTTGGTGCCAGTGCCGATGCTGCTGCAGGTGTCGCTGCTAGTGCTAGTGCTAGTGTTGTTTTTTGGGGAAGAAGATGACGGGGAAGCCCTACCATACATGCTTCCCCTACCATACATCTCTCTCTCTCTCTCTCTCTCTCTCTCTCTCTCTCAATTTAGAGATTTAGGGTTCTGACTTGGGGGAAAGACGGTAAATGACATCGTTTTGTAGTTTAGATACCAACTGTATTCTCCAGCGAGCCACATTAGTTTCAAAAATTAATTTAAAAAAAGTGCTACGTTGAATTTCCGATTAATCAGATCAGAGTTGGCACTAAAATGATCATTTTTTCAAAATTTTTGGCACTTAAGTGATCAAAAATAAACTTTTGGCGCCAAAGAGAGTGTCGTACATAACTTTTATTACTAATAGTGTACTTATCCCTTGAGAAAGGTCGGCGCCTCACCCGAGAAAGGTTGGGTAATCAATCGGTGTCTATGATAAAGATTAGGCACCTAACAAACAGATGTCCTGAAAAAGATTGGTGCATCCCCCGAGAAAATTCGAGTAATCAACCGGTGTGTCCTTGATAAAGACCAAGCACCCAACAAATAGATGTCCCAAGAAATGTCAACGTATCACCCAAGAAAATTTGGGTAACCAACATGTGTCATTGACAAAGATCAGGCACCAAATAAATAAATGTCCCAAGAAAGGTTGGGTAATTAACCGGTGTCCTTAACAAAGATCAGGCACTCAACAAACAGATGTCTTGAGAAAAGTTGACACATCCTCAAGAAAGGTCAGGTACTCAACTTATTGCTCTAACAGACGACCAAAGAATGGCTCGAGTCCTGGAAAAACAATTTCCCATCTAGGCAATCGAAGAATAATTCATGTCTTTGGAAAGTAATTTCCCATCAAGGCAACCGAAAAAAGGTTTGAGTCATAAACAAACAACTTATTGCTTTAATAGATAACCGAAGGATAATTTGGATCTTTGAGAAGTAATTTCCCATCAAGGTGGCCAAAGAAAGGTTTGGCTCCTAGACAAATAACTTATTGCTCTAACATTAACAATTTTCGGGTGAACCATATAGGGTTTGGCTAATGGATTACTAAGCTTAAACTTAGCTCGAGCTTTCTCAAGCTCATACTGATTTGCAACTTAAGTTCAAATTCTTAACATGCAATTGATTTTTAACTATGAGTCACCACTAATCAATTTAAGGTAGTCAATTAGATACCTAAGTAAAATAATTGGAGAATTATTTTACTCATATAAATTAGAGATTTATGAGTTCGAAGATTTGGTTACGCTAGATTTCTCTAATGCCATTTCGGTATCTCTCTCCCTCCTTTTTTTTTTTTTAAATAAAAGTATTTACAGGTAGCTTGTATTGGTTTTAATTCACTTCCCTAACATGTAAGGTGACTATGCGAGTGCGCACACCACTAATTTAACACTAAAGAAAGCGATTAATAAATTACAGGACTTACTTCATAGTAATAAAAGTATCTATAATGTTAAATCAGAATCCACATTGACAGTCTTAAATATGATTTCTAATTCACATGCAATTTTTTTTCACTTATTTAATGAAAATCATGCAATATGTGCTACTAATCTAAGATGAAATAATATGACATGGCAACATGACCTAACTATATGACATAAATAAAATGCAGTATATACTAAAGAATGAAATCAATTGATTCTAAGACAATTTTTTACATGAAATTCGAAATTAATAAAATTGTGAAAATTACCTATTAAGATTGTGATATCATCCAATTTATATTAAGAATTAGGTTAGGCTAAACCCTAATTTAAACTAGAATGTTATCCTAACTTGGAAATCCCTAACTAAAATGCAACCTATCTAAAAAATTATCTAAACTTGTAGGAAATTAAAAACTATTATCTAGAATTAAACTACTTGCAATTTTATCCTAACATGTAATGACATGCGAAGAATGCCATAATTCTAATTTTTCTTCTTTTTATTTTTTTAATAAAAATTCGAAATTAAATTGTCAAATAATTAAACATGCAATTTAAATTAATGAAAAGAAAATCTAGCATCCTAAATTAATGTTTTTGGTATTTTATTTAAGAAATTCGAAATAAATAAATTTCCTATTCTAAACATGCAACACGAACCTAATCTAACACAGCTTTCTTTTTAATTTTTTTTTTATGAAAACAAAATTAATTCAAATGACATGGTAGCAGATCGGAGCAAGACAAGATTCATATCAAACAAAAAAAATCGATGAACTATATCTCGTGCGTGAGATCAGGTTGATCAATTTTAAATAAATCGCGAATCGAATTTCAAGTATGAGATCGGATTGGCGATTTTTTAGGCAATTGCAAGTCGGATTTCAAGCACGAAAATCAGACTGTCAATCCCAAATTTAAGAAGCTACTTCATATCGGGAATCTCAACCATACATCAAGGAATAGTTCTACTAAAAAAACAAGATAAAAATAATAATAACAATAAATAAATTTTTTAAAAAATACCTAATATGATTTTCCTCCTATTTTTTTGTTTTTTTGTTTTTTTTGCTTCCAAATAGGGGCTTGGCTAGGGTGGTTGGTCACCGGAGGTGATGGGCCGCCGGCGTTAGAGCTTCGGCGAGGACCGGCGACAGTAGATGGACCAACAAAGAACAGGTCGTGGGTGGTGCGCTGCGGGCGTTGGGTCACCGGGTCGGAGCGGCATGGGTAGGACAAGTAGGGAGTGAGCTACTATGACCGGTTCGCTCGGAAAGGCAGTCGGAGTGGCGTCGCGGCGAGGCTGAGGTGGAGGTGCGGCGGGTCGATGGTGGTGTTAGTCTTTGCGGGCTGCTTGCGAGAGGGGACGGTAGTTCGGAGCTGCGGATCGGGCGGCGATAGAGGAGGAGGCGTGAAGCAGCGATGTCGACGCTCGGGGGCTCGGGCGGAGGTTGCAGAGAGCAACTTGGCAGCAGGAGGGGTTCGCTCCGAGACGCAGCAGCACGGCGGTGCACGACGGCTATGGGTCACGGGCCGGCAGAGTTGGGTGATGCTGCGTTCGGCGAGCAGGGAGCAAAGGCCGCGTTGCGGCTAGGGCGAGAGGCTCGACGCGAGCTCGCGGGAGGTAGGCTGGGAGCGGCAGTCCGACGTCACGGGCGTAGCGGTCGACGCTAACGCGAGGGATTGACGGCTGTGGCTGGCGGAGGAAGAAGATGAACAACGCCCCCTGTTTTTCTTCTCTTTCTCCCTTTTCCATTTTTTTTCTTTTTTCAGCTGCAGACGTCCTCTCATGTCCCCTCTTTGTAGCTGTCTTCTTTTGCTGACCTTCCCTTTTTTTAAGAACTTTCTTTTCTTTTCTTTTATTCTTTTTTTCCTCAGCAGGTTTGTCTTCCCTTTTCTCTCCAAAGACTGGAGCTCTCTTCCACTCTTTTTATTGTGTTCGATTTTTCTTTTCCTCAGCCATCGAGAGAACCAGAAGCCTTATATGTTTAACCCTTTTATCGGCAAAACAAATGCAATCTTTTTGGAATATTTCATCTCATTTCAATATACACGAAGATTGTCTATAAACTCTTAATCACAAAAAGTCCTTTTACTTTCTTTATCTCATGAATATTCTTCATTGATTTTATCGCCTATTGCTAAAGATAAGATTGTAATGCGATTTTCTCAAATTTCAAAAATCCATCGTAATATAACATCAAATTTTCATTTCTCACAAGATAATTATTTAAAAAACAACGAGCTTGGGCTAATTTGCTCCTTTCGTGGGCCTAGTTTGGCCTATTAATTTAAAGCTTAAAACCACTAATTCGAATCCATACGACACCAGTCCAATAAATAAATGCAAAGAATGCAACTTAAAAATAAATACACCTAAATTTATATGCTATGCAATTAATATTTTTTTTATAGGATAAAATTACCACATAATTTTTTATGCAATAAATAAATGATCGGATTGCCAAAAATTTAGGTGTCAACAGCTGCTCCTCTTTGAAGATAAGCTTGTAGAAGTTGCCTTCAAAGGCAAATTGAAATCTAAATTTTGACCATGCACGTGCATTGAATGATTGATTTGATTTTTTTTTTTGTCGGAAAATGAATCCCATTTTAAAATGCAATTTATATGATGCATGGAAATGTTAATGCAAATACATGATGTGAAAGAAAGGAACGTACCTATAGTTACTTACCAATCAATGCGGTAGAGCATCTTGAGGTACATGATAAATCCTAATTTACTCTACAAGTATCTAGTTTTTACTCAGGTTCCTTGAAGAGTCTAATAGGAACACATTGAGACATCCAAAGTGAAATGTTCAATGAAAAGAACTGAAACATCTAGATCGAGATTGAGATGTCAAGATTTTTAAACTCAAAATACCTAGATCCAGATTAAGATATAACGAGAAAGCTCGACAAACATTTACATCCAAAGTAAAATGTTCAACAAAAAGAATTACGACATCCAGATCCAGACTGAGATGTCAAGATTTTTGTACTCAAAATACCAAGATCTAGACTAAGGTATAACGAGAAAAGTAGAAAAAACATTCACATCCAGAGTGAAATGTTTAGACGAAAATAATTAAGATATCCAGATCAGACTGAGATGTCAAAATTTTTGAATTCGAAATACCTAGATCCAGACTAAGATATAACGAGAAAGATCGAAAAACATCAACATCCAAAGTGAAATGTTCAACAAAAAAGAATTAAGACATCCAGTTCGAATTTGAAATGCCAAGATTTTTAACTCAAAATACCTAGATCCACACTAAGGTATAACGAGAAAGATTGAAAAACATTCACATCAAGAGTGAAATGTTTAACTAAAAATAATCAAGACATCTAGATCCAGGACTAAGATATCATGATTTTGGAAGCTTGAAATACCTAGATCTAGACTAAGGTATAACGAGGAAAATCGAAGAACATTTACATCCAAAGTGAAATGTTCAATGAAAAGCCAAGAGTTTGAGTGGGAGAGAGGACGCTCGAGTGCGGGCCGCGAAAGGGAAGAGGAAGGCTGTCTTCCCCCGTGTCCCAGCTGCTGCCATCGACGCCGCCTAGTTCCGCCGTCGATCAAGCCGTGTCCGGAGCCCCAAGTTGCTGTTATTGCTTGTTGTGGTTGCTTTGAACTTGAGGCAAGTAGAAGTTCTTCAATCTATGTTTTGCTTGCTGTTTTATCTAGTGAAGAGTGGGTAGATGTGAGGAAATGTGAGATATGGAGCTGCATGTTGTTTATGATGAATGAAATGAAGTTGGCCGAGGTAATGGGGGCAAAGATAGAGTAAGTTTTGGTGGATTTTTGCTTTTAAATTGAAATGAGAACTCAAGGATTTAGCTGTGGTGGATTTTTGAGAAGTAAAGAGGCTGTGTTGTGGTGCAATGTGCTTGTAAATCTTGGCTGTGAATGTGGGATACCGAAACTCAAATCTTGGCTGTGGACGTGCTCTTGGCTGGCTTATGGCTGTAAATCTTGCGTCGACGGAGGCGTCGCGGGGAGGTGGAGGTAGGCGTCGGGCGTCGGCGTCGCAGCAACAGCAGAGCCAGAACCCTCGCAACGCAGCAAATGACACCGCGAAGAAGTCCACAAGGTCGAAGAAGCTCGTGAGCTCGCACTCGAGTCGCCGGAATAGATTCGCCCGAATAACAACAAGCAGAGATAATCAAAGACTGAGAAGCTACTGCGGTACCTGACGAGGTTGCTGTGAGATATGAGCAGAGTCTTCAGCCGAACGATCGGTCGAGGCTTCGGTTGAGGTGGAAAGGGCGTCGGAGGAGGCATCGCAGGGAGGAGAGAGCAGAGGTGTTGGCGGAGGCGGAGGTGGGCATCGGGCGTCGGCCACGTAAATGGGTCTTTAAATGAATAGGATTTTAATGCAAACCCGAATTTGGCTGCGCGACCGTAGTTTCCATGACAAATGGAACTCCAACATTGCAATACATATTGGCATTACCTTCATAATAGAAAGATATGCTTAGTAACAAGAATTCAATTGAACTTATCAAGCGAATAGTGACATATTGGCTTGTGCAGTATCCAGTTAAGGTTTGCAGATTTTACAAAATTATTAGCATTCTGGATAATCAAATAATCCTCCTAGCCCTATTTCAGTGGAACTATAAAAGATCGGACTTCTCTTTCGGCAAATGAATTTCTATCAATACTATCTCTTAAGATGTCTTACTATTTGCTGCATCAGGCATGGTGTAGTTGACTATAATGATATTCGGGTGTTTATGAAAGACTGAGGCCTGAATGCTTTCTCTATCTCCTTCTCTTTTTTGTAAGTTGCAAGTGTTTCACTATCCGAAGGTCCGTGCACCTTAATCTCTTTTTCATGATGGAAGAAACTGAAGGTGGAACACTCGCAACTCATTAAGAAGAGGAGATAGATAGTTTTTGTTTAATTCATCCTAATTCACCTTATTTTACCTCAATAAGAATGATTACAAGACTCCCCCATTTATAGACTTGTTACATGACGTTTACTCTTCCTTATAAATATAGCTAGCGTTTTGATGAGATTAAGTCTTAGGAACTTATAAAAGACCTTGAGATACAAATAGACTTCTTAAAAATAATGCTGCAATGATGATTCTTCTTCAACACGTATATTGAGCAATTTTCGGTATTAAGTTTGGAATATCGACAACACGGTAACCGATTGACATCGGCAACTCATCCATTGTCATTGGTAACTTGGTAATCTCAACATTTTAATAAATTTGGTTTAATTTCTTACACTCCCTTAAACCAAATTGTCTTCTATAGATCATTCCAAGCAAACTCTTGTACTTTCGAAAAACATCGATCTTGGGGGGTTTAGTAAAAATGTCCGCTATTTGATCTCCTATCTTCACATGCAACACTTCAACTTTCTTCTTTCTTACCTATTCTTGTATAAATTCGAACATCGATATGTTTGCTTCATTCATAAAAGACTAGATTTTTTGCCAACGCAATAGCAGAAACATTATACATGTAGTGAAGTGTCCTCTTTGCCACTTTAAGATGAGATGACTTTGATTGCTCCGTATATCAACTCATAATTCCAACACTATACATGATATCCCATCTCATACATGTCAAATATCTCAAACTTCCAATCAAGCTTCTATAATACTTTTAGTCAACATCACATCATTATTAAACTTTGAAAGTTTGGTTCCACACTCCATTTGTGCATTGATCGCTATACAATTCTTGATGTTGAGTTTTTCAAGGATATTATATGCATATCCTTTCTAGCCAAAAAAAAAAAAAATCCCATTTGCACTTTTCTTCACTTCAATGACAGGGAATTAATTCATTAGTCCATTATCAGTCATCTCGAATTCCTTCACCATTAATGCCTTAAAAGCATCAATTGTCGCCAATTTATTTCCTAGAGAAACAAGGACAACGACATATAAATAAGCGAGTAGAACATCACGTTTTTCTTTCCTCAAATAGTGTGCATGCTCATATAGACATTGTAAGTGTCCGTTTGTCTTAAAATATACATCGATTCTAGACTTCCATGCTCTTGGTGCTTGTTTAAGCCCATATAGATATGTCTTCAAACTTAACACTTTATCTTCATGACCTTTCACCACAAATCCCTCAGATTGTTCGATATGAATTTCTTCTTCAAGAATGTCATTCAAAACTGCTTATTTGCCTTCCATTTGATAAATTCACCAATTATTTTGAGTAGTTATGGAAATGATAAATCTAATTGTTTCCATGCGGATGACAGGGGTGAAAAACTGCATCATAGTCAATTCTAGCCTTTTGCTTGTATCCCTTTACAACATATATAGGTTTGTATCTTGTCACTTCTCCTTTCTCGTTCTTCTTGGCCTTCCACACCCATTTGACACCGATCAATTTCTTGTCCTTCGAAAGATCAACAAGTTCTCATGTTTGATTCTTCTCAATGGCTTCAATTTATTCATTCATGGCTTTCCTCCATTTTTCTTCTTTAGCAACATCATCATAAACAAGTGGTTCACAATTTGCAAGAAGACATACAAGGTGAAGCTCATCGGTAGCTTCATAAATGTTAGACAATCTCCCTGATCTTGGCACTATTTGAAGAAGTTGGTGATGATGAACTTGACGAAGATATTGAAGAAAAAGGTGTAGAATGATCCTTCAACTCCATTTGATTGGAACCACCATTATCATTCTCTTCATCTTTTAGATTGTCTTCCCAAGTGCCATCTTCATCAAACTTGACATCTCATCTTATATACACTTTGAAAGTGTTAAGATCAAATAATCAATAGGCTTTGGATGATAAGTCATGCCCACTAAAGATGAGCTTTTTGCTCTAGTCTTCCAACTTTGATATTTTCTAGTTTGCAACTTGAGCATAGGCAATGCTCCTGAAAGTTCTCGAGTGTGAAACATTTGGTGGTCTCCCGATCCATACTTCTTTTGGAGCTATGCTTTCAAGTTTTCGTGTAAGACATTTATTTTGAAAATAAACCACACATCAAATAGTTTCAACCCAAAGCTCCTTAGACAAATTTTTGCTCTTCAACATGCTTTGAACCATGTCAAGAATGGTTCTATTTTTTGCTAAGCTATGTCCTTTTGTTGAGGAGAATACAGAGCCACCAAGAACGCCAAATACCATGGTCTTCACAAAATTTGTTAAATATGGCTAAAGTAAATTCTTCACCACGATCATTCTTCATACCTTTGAGAAAATAGCACTCTTGTTTTCAGCCAAGTTCTTGAATTGTTTGAAAGTATCAAGCACTTCTATCTTTTCTTTCAAAATATACATCCAAGTTTTTTGAGTAAAATCATCAATAAAAGCAATAAAATATCGATGATTACCATATAGGTGAGAAATGATTGAGCCACACACATAAAAATAAATCAATTCTAGTGGCTATTTCGCTTGATAAGTTGCTTCCTTTGGAAAGCTAATTTTGAAATGTTTGCCAATGACACATCCATCGCATAATTGATTGGGATGATTAATATGTGGTAAGCCATAAACCATCTTCTTGTGGGAAAAGAAAATTGAGTCCACCAAAATTGAGATGATCAAACTTCAAATGCTATAACCATGAGGCATCATCCACGCACGCCTTTAGGCATCGAGACATTTCATTCTTTATATTGAGAGTAAACATCTTGTTCTTTGACATCTTCCCATTTGCAATCAAATTATTATTCTCATCTCTTATCACAAGGCTAAGATCTTTCATGTGAACAATATAACCTTTCTTTAGAAGTTGTCCCAAACTAAAGGTATTGCTTGAAATTTTTGAACATAATAAACATTAATAATAAACTAACATGCACCATTCTTCAAACGAATCAAAATTATACCTTTGCCTTGAACAGGAATTTTAATGTTATCACCAAACGAGACTTTCCCTTTCATTGTCTCATCTAACTCAGCAAACATCTCCATTCACCTGCATATGCGGTTGCTTGCACTAGTATTCAAGTGGCACATATCATTTTGTCCACTTCCATCTTCTTTGAATGCAAATAAAAGAACTTGCTCAGCATTATTCACCAGCTTTGCCTCTTTGCCTGCTGCACTTTTTTCTTTGTTCCAATAGTCATAAGCATAATGACTAAGTTTATCGCAATAATAAAATCAAATTTTAGATTTATCATACGATTGGCCTGTTGAGTTCTTTCCTCTTCCATGAATACCTCTTTGATACTAGTATCTACCATCAATTCAAGTAGCATCTCCTTTGCTTCATCCATGATCTCTTCCTTGAAAACAACATCGGCTTCGAACTCGATCATGATCTTGATTTGCCGCTTGAATATGCACAAGATCTCTTATTTGCTCCTTCTTATCTCAAATGGTCAATCGCATTTGGAGAACTTCCTATATCATTTCAATCTTTTTCTTTCTGAACCTTTCTTCATGGGCTTTTAATGAACCTAAAAGTTCATAAATCGTCATTGTGACATCCTAGATTTTCGGTTTTGCTTTCAATTAAATAAATCGGGCCTTTCATCAATGTGCCTATAGTGCTATTCTTAGAGCTGATCACTTATGAGATAACTAGACTATCTGGGAAAGTCATTAAGGGATTTTAATGCAATAAACTTAAGAATTTGACCAGGAATCGACTACTTGATCGTGCTCATTGGCAGAGATCATTACAGCACAGTAAGATTGACTAGAGATCAGAGATAGGTCAATTCGACTGAGATGTGAGGCTAAGCATGGGTGATTCCACTAAATTGCGAAATTCTCGTCGATAGGCACTAGACTGATTATTCTTTCATTTTGGTACCCTGTGTTCGTATTTGAAATCTCGAGATTTTCACGACCACCAAAAGTCGCCAATGTGTCGAAGGGGTTCATTGTGGCTCAAAGAAAATTGACCATGGGTCATTTATACTAAAAATTTCTGAAAACTACCCGGTCGCCTATGTCACACTAAAATTGTGCCAAATTGAAATTAATCGCGAATTTGAATAAGATTTCAGAAATTGAAAGTTCTGTCATGTGACAAATCATTTTAAAAACGTCGACTCATCTTTCGAATATTTTTTTTTCTGCAAACCAAGATTTTTGATGAAAAGTCAAGGTAGGGTTGTTTTTGTCTAGAAAATTCTGAGGACCATTTTTTATCACGAAATTGGGATGCAAGTAGGTTCTATTGGCGAGGAAAAATTCCAATTGGATCGAGGATAGGATGGTTGAATTTTTAGAGGCCGGGTTAAGTTGATTCAAGGAGGAATTGAAGTCCAATTTGAGGGAACCACACCAAAATTCGTAGCCCCCCATGGACACCACATTTGGACCACTTCCAAAGCTTCTAGAAGAAGTCAAGGGGGTGTAAAATCCAGAGGATAGGGCTATGACTTGGTGGGACCAAGTTGAGGGGGACAAAGAGATAGATTAAGACCATGGTGGCCCCCTCCTTGCTCAGCCGGTCCGCTCCTTCTTCTCCCTCACCCATCGACCCCTCCTCTTTCTTTCAGCCCTTGAAGCTTCCAATGTCATGCCCCAACCCTCGGGCACACGCCCATCCCGACTTGGTCAATTATATAGTGACGTCCCATGATGCATTGCCAACCCACCCATTTTAATACTCATGCGGAAGCAGATATAAAATCCCCAGACAATAAAACAATTAGATATGAAAGTAGGGCCACAAATTCTTAAAACCAAACAACCACAACCACACTTATATACATAGCAACCATAATGTATATATTACAATGCCGTCTATCAAAGTCAGGTTCCACTCAAGCTAGACAGAAAACAAAGTCTGCAAATAGGGGTGGGGGTTTCCAATTAACTCTGAGTCATCATCCTCCTTGATTTCTCCTTCCTCCACGCTCTAGCTAGAGCCCATTGCTGAGTAAATCGGATAATCAGGATCTTGAAGCTTAGGGTCCTTCACGTCCACCACTAAACCTTCTTTAGGGTCTGCAGTACCCTTCCCAAAAGCAACCTCCAATGCATACAGGGGTATCTCAGATTCTAGTACAAGGCCCTCCCTTTGTCCATCATGATAATGGCGATACCATGCCCTATATTTATGGGGCACCTTTTTGGGTAAACCCGCATCAACCTAGACTGTGGATTTCACCAACACATATTCTAGTCCTTTTGGGTTTCCATATATCGGAATGTGGTAACTCTGTTCTGTGAACTTCTTAGGTTGTCCAAAATATTTGGGAGGGTTTGGAGGGGCTGCCATCTAGGGACCTAAAATGTTATCCCAAAATGGGGTGAAATAACGTCTCAATGAATTCAACCCCCTAAGACCTAACTAGGAAGAAAATACGCCCTGAGGGTTGCCTAGGCACAATCACCAATCAGAGGACTTACCTTGGCCTCCACTTCTTCCTACAAGTTAGTACAATTCACAGATCCATCAAATCACATCAACTAATTAATTCATAACATCAGATTAATCGACCTAGTCAATTCCATATCCTCGTGACCATTCCCCGGTCATCTCAGTCAATACTATCTATAAGTCCAATCATACCTAGGCTGCTTATTATAAGCCGATAATAGATAGTATAGCTCGCTAGAAGCTGCCTCAATTATCAATATATTATATTATAACTCACCAGAAGGTGCCGTAAATATCACTATAGTATGCTATGGCTCACTAGAAGTTGCCACAAATATCAATATAATATACTTTAGCTCACTAGAAGCTGCCATAAATATTGGTCTAATCATCTGACCATTCCTCCATTTTTATCATATCCGATAAAAATACTCATGTGTGGGTACACGATCGGCCTTAGCCAAAATACAGTATTTTTTTCCACAATTCCTACAATTTAATGTGGTCCACCAAAATATTTTGTGCATTGTAAATCGATGCTCGGTTATTTTCTAATTAATTACTGAAATTAATTCAATTTAGGAATAAATTCCTAAAATACAAATCATAACAATTCAACACAAATTAGAGATCAATTAAATAAATAGATCACACCACTGAAATCAGCATAAAATTCCGATCCCCAGCTATTCCGGTCTAATTTTCGGAAAATAAATAAATAATTAATTAATTATAGAAATTAATTATTAAATGTAGAAAATGCATGCTTAGGCTCGTAAAGCCTAATTAAAAGCTGAGACAGGTCCTGAAAATTTCCAAACCACTCTAGATAAATACTAGAGCTTGTCCAAGCCCTAATTGCACTAACTATCCACCTAACATGCATTGGTAATTAATTAAATTCACTAATCAATTCTAACCAACCACCTAATCCTAGCTTAGTCTAAACTAATCAACCCTCAAGCATCATTAACTTACTAAGTGAGGATTAGTGAGTTAAACTCACTTGTTTGTCGAACTGCTCAGCTTAAATCGATGGGGACGCGATAGGGCTTGATCTTCTCCAAAATGGCGACACTAATGGAGCACGGATCAAGCCCGAAAATTGACCCACAAAGCTCAGGATGCTACTAGATTTCCACGATTGCTAGGGCTGCTTCGAGCAGCTGATTCGATGGAAAAAAAAAGGATAGCAAGGAGCTCGGCTTCAAACAGGTTGCTTCGATGAAACAAAAAGGAGACAGCAAGGAGGTGAATTCATGGGGGAAACTGCAGTTTATTGGCTCGGTTCCGTGTGGGGGTAGCTTCAGTTTAAGAGAGAGAGAGATGGAGGGCTTCGAGAAACAGGGGAAAATGAAAGCTGCAAGCCAAGAAGAAACGAATGGGTCGGCAGCTGGCAACGCATTAAGAAAGAGAGGAGAGAGATTGTGGCATCGGCAAGGAGAGAGGATAAATGAGACTCAAAGAAAAGTCAAAGATGAAGGAAAGGTGAGTGGAAAAAGTAGAGGGCTGTTGGCGGTTTGGGGGGAGGGAATTCGTGAGAGAGAGAGAGAGAGAGAGAGGAAGGGGTTTGGCTGAAGGGGAGGGAAATAGGAAAATTAAAAGAAAGTCCTATAACCAAAATTCTTGGTCCCACTTGCTTTTGTTGAATCCAATTTAGTCCCCCCATGCTAAAACACTTGATCCTCAGTTCCCTTGCACTAAATTTCCCCCAAACAACAAGTCTTGGGCAACAAAAACAGCTATTTCCCTCAATTTCGAATTCTAATTAATTTTTCTCGGAATTTAATTTTCTAAACAAACTTCTCCAATTGAGGTCCAATTTGTTGGGGAAAAAGCCCATAAAATTCCTTTTTCACTAATTCACTAACACCAGATGCCAAAATCCCGTACTCTCGAAAATTCCTCGAAAGATAAGTCGACGTTCTTAAAATGACCTATGACATGATAGAACTTTTAATTTTTAAAATTGGATTCAAATTCACGACTAATTTCAATTCGACGTGATTTTAGCGTGACCTAGGCTACCGAGTAACTTTCAGAAATTTTTTAGTACAAATTACCCGTGGTCAATTTTATTCGAGCCACATTGAACCCATTCAACACATTGGCAACTCTCGATTGTCATGAAAATATCGAGGATTCAAATACGAACACAAAATACCAAAATGACAAAAAAATTAGTCTAGCGCTGGTCGACGAGAATTTTCCAATTTAGTGGAGTCACCCATGTTTAGCCACACATCTTAGTCAAACCGACCTATCTCTGATCGATAATTGATTTTTTTTAACTGTGTCGTAATGACCTCTAAAGATGAGCACGGTTGTGAAGTCGATTTTTGGTAAAATTCTCAAGTTTATTGCATTAAAATTCCTTAATGGCTTTCCCTGATAGTCTAGTTATCTTGAGAGTAATAAGTTCCAAGAACAGCCCATAAGCGCGTCGATGAAATGTTCGATTAATTTAATTGAAAGCATAATTGAAAAATCTAAGATGTCACATCTAGCAACCCAGAAAAATCGATCAGCAAGCTAGCAGCCCCGCATAAACCACCGCACACCATCATCGCGTCCCTAGAGCCCGTTCACTAGCAACTGCTCGTCGCATGTTGCCATGCATCCCCGACCACCGTCTCGCCCAGTTCACGCATCCAGCAGGTCACCAGGTCGCCATACGTCGCCACCATGGTCGCCAGAAGCCTCGCCGTCGCCCCTGCTCACTCGTCCAAGCCTACTAGCCTTGCCATCGCCCCTGCTCACTCGTCCAAGCCTCCTAGCCTCACCGTGCCCGTTTCCAGCTCAACCGGCCACCGGTTCCATCTTTTCAACACCACCGCAAAACCAAAGCCCTTGGATCTTGCCAACACTATTTGGCCCATTTTCAAGCCTTTCCCGACCTCGCTTGGTTATCCCACTTTGGAGTTTGTCGATCCCCTCCGCGTCCCTGTCGTTTTGATCCGAGAGGATCGTTAATCAAGTGAGGTTAACTCACTAATCCTCGCTTAGTAAGTTAATGACGTTTAAGGGTTGATTAGTTTAGGCTAAGCTAGTATTATGTGGTTAGTTATAATGGATTAGTGATTTAATCGTTCATTAATGCATGTTAGGTGGTTAGATTAGTGTAATCAGCAAGTAAATAGGCCGTAGTATTTATTTAGACAGGTTCAGAAAATTTTCCAAACCTAATTCGCTATTTAATTAGGCTTTTCTAGCCTAAGTGTGCATTTTTGGTATTTATTAATTAATTTCCATAATTATTTATTTTCTAGAAATTAAACCGAAATAGCTAGTGACCGAAATCTCGTGCTGATTGCAATGGTGTGGTTGGTTTATTTATCTGGTTGTTAATTTGTGTAATTTGAGTGTGATTTGTGATTTTGGGCATTTATTCCAAAAGTTATTAATTTCGGTAATTAATTAGAAAATTACCGAGCGTTGGTTTACAATGCCAAAAATGTTTCTACAGACTATATAATTAGTGGGATTTTATGAAATAGATATATTATATTTTTGGCTTAGGCCAACCATGTACCCACACACGATTATTTTTATCGAGTATTTTTAACACGAAAAAAATAGGCTAAGACATCATTTTAATTGAGGAAATTAAGTGTGAAGCACAATGTCATTGGTCGTGAGTAAATAATCGTATGATGGTTGATAGTCATAGTAAGATAACTATTGAAAGATGAGGTGATGCATGTTCTACATGCTGATATGGGTTGGGTTAAGAAGACCGCCGAACTTTTAGTAGGCTGTGCCTATCGGGCCGTGATTAATCGCCGAAGTATGGTTGTGCCCATTGGGCCGTCATTAACCAATGAAGTAGGCTATGCCTAATGGGCCGTGATTACCGCCTAGCATAAGCTGTGCCTAGCGGACCGTGATTCACCGCCGAACTTGGAATCAGGTGTGCCCATTAGGCCGTGATTAGCCTAGTTAAACTGGGAGACTGTCGATAATGGAATAGGCTGTGCCGTGAGTGGCCGTGATTAATAACTGGAATGAGTATTTGATTGTGAATTATAGTGAGGCATTCTAAGTGTTGAATGATGTTATTGTATGTGTGAGATGTGAATTACCAACGTGCAGGGAGGAACTGAGGCAAAGGTAAGTCATCTGACTCATACTTATGCTTAGGCCACCTTTGGGGTGTGTTTTCTTCCTAGTCAGGGCTTAGGGGGTTGAACTTGTTGAGACGTCGTCTCACCCCGTTGTTGGATAACAATTTCAGGTCCTTAGATGGCAGCTCCTCCTGAGCATTTTAGACAACCGAAGGAAGTCACAAAACAGAGTTGTTACATTCCGCTTCATGGAGATCCTAGGGGATGGGAGTACGAACTTGTGCAGTCTGTGGTCTGGGTTGATGCGAGTCTACCCCACAAGGTACCCCATCAATATAGGTCATGGTACTGTCAAGATCGTAATGGATAGAGAGAGGGCCCTATGCCGAAATCTGAGATACCTCTGTATGTGTTGGAGGGTGCTTTTGGGAAAGGCATTGTAGATCCGCCTGGTAGTTCGGTGGTAGACCCGGATCTGTTAGATCTAGGGACCCCGATGTACTCAGCTAGAGGCTCCAATGAGGATGAAGATGAGGATGAGGATCTGTAGTTTTATAAAGACCCTCCTAATTTGCAGACCTTCATTCTATAGGCTAGTATTGTTTAAGACTTGATATATGCATGTATAAAGGTGTGGTTTACTTTTGAAAAGTTGTGGCCCTACTTTTCTATCCCATCTTGTTGTTGTCTGGAGATTTATTATTCGCTTCCGCATGCATATTAAAATGAATGGGTCAGCGATGCGTCTTGGGACGTCTCCATTTAATCGACCGTTGAGGGATGGGCACGTGCTTGGAGTCTCGGGGCATGATAGTAATGGCATCCAGGTCTTTGGATTCTTTGATTGCAACATTAATGTGGTCATACTTCTTGTCTAAGGAACAAAGTATTTTCTTGACAACACAAACATCTGAAATGTCTTCTCCATTTCTTTTCATCTGATTGACAATCGCCAAAACTCTTTTGATAGTTAGCAATTGATTCAAATTCTTTGATATGAATTAGCTCGAATTCACCTCCCAAAGTTTGAAGGCGAATCTTCTTAACTTTCTATACTTTTTGGTGTGTGTTGTGAAGAATCTCCAATGCCTCCATAGTAGTGGTGGTGTTCAACACCATTTCAAACATGGAATCACCTAAAGCTTGATATGTGATTGATAGGGCATAATGATCTTTTGTTTGAACCTTCTCGAAGGCATTCATTTGGTTTTTATTCAAGGTGACTTTGTCCTCCAACTCATCATAGTCAATGTTTACAAGTTCCCACACACCATAGGTGCTAAGTAGAGCTTTCATTCTAACAGCCCGGTTTTCATGATTATCTTTGGTAAGACAAAGGTATGAAGAGAAAGTCGATTGTTTGTTGAGGCTATGATCACAAACCACAAGCTCTAATACCAATTTGATGGAAGAAATTAAAGGTGAAATATTCACAACTCACAAAGAAGAGAACGAGATGGATAGGCTTTCATTTAATTCACCTTATTTCTCCTTAACAAGAACAAAAGACCTCAAGATACAAATAGACATATCATTTTCAGGTGATAAATAAGAAACAAACTCAAGATACAAATTACAAAAAGAAATAATGCCATAATGATGACTCTTCTTCAACGCATATACCAAGTAGTCTTTGATATCAAGTTTGGAATATCGATAATCAAGTCTTGCACCTTCCCCATTTTGCCCAAACAATTGTTCACCTGCAGCATCAGCAAACGTGCAATTCATCCATCAACTAAGCCAAAAAAAAAAAAAAAAAAAAAAAGGCCGGGAAAATATCGAAAATTGTATTGAGATGTTTTGGTAACTTATGATTCGGGTTATTTATAATAGAGAAACAAAATGCATACAAAGAGAGGTAGTAATGATGAACATAACTTCCAAAATCAATCACTAATCAAAGGATTTTTCCAAAAAACAAATATGTACGTAAGGATGTCTGCCTAATTATTATATTGGTGTTTTACTCTTTGGAATTTGAAAATAAAATTAATTACTAAAGGAAAGCATTTTTAAAACAAGGGGAGGGAAAAAGGCATTAAGGAAAGAATTCAAATGCAAATAAAATTAAATAAATGACAACAAAAAGAAATTCAAAAATGGAATTCAAGGGCTCTAAAAGTATATAATGACTAGATTCGGCCACCACTAAATTTGTCAAACAATTAATTCATAACCATATAAGTTTATGGCTAATTAGGAAAATGAATAGAATACAACAAGCTTGAACTTATCCAATTAGCCTTGATGAAGAAAAATGAACCCATGAAGATATGTTATGAGGTTTGTTGCTGGGTATGTCGGTGCGTGTGTGAGCAAGTTGTCTCAAAGTAGACCTATCTAAAATGGGTAAAAGAGAGTATATGGTAAAATATCTTTTTCATTTCCCACAAAAGGTTCAATGTGTATGATTTCTTGCATCCATATACTTTCTTTTCTTCAACAATTTTATTATTGTGGGATTTCCTTCCACCAAAATTCATGAGGACAAACATCTTCATATGAACCACTAGCAACCATTTATTAGAATTTTTTCTTATTCTTTGGCTAAAAGAAGTAGGGTTGCATTTTTAATTAGTAAGCTATATCTTGTCAATAATTGAATTGCAATTTTTTTTTTTTGTCTAAGTTGAAATTTAGAATAATCACTAAAAAGATGACTTCCTATGTTGTTGATGTAACATTATTAACAATAACAAACAAATTCAAATTGAGAAAATATAAAATAACCATTAATGGTTGCCAACGAGAATAATATATAAATAGGTAAATGAAAACTAAGTAATTTTAACGGTATGTATGGTCAATTAGTAACTAAGTTAAAAGATCCATCAATCAACTGTTTTAAGAAATCAAATTAACGAACTTAGATATATCGCTCACCAATATGATAACAAGTATCTATTTAACTTACAAATCTCATACTAGATTCCGGACCTTAATACCATCTATATTTGATAAGAAAATCGTTACATTTTACAAGGAATGATATGAAAATGTCTTGCACTCTTTTGGTGGATTACTTTGAGAATCCATGAATAAATTATGATTGATTAAGATCAAAGTGTTTTAAATATTGTGGGAGAGGGAGAATAGTAGATGAAGAAAAAATTAATTCAATAAAATGAGACTAGTTCAAGAATGAAATACAAATACAAATGTAAGATGACAATTCAAATTGGGATTTCTTAGCAACTAAAAAGAGATGTCAAATTGAGAAAGCTCTCCAATATGGTAACTTGGAATTTACTCAATCAAGCATGAGGAAGGATAATATAAATAGAGACAAGTTATGCACTGGCAACTTGTCTTCTTGATGTTTGTCTTCATTTTATATCATCTCATCTCTTTGTCATAGTCTATGCAAATTACATCAAAATTCTTTTGAGCTCTCACATCGATCTCGATCTTCCAGGTTATTTTTCATGTGCTCTCCAGCTCTTTTTTCCCCTTTGTATCCCTTTTTTCTCCTTAGCATATGGTATGATATAGGTAGTTTTTCAACTCGTGCACTATGGGTTTTTCTTTCTCTTTGTTTCAAATGTGAAATAAAAAAAAATTGAAGAGTATCTATACTACATCCATTGTTCAAATCTTGGATATTTTTGATAGATGAAGCATATTTCTTTAAGTGATTTATTATTATTATTATTTAATCTATATTTTCATTAGGATATCGATGTTTGTAACAATCTATATGCTTTATCTTTTTCCTTGCCAAAATCTTTTTTGTCGCATTTTACAAATTTTGGTTACAATGATAGAGAGATTGTATGAGAAGTATCAATTTCAAGGGGAAATAATTGCATTATGAAGCTTAACGACACGATCTATTAGATCGTTGTATCCCCTAGGGTGTGGGATATTTTACTAGCAACCACAATATTTGGATGTTATAAACCCATTTCTTATATTTGATTGTCAAGACAATCATACTTGTAGGTTCACATTCTAAAATTTATTTCATATGATCAATTCAATGATCAATTGACAACCTTTGTTTGTTCTCTAGTGAATCTATGATTATTTGCTCACCTTTTATTTATATAAATAATTTTTTACATGTATTTATCATTTTTTTCATGATTGGCCATTTTTTGTAGGCTAATTTTGATCAAGGTTTACTTTTGGTTGGTGCTTCTCAGATCAAGTATGTATATTCTCTTTTTTCTTTTCCATTCCATATGGCATTCAATTTATTTAAAAGCCTTAATAAATGATCATGGGCTGTCTTTGCTTGTATGCTTGTAATTCATTCTAGCCATTTTGTTTTATTATTATTAATGTTTATTCTAGCCATTTTGCTTTGGGGTGGGTGACTTTAGGTGAGGCCCAATGGCCCTCGCTTAGATCTAGGGTGAGGGTCGTGCCCTCCCCTAGATTTGGGCCACCTGGCCCTTGTCGGGAGTCAACAAGGCCTTGCCCAAGGCTAGTGAGGGCAACCTGCGCCAACCCTTCATGACAATTGTGGCGGTGGCCACCAACGAGGGGTTAGCCAAGTTGTGGGTGAGTTTGTGTGTGTGTGTTTTAATTTTTTTCTTTTTAATTTTTTAATCTAATTTTTTTTTTTTTGTATTTATAATTTTATAATTTTTTTTTTTCTAATGTAGCACTTAGTAGGTGCCACATCACTGCCACGTGTCTTAAGAAAGTAATGAAATAAGACACGTCAGCATTTTTCGTTGACTTCATCCACTTTGACAATTTTTAAGATTTTATCGCACTTTTTACAACTTTAAGGACTCAATTGTATTTTCGTGATTAGTTTTAGAATTTTTATTGAACTTATCCATAATATTTATTCTAAAATTCCATCAAAACCTTGATGCTTTTATTGCTAATGAGTCTTATCAAAATTATCCTTAGTGACCAATTAGAAAATTATATTTTTATTATGATATAAGGTTAACTAGAATAATTTTTTTTTCAAGGTATTATAAATATGATAATTAGGTTGGTTTGAAAATTTTAGATCCCATTTCCAAAATTTTCAATTTCAATCTCACTATGTGTAAGTTAATTATTTGTCTTACTCATTCTCCAGTGATAAATCAATTAAAAGATATGTGTAGGCACTGAAAGAATATTTATAGCATTTTGATATTTTTTTCTTGTTTTATATATACCACGAGAGCAAGTACATTCCAACTTAACCCCTCCATACTTCGAGTAGGAATTCATCCCTCCACAAAAACAAACTTTTTTTGATATGTATACCACTGATTTGGATAGAATACTTACAGCCCATCTAATATACTGATTTAAATTCCATATATAGTTTTAATACAAATTCTAAATGGTCATTCCATTGTCGATCATACAAGTTTAAACTTTTTGTTTATATGTAAAATCATTGAAAAAGGAATTCTGGCACTTAATGGGTTGATTCACCATTTGACAACAAATGTATGCCTTGGTATCCATAACGAGTTTAGTAAAAGCATAGAGAAATAATTTGAAATCCATTCATTCACTAGAAAAAAGCTAAATGATTTTTTGCTAAGGTAATCTTATCCTTTTTCTTATGATTACTCAATGATTTGTTAATATTTTGTCAGGAAACATATTGAGTTCATATCTTTAGAGCTATTTTGGCATAATGAACAACGTATACCCACACACATTTATATACAAATATTTTATTGTTATACTTTAACAAAATAATTTACAATTACAGATCTCTACAATGGAACAAGATAACAACGCAATGGATCAGAACAACAATGAATCAATTGAACATAGCATATTTCCAAAAAGCATTGTGCTTTCCCAAGGAAACACGGCAAGATTGCAAGGCCGTCAATCATTATATCCAATCGGCCAATATACTTCTGCAACATATGGAATGTTGAGATGGGCAAGTAGAGGGGTGAGGCGAGCTAGAGCTCATCCTGAGATTTCATCTCCATCACCATGGGCTACGGCATCCAAATCAGAATGCATGAGGTATGTTTCAAAAATTGTAATATTATTATATCTTTGTGTATTCATGTTTCATCCTAGGGATGGCGAGGTCATATATATAGTGCTAGAGTTGAAAACTCAATGAATTTTTTGTGGAATTCTCAATTTGGTTCCTTATTAACTATGTTAATCTTGTTGGAAATTTCGTTAATATATTTCCTTGAAAAGAGTATTTGAAATTGAGAACTTTAAATCAAGACCGATTTTTTCTACCAATTGCGTGGTGCATTTCCATATACCTCACACTCTTGATGCCAAAAGATAACTACAACAAATTAAACCTGTGATTCTCATTTCTATATTGGATATGAGATTTAATTTACAAGCCATATCATGGTAACATGTAATTAGATATACCTCTTTAAGAATTTCATAATATATAAGGTAATGTGTTATGGACCTTTAAAGGGATTTTTTTTTTTGGGGAATGATTAACCACAATCCAATAATGTCATAATTGTCATTACCTCTTATTGTGTCTCCCTGAAGATTCATACTTGCTTGCATGTATTTTAAATTTCCACCTAAATGATAGTCTAAATATTTTCTTGGATGATAAAAATTATTTTCATTCATTTATCTTTTAAGCAATACAAGCAATCATTTTAAAGAAAATATTTTTTAAATTATTATTTTCTAAGAAACAAACAGAGCATTAGTATATATATAATCTCTTTTATGGTTCAACTAAACAAAGATGTTTTCGAGTAATAATATTTGGCACCCTAGATCTTGAGTTTTGTTGTGGACATGATTTTTGAGTTTTATCTCTCATGCTAACGTTGAAATGTCTGAATTAGTGAAATTGATGTAATTCATCTTCATGGGTATATATTTGCTTGAGCCCCCTCACTACATTTATGTGTGTTATTGTGTATATTGTATTGAAACAACTAAACACCAATCAAAACGTGCATTGATGCATAAATTAATCGAGATCGAGGGACATCTAGTTGCGACTTTAGTGAGCCCTCAAGCAAGCCACATTTTCAATACTTGAGAAATAATTTACTTAAGGAGAGGTGATTGTGAAATACTTAGGTTTTCCTCATATGCTTTTAATTAAGAATTGGTCCACCTCGATGAACAGGGTAGAGATGTTTCCATAAGATTGAGTGAGGAAGCCATCTCTACTCATCTCAAGTCACAGCAATATCAACCCCAACCCTCTACTTTGGAAGAATCTAATGTGGAAGCTGAATCCTATTGTATGTGTCTAGTAAGAACCACTTCATTTACTCAAGAACATATTAAGATAGAATTGAGGAACAATTTTGATGTCTATAAGTAGTTGTCATAGCTAAATTTAAACTACAAGTATGCATATATGTTACTAAATTGCACCTTTTATTTTGCTGGGCTATTTGCAATATGACTACATTGTTGAAGAGAAGCTTGGACAGTTGGACTGTGGGCATCACTTTCACTATGGCTGCATTGAGAAATGGCTCATGAGGAGGAACTTTTGTCCGCTTTGTAAAAGGAAAGCTATAAAATTATGAATGAGGCATATTTTTTCTTTGAAGTAGTTCATGTAATGGTTTCTGGGGAGATTGATTGAGTTTCGACTGTATTTGATATATTTAACATTGTCAAATATCTAATTTCTTTGTGTCTAACTTTAAGGAACTAAAGAAAAAGCAACATGATTGCATGCACCAATAATAATGGTGTAATTTTAGGGCCAGTTATAGTTAACTAAAATAACAAATAGATTGGTATTGAAGAAAACTATGAAACCTGAATAGTAATACTCCCATGTCTGTTTTGACAAGAGAAGATATAAAATTCAATTATAATTAATGACAATATGATGTTAATTAGAATAAAAGTCAACTGATTTCCGAGTTACGAACATTATCTATCGAGATATTTTGGATAATGAACGCAATTAAAACCTTGTATATGTGGTGGGGATTTAATTTATATGAGCAAAATGAATATTAGACTATGTAGTAGATCTTAATAATGAAAGGGGATGTACATGGCGAGTAGATTGGGCAAAGATGCTCTAGTTATATTGGCAGTGGATTCTTTCTCACTTAAACACACAAACGCACAAAATTTCTTAATCTTTGAGTAATTTCTTTTTTTTTGTGGAAGTTCTTATTTTTACATTAATAACATCAAATTATTTTTTTGTTGCTACAAAGGGCCATATGGGGATCCTAAGTGATGCAATTAACTATAGTTAAACTCAAATTCATCGATTTGCCAACACACGCTCACATGCGCAATCATGGAGAGAAATCACTTTTCTCTTTCATTGCGTCAATCATGACCAAAAGCTACCTCATACATAGAATAGATCAACTAAGTACCTTGTTAACTCTAAGTGACACTACCGACCAAAAAACAAACTCTAAGTGACATTGGAAATCCAGAAGTTACATAGACCAATAAAGCATTCAGAAAAATAAAAGGGCATACAACTAGAAATGTGCTCCGAAGCACATCTAATCACAGAATTCAAGTCCCAAAACATATTGTATTTGACTTATAAGAGTCACTTTGTTATGTAAGAACACCAAGATAAAAGAAGAATGGCAAAACAAATTGATATGTACATAACTTTTAAGACAAATCTAAGTTGATTTGAATATATCTACCACTCGTCATACTCTTGGTTTTGCTAACATCAATGCAGGATGCCTATCCTTGATCAAGATTGGCTCAGAAAGTTGGATTGCTACCATTGCTTTTGCTATTGCTGCATTGTAAAATGTATCGAGGTGAAGACTATTGTCCAATTTGCATACCGGCAGCTGCAACACTAGCAATATGAATGAGAGAGATCTTAGGAGTTCACATATGATAAATTTCAAATTTATGACAAGATATATCAACCTTTTTCTTATCTTTTTTTGCTTAGACAATCTAATTTGTAGCTGACCATGTTCTTGTTTTCCCCATCATCTTATTCGTTGAGAATCAAACACTTTACAAGTGTATAGGTCTTCCACACATGATCATTTCTCTTAGTAAAAGCAATAATGCATTTTCCATAGAGAACTTCCAATTTGAACCATTAACGCCTGGAGCCAGTTTCATGTATGGACTCAAACTCGAAAAATGCTTCAACGATTAGAGACATGTCAGAATAAAATTTCGTCTTGCTCTCAAGTATGTAATAGTGATTTTGATCCTTTACGAGAGCCTTCCTAGCTTCATCCTCCAAGACGATTATCTAGTGAAACCCCCTTGAATCAACCAAGGATTTACAGAGTCCGAGCATGCTGATTCTGAAACTATCACACCTAGAACCATCATGACCAGGATTTTATATGACTTTATTCTGTTGGAGAAATCATCCTAGAGTATTTTGAAGCTGACAAAACGTTTCCATTAGTCTAGTCTGAAGATTTGCAGACTCTATTATTTAAAGTCTGAAGACCTCAAGACTGCCAGACTCAAGATTCAAAGTCTATCCTCATTGACAGTCTTTAGTCCGTCAAAGAAAGGCTATCCAGAACTACGTGTTTCATTAAGGATTTGACATTATCGACTGGAGAAGATCTCTTGGCTAGATATGACATAACGGAATCCTTTATTTGATCATGATTGATTCAGAGATTAAGGATTCGATCATTGGTGAAGTATACTTGGAAGGTTCTACTTATGGAAACCGAGATCCTGATTGTATGGGCGAGCAGGATTGATGGGCTATTGACATGTTCCTTTAATAGCTCGAATGATCTTCCTAATTGATTTCGTCCAATGGGTAGATTGGAGAAATTCATTTGGTAAGTGCCAACGGGTATGATGGCATAAAGAAGTATATGAGGAAGACGTTCTAGTTGTTTTTAGGATGTGCGCAATAGAAGAATTCCAAAGTCTGAAGCTCTTTATTTTTAGTCAATTCATTTGTTGAGCGAAATATTGTACGCAAAAGAGAGTCTATATCTTTGAGAAACCTTGAGGAAGTGTGGTAAAGTATCTACAATATGGAATTAAGGGAGAGCTTTGCTGTAACAACTCTTTTGTTCATAGTGAAATCCAGACAGTGGGCTGTCAGTGCGGAAGAGTGGACGTAGGCTTGGAATAAGCCGAACCACTATAATCTATGTGTTCATTTTCTCTTCCTTACTCTTTTTACTTTGATCATAATTCGTTTTTGCTAACAAAAGGCGAACTTCCTTTCTATTGTCTATTTCATATTGCTCACTTATCACGAGAAATTATTATACACTTATTCACCCCCCTCTAGGTGCTTATGCTAGCTATCTCAATTGGTATCAGAGCCTGTGTACTCACTTTGTTTGAAGTGTTTTACTTCAGAGTTAAAGATCCATGGCTAGTATGTTAGCTCCAAGGCTAGTAGAATGGTAAAGTAATACCAGACCGCCTTACTTTGATGGAAATGATTACAACATATGGAAAAACAAGATAAAGGCATTCCTAAGATCAAAGGATCCTCTAGAATGGGACGTTGTAGACAAAGGAATCATTCCTAAAGCTCTACCTGTCTCAGAGAGAGGGAAAGATACTGTTGAGTCTAGTGAAATGACTCAGGAAGAGATAATCAAGAGACAAGCTCTTGATGCAAAAGCAATTTATTCTTTATATTGTGCTTTGTCACCTACTGAATATAACATAATATCTTCTTGTCTTACAACAAACGAAGTCTGGGATAGATTACATTTTACCTATGAAGGAACCAATCGAGTGAAAGAGACCATAATCATCATTCTTCTCGGTCAATACGAAGCCTTCAAAATGAAATCAGGAGAATCTATAACTGACATGTTTAGTCGTTTTACAGAAATCGTGAATGGTCTTGAAAATCAAGGTCAACCAATTTCTGATCCCATGAAGGTAAACAAGCTACTGCGTGGACTCTCCAAGGATTGGAATCACATAAAGACCTCAATAAGAGAGACACAAAGAATCGTGCCATTATCTGTTGATGAGTTGGTTGGGACTCTTCAGTCTTACGAAGTGGAACGAATCAATGAAGACGAAGATCCTAAAGGTAAGAAATCCATTGCATTAAAATCCAATGATGATTCTGATGTTACAGATTTTGAAGACGATATGGATGATGAGATGCTTGCTCTCATGATAAGAAGATTCAGAAAGCTGAACTGAAAAGGAAGAAGATTCAATCCAAAGAAACAGAGTTTTCAAAAGCTTCATTGAAGAATGGTGCATGTTAGTTTATTATTAATGTTTATTATGTTAAAAAATTTCAAGCAATACCTTTAGTTTAGGACAACTTCTAAAGAAAGGTTATATTGTTCACATGAAAGATCTTAGCCTTGTGATAAGAGATGAGAATAATAATTTGATTGCAAATGTGAAGATGTCAAAGAACAAGATGTTTACTCTCAATATAAAGAATGAAATGTCTCGATGCCTAAAGGCGTGCGTGGATGATCCCTCATGGTTATAGCATCTAAAGTTTGATCATCTCAATTTTGGTGGACTCAATTTTTTTTTTCCCACAAGAAGATGGTTTATGGCTTACCACATATTAATCATCCCAATCAATTATGCGAAGGATGTGTCATTGGCAAACATTTCAAAATTAGCTTGCCAAAGGAAGCAACTTATCAAGTGAAATAGCCACTAGAATTGACTTATTTTTATGTGTGTGGCTCAATCATTTCTCACTTATATGGTAATCATCGATATTTTATTGCTTTTATTGATGATTTTACTCAAAAAAACTTGGATGTATATTTTGAAAGAAAATATAGAAGTGTTTGATACTTTCAAACAATTCAAGAACTTGGCTGAAAACGAGAGTGCTATTTTATAAAAGGTATGAAGAATGATCGTGGCGAAGAATTTACTTTAGCCATATTTAACAAATTTCGTTAAGACCATGGTATTTGGCGTTCTTGGTGGCTCTGTATTCTCCTCAACAAAAGGACATAGCTTAACAAAAAAATAGAACCATTCTTGACATGGTTCAAAGCATGTTGAAGAGCAAAAATTTGTCTAAGGAGCTTTGGGTTGAAACTATTTGATGTGTGGTTTATTTTCAAAATAAATGTCTTACACAAAAACTTGAAAGCATAGCTCCAAAAGAAGTATGGATCAGGAGACCACCAAATGTTTCACACTCAAGAATTTTCAGGAGCATTGCCTATGCTCATGTTGCAAACTAGAAAATATCAAAGTTGGAAGACTAGAGCAAAAAGCTCATCTTTAGTGGGCATGACTTATCATCCAAAGCCTATTGATTATTTGATCTTAACACTTTCAAAGTGTATATAAGATGAGATGTCAAGTTTGATGAAGATGGCATTTGGGAAGACAATCTAAAAGATGAAGCGAATGATAATGGTGGTTCCAATCAAATGGAGTTGAAGGATCATTCTACACCTTTTTCTTCAATATCTTTGTCAAGTTCATCATCACCAACTTCTTCAAATAGTGCGAAGATCAGGGAGATTGTCTAACATTTATGAAGCTACTGATGAGCTTCACCTTGTATGTCTTCTTGCAAATTGTGAACCACTTGTTTATGATGATGCTGCTAAAGAAGAAAAATGGAGGAAAGCCATGAATGAAGAAATTGAAGCCATTGAGAAGAATCAAACATGAGAACTTGTTGATCTTCTGAAGGACAAGAAATTGATCGGTGTCAAATGGGTGTGGAAGGCCAAGAAGAATGAGAAAGGAGAAGTGACAAGATACAAACCTATATATGTTGTAAAGGGATACAAGCAAAAGGCTAGAATTGACTATGATGCGGTTTTTCACCCTGTCATCCGCATGGAAACAATTAGATTTATCATTTCCATAACTACTCAAAATAATTGGTGAATTTATCAAATGGAAGGCAAATAAGCAGTTTTGAATGACATTCTTGAAGAAGAAATTCATATCGAACAATCTGAGGGATTTGTGGTGAAAGGTCATGAAGATAAAGTGCTAAGTTTGAAGACATATCTATATGGGCTTAAACAAGCACCAAGAGCATGGAAGTCTAGAATCGATGTATATTTTAAGACAAACGGACACTTACAATGTCTATATGAGCATGCACACTATTTGAGGAAAGAAAAACATGATGTTCTACTTGCTTATTTATATGTCGTTGTCCTTGTTTCTCTAGGAAATAATTTGGCGACGATTGATGCTTTTAAGGCATTAATGGTGAAGGAATTCGAGATGACTGATAATGGACTAATGAATTAATTCCCTGTCATTGAAGTGAAGCAAAGTGCAAATGGGATTTTTCTTTTTCTTTTTTTTTTTGGCTATAAAGGATATGCATATAATATCCTTGAAAAACTCAACATCAAGAATTGTATAGCGATCAATGCACAAATGGAGTGTGGAACCAAACTTTCGAAGTTTAATGATGATGTGATGTTGATTAAAAGTATTATAGAAGCTTGATTGGAAGTTTGAGATATTTGACATGTATGAGATGGGATATCATGTATAGTGTTGGAATTATGAGTTGATATACGGAGCAATCAAAGTCATCTCATCTTAAAGTGGCAAAGAGGACACTTCACTACATCAAAAGTACTATTACTCATGGCTTCTAATATTATCAGTCTAAATCCTTTCGGCTTAGAGTTTATTTAGATAGTGATTATGGTAGAGATCAATGATCAGATAAACACTATAGGCTTTATATTTTTCTTGTGTGACACTACTTTGAGATGGTTATCAAAGAAGCAATCCAATGTTACTCCATCGACATGTGAAGCTGAATATGTAGTGGCATCATCTTATGTTTGTCATGCAATATGGTTGAGAAGTGTACTCAAAGAAATTAATGTGGAGCAAAAAAAGCAATGGAGATTTTTGTTGATAATGTTTCTGCTAGTGCTTTGGCAAAAAATCTAGTCTTTTATGAATGAAGCAAACATATCGATGTTCGAATTTATTCAAGAATAGGTAAGAAAGAAGAAAGTTGAAGTGTTGCATGTGAAGATAGGAGATCAAATAGCGGACATTTTTACTAAACCCCCCAAGATTGATGTTTTTCGAAAGTTCAAGAGTTTGCTTGGAATGATCTATAGAAGACAATTTGGTTTAAGGGAGTGTAAGAAATTAAACCAAATTTATTAAAATGTTGAGATTACCAAGTTACCAATGACAATGGATGAGTTGCCGATGTCAATCGGTTACCGTGTTGTCGATATTCCAGACTTAATACTGAAAATTGCTCAATATATGCGTTGAAGAAGAATCATCATTGCAGCATTACTTTTAAGAAGTCTATTGTATCTCAAGGTCTTTTATAAGTTCCTAAGACTTAATCTCATCGGAACGCTAGCTATATTTATAAGGAAGAGTAAACGTCATGTAACAAGTCTATAAATGGGGGAGTCTTGTAATCATTCTTATTGAGGTAAAATAAGGTGAATTAGGATGAATTAAACAAAAACTATCTATCTCCTCTTCTTAGTGAGTTGCGAGTGTTCCACCTTCAGTTTCTTCCATCATGGAAAAGAGATTAAGGTGCACGGACCTTCGGATAGTGAAACACTCACAACTTACAAAAAAGAGAAGGAGATAGAGAAAGCATTCAGGCCTCAGTCTTTCATAAACACCCGAATATCATTATAGTCAACTACACCATGCCTGATGCAGCAAATAGTAAGACATCTCAAGAGATAGAAATTCATTTGCCGAAAGAGAAGTCCGATCTTTTATAGTTCCACTGAAATAGGGCTACGAGGATTATTTGATTATCCAGAATGCTGATAATTTTGTAAAATCTGCAAACCTTAATAGGATACTGCATAAGCCAATATGTCACTATTCGTTTGATAAGTTCAATTGAATTCTTGTTACTAAGCATATCTTTCTATTATGAAGGTAATGTCAATATGTATTGCAATGTTGGAGTTCCATTTGTCATGGAAACTACAGTCGAGCAGCCAAATTCGGGTTTGCAGTAAAATCCTATTCGTTTAAAGACCCATTTACGTGGAAGATTTCTTCTACAAGTCTGGAATTGAAACCAACAAAAGGAAGGAGAGGGAAAACATACTGGGAAATCTTTGTAGAACAGCGCAAAGATTTGCTCCAAGAGGCAGGACAATGGATAAAGGAGACATCATCATCTTGTAGCCTTGTAGCGACTCTCACCATTACAGTAGCTTTTGCTGCAGCTTTTACTATGCCTGGCAGAAACGACAACACAGGGATTCCGATCTTTTTGAAGAAGAGCTCATTCATGGTATTCGTGGTTGCGGACACTCTAGCTCTCTTCTCCTCTGTCACTGCCACCTTGATGTTCTTGGCTATCCTAACTTCGCGCTATGCCACAAAATATTTCCTCTACTCACTACCAAGAAAATTGATACTGGGCCTCACCTTTCTCTTTCTCTCTTTGGAATTTATGCTCGTGGCTTTTGGCTCTGCTCTTACAATTGTCCTAAGTGAACGATGGAAGTGGATTTATATCCCCATTACTTTGTTGGCTGCCGTCCCCGCCATATTGTTCGCAATCCTACAACTTCCCTTGTATGTTGAAATGGTTGAATCCACCTATTGGCCTCGCCTCTATCGTCCTGTGAAGATTTGGAAATGATTTGTGCTATTATTATGGAATAAGAACATCCGGGATATGATCTTTGTTTACACATGTTATTGTGTGTGAAATGTAGATATTATGGTGTTTACTCATGTTTTAAGACTATTGAAGTATGACATTAGCTATATTGATGCTTAAGTTTAAACGTATGATGTCAAGCACACACCTTATCTCTATGGGTTATTTGGTATTTTTACCTAGACAATGAGCAATTACTTCATTGCTCGTTGTATTAACTACTAAGGTGAACTCAATTCTTCAAAGAACTGGTAACATGGCCATCTATATTCAATATCAATGGGGTTCATCCATTCAAATAAAGCAATGATCCACATAAATTCTCTATCCTACGGAAGATGGCCACCCAAGTAGTGGCCCAACATGAGGAAATTTTCATATGGCAAGCCGAGCAAACAACTATTTTAGTTCAATGGAAGCTCAGCCTTCAAAATCAGTCTTCACCCACTGCCCACACTTCCACCGCATCCTCTCATCTAAATCTTTGGCTTTGACCTCCGCCACCTTAGCTGCGTGGGCATCATGCTCCGCTCCTTCTCCACCGCTCCACGTAGGCAGAGACGTCAGAGGTTTAAAATTTGCGCGCACCGCTTATGGGGCCCACCACTGACGCTCTCTCTCCTCTGCGACCACTGCTCTCCCTGTCCACTCGTCCTCTCTCTCTCTCTCTCTCTCTCTCTCTCTCTCTCCCCCGTTCTCCCGTTCTCCATTCCGTTTTGCAAGAGAACAAAACTCACGAGGGCTTCTCTCCAAATGCTCTTCCGCTCCTCTACTCTCTCTCCTCCGCTAGTTGCCCACGATGCCTCCTCCGCTGGTTGCCTACGACGCTGACATCCTTTCCACCTTCGCTGACGCCTCTGCTCTCCTCCGCTGGTTGCCCGCAACGCTGACGCCAACGCCTGACGACCGACGCCCACCTCCGCCTCCGCCTTTGCCAACGCCTCCGCTCTCTCTCCTCTCTGCGACGCCTCCTCCGATGCCCTTTCCACCTCCGCCAAAGCCTCGACCGATCATTTGGCTGAGGACTCTGCTCATATCTCACAGCGTCCTCATCAGGTACCGCAGTAACTTCTCGGTCTTTGATTATCTCTGCTTGTTGTTATTCAGGCGAATCTGTTCCGACGACTCGAGCGCGAGCTCACGCGCTTCTTCGACCTTGTAGACTTCTTCGCAGTGTCATCTGCTGCGTTGCAAGGGTTCTGGCTTTGCTTTTGCTGCCGATGCCGACACCTAACGCCCACCTCCGCCTCCCCACGACGCCTCCGCCGACGCCAGATTTACAGCCATAAGCCAGCCAAGAGCACGTCCACAGCCAAGATTTGAGTTTCGGTATCCCACGTCCACAGCCTTGATTTACAAGCACATTGCACCACAACACAACCTCTTTACTTCTCAAAAATCCACCACAGCTAAATCCTTGAGTTCTCATTTCAATTTAAAAGCAAAAATCCACCAAAACTTGCTCTATCTTTGCCCCATTACCTCGGCCAACTTCATTTCATTCATCATAAACAACATGCAGCTCCATATCTCACATTTCCTCACATCTACCCACTCTTCACTAGATAAAACAACAAGCAAAACATAGATTGAAGAACTTCTACTTGCCTCAAGTTCAAAGCAACCACAACAAGCAATAACAGCAACTTGGGGCTCCGGACACGGCTTGATCGATGGCAGAACTAGGTGGCGTCAACGGCGGTAGCTAGGACATGGGGGAAGATAGCTTTCCTCTTCCCCTTCGCGGCTCGCACTCACGCGTCCTCTCTCCCGCTCAAACTCTTGGCTTTTCGTTGAACATTTCGGTTTGGATGTAAATGTTCTTCGATTTTCCTCGTTATACCTTAGTCGGATCTAGGTATTTCAAGCTTCTAAAATCATGATATCTTAGTCTGGATCTAGATGTCTTAATTATTTTTATTTAAACATTTCACTCTTAATGTGAATGCTTTTCAATCTTTCTTGTTATACCTTAGTGTGGATCTAGGTATTTTGAATTAAAAAATCTTGGCATTTCAGTCGAATCTGGATGTCTTAATTCTTTTTTGTTGAACATTTCACTTTGGATGTTGATGTTTTTCGATCTTTCTTGTTATATCTTAGGCTGGATTTAGGTATTTCGAATTCAAAAATTTTGACATCTCAGTTTGGATCTGGATGTCTTAATTATTTTCGTCTAAACATTTCACTCTGGATGTGAATGCTTTTTTTACTTTTCTCGTTATACCTTAGTTTGGATCTAGGTATTTTGAGTACAAAAATCTTGACATCTTAGTCTGGATCTAGATGTCGTAATTCTTTTTGTTGAACATTTTACTTTGGATGTAAATGTTTTTCGAGCTTTCTCGTTATATCTTAATCTGGATCTAGGTATTTCGAGTTTAAAAATCTTGACATCTCAATCTCGATCTAGATGTTTCAGTTCTTTTCATTGAACATTTCACTTTGGATGTGAATATTCTTCTCAATCTCAATGTCTCAATTTGTTACCTATTAGACTCTTCAAGGTACATGAGTAAAAACTAGATACTTGTAGAGTAAATTAGGATTTATCATGTACCTCAAGATGGTCTACCGCATTGATTGGTAAGTAACTGTAGGTACGTTCCTTTCTTTCACATCACGTATTTGCATTAACATTTCCATGCATCATATAAATTGCATTTTAAAATAGGATTCATTTTCCGACAAAAAAAAAATCAAATCAATCATTCAATGCACGTGCGTGGTCAAAATTTAGATTTCAATCTGTCTTTGAAGGCAACCTCTACAAGCTTATCTTCAAAGAGAAGCAGCTGTTGACACCTAAATTTTTGGCAATCCGATCATTTATTTATTGCATAAAAAATTATGGGGTAATTTTATCCTATAAAAAAAATATTAATTGCATAGCATATAAATTTAGGTGCATTTATTTTTAATTTGCATTCTTTGCATTTATTTATTGGACTGGTGTCGTATGGATTCGAATTAGTGGTTTTAAGCTTTAAATTAATAGGCCAAACTAGGCCCACGAAAGGAGCAAATTAGCCCGAGCTCGTTGTTTTTTAAATAATTATCTTGTGAGAAATGAAAATTTGATGTGATATTACAATGGATTTTTGAAATTTGAGAAAATCGCATTATAATCTTATCTTTAGCAACAAGCGATAAAATCAATGAAGAATATTCATGAGATAAAGAAAGTAAAAGGACTTTTTGTGATTAAGAGGTTATAGACAATCTTCATGTATATTGAAATGAGATGAAATATTCCAAAAGGATTGCATTTGTTTTGCCAATAAAAGGGTTAAACATATAAGGCTTCTAGTTCTCTTGATGGTTAAGGAAAAGAAAAATCGAACACAATAAAAAGAGTGGAAGAGAGCTCCGGTCTTTGGAGAGAAAAGGGAAGAGAAACCTGCTGAGGAAAAAAAGAATAAAAGAAAATAAAATAAAGTTTTTGAAAAAAGGGAAGGTCAGCAAAAGAAGACAGATGTGAAGAGGGGACATGAGAGGACGTCGCAACTGAAAAAAAAAAAAAAAATGGAAAAGGGAGAAAGAGAAGAAAACAGTAGGGTGCTGTTCATCTTCTTCCTCCGCCAGCCACAGCCGTCAATCCCCTATGCAGTCGCCGACCGCTACGCCCGTGACGTCGAGCACCGCTCCAAGCCACCTCCCGCGAGCTCGCGTCGAGAGATATAGTTCATCGATTTTTTTTTTGGATATCAATCTCATCTTGCTCCGATCGATACCATGTCATTTGAATCAATTTTGTTTTCATAAAAAAAATTAAAAAGAAAGTTGTGTTAGATTAGGTTCATGTTGCATGTTTAGAATAGGAAATTTATTTATTTCGAATATCTTAAATAAAATGCCAAAAACATTAATTTAGGATGCTAGATTTTCTTTTCATTAATTTAAATTGCATGTTTAATTATCTGACAATTTAATTTCGAATTTTTATTAAAAAAATAAAAAGAAGAAAAATTAGAATTATGGCATTCTTCGCATGTCATTACATGTTAGGATAAATTGCAAGTAGTTTAATTCTAGATAATAGTTTTTAATTTCCTATAAGTTTAGATAATTTTTTAGATAGGTTGCATTTTAGTTAGGGATTTCCAAGTTAAGATAACATTCTAGTTTAAATTAGGGTTTAGCCTAACCTAATTCTTAATATAAATTGGATGATATCACAATCTTAATAGGTAATTTTCACAATTTTATTAATTTCGAATTTCATGTAAAAAATTGTCTTAGAATCAATTGATTTCATTCTTTAGTATATACTGCATTTTATTTATGTCTATAGTTAGGTCATGTTGCCATGTCATATAATTTCATCTTAGATTAGTAGCACACATTGCATGATTTTCATTAAATAAGTGAAAAAAAATTGCATGTGAATTAGAAATCATATTTAAGACTGTCGATGTGGATTCTGATTTAACATTACAAATATTGTTGTTACTATGAAGTAAGTCCTGTAATTTATTCATCGCTTTCTTTAGTGTTAAATTAGTGGTGTGCGCACTCGCATAGTCACCTTACATGTTAGGGAAGTGAATTAAAACTAATTCCAGCTACCTGAAAATACATTTTTTTTTTAAAGAAGAGAGAGAGAGAGAGAGAGAGAGAGAGAGAGATACCGAAATGGCATTAGAGAAATCTAGCGTAACCAAATCTTCGAACTCATAAATCTCTAATTTATATGAGTAAAATAATTCTCCAATTATTTTACTTAGGTATCTAATTAACCTACCATAAATTGATTAGTGGTGACTCATAGTTAAAAATCAATTGCATGTTAAGAATTTGAACTTAAGTTGCGAATCGATATGAGCTTGGGAGAGCCCGAGCTATGTTTAAGCTTAGTAATCCATTAGCCAAACCCTATATGGTTCACCCGAAAATTGTTAATGTTAGAACAATAAGTTGTTTGTCTAGGAGCCAAACCTTTCTTCGACCACCTTGATGGGAAATTACTTCTCAAAGATCCAAATTATCCTTTGGTTGTCTATTAAAGCAATTAGTTATTTGTTTATGACTCAAACCTTTTTTCGGTTGCCTTGATGGGAAATTACTTTCCAAAGACATGAATTATTCTTTGATTGCCTAGATGGGAAATTGTTTTTCCAGGACTCAAGCCATTCTTCGGTCGTCTATTAGAGTAATAAGTTGAGTACCCGACCTTTCTCGAGGATATGTCAACTTTTCTCAAGACATCTGTTTGTTGAGTGCCTGATCTTTGTTAAGGACACCGGTTAATTACCTGACCTTTCTTGGGACATTTATTTATTTGGTGCCTGATCTTTGTCAATGACACAAGTTGGTTACCCAAATTTTCTCGGGTGATACGTTGACATTTCTTGGGACATCTATTTGTTGGGTGCTTGATCTTTATCAAGGACACCCCGGTTGATTACCCGACCTTTCTCGGGGGATGCATCGATCTTTTTCAGGGCATCTGTTTGTTGGGTGCCTAATCTTTATCAAGGACACTAATTGATTACCCAACCTTTCTCGGGTGAGGCGCCGACCTTTCTCAAGGGATAAGTACACTATTAGTACCAAAAGTTATGTACGACGATATCTTTGGCGCCAAAAGTTTATTTTTGATCACTTAATTGCCAAAAATTTTCAAAAAAATGATCATTTTAGTGCCAACTCCGATCTGATTGACCGGAAATTCAATGTAGCACTTTTTTTAATTAATTTTTGAAACTAATGTGGCTCGCTGGAGAATACAGTCGGTATTTAAACTACAAAACGACGTCATTTGGTGTCTTTCCCCCAAGTCATAACCCTAAATCTCTAAATTGAGAGAGAGAGAGAGAGAGAATGTATGGTAGGGCTTCCTCGTCGTCTTCTTCCCCAAAAAACAACACTAGCACCAGCACTAGTAGCGACACCTTCAGCAGCACCGGCACTAGCACCAACACAACTCTGCCTCCGATTCGTCCGACATTGTTGACAAGCCCAAGCTCTTGTCCTCCTCCTCCCCTCCTCCTTCTTCTCCTTCTCCCTTTAGAAGGACCCACTTCAGCCACTCCCTAAGCAGAGCCGAATCCACCATCTCCATTTGCGCCCTTCTTGTTTCCCTTGCCCTCCTCGTTTTCTTTCTCTCCACCTTCGACCCCCATTCTTCCTCCTCCCCCTCCACCCTCGCCTCCTATTCTTCCCATCGCTTCTTACTCAAGAAACAACCTCAGCCTCTCCATGCTCACCTAGTTGAGCAACTACGATGGAGGCCGAGCGATGGTTGCCAAGCACGATGGCCGAGCAATGATGGCTAAGCGAGCTAGGCCGGTGTTGGGCGAGGATCAGATAAAAAATCCTAATTTCAATCCCATATGAGTTGTGCTGCATCGTTTTTGTGAGGACGGAAAACGATGTCGTTTAAAAGCCATATCGATTTTTTTTAATATAAAAGTCACATAATCATTTTAATCCAAATGGTTTGTGGGAAAAGTGAGAAGTGTGGAGAGAAGAGCCAAATTGATGAAGAAGCCAAAGCGGAAGACCATCAAATTTCATGAAGGTCGATGAAATTGTTGGGAAGTGGTCCCTTTGAGCTATGTGCGATGGAGATCAAGGGACACAATTTTTGTCAACTTGAAATGTAATTTGGCGTATGGATCCTTGTTTTTATTATGTTGTCCTCTTCTTTTTCATGTGTGATTTCTGAATCAGGTCGATTGAATAGATAAACATACAAAGATCTTTCAAAAAACTCGCTTTGCATCATTAACACCCTATACATCTTTTTTCTCATTTAGTTGACACCATTCTTATTTCCACGTGGGAAAGAAAGATGAAGAGCTATCAAACCCACTTATCTTGGGGTTACACGATTGAATGTGCCATATAAAATATGTCCTTAATGATTTCTAGATTTGTTAGTCCCACTACACATTTCTGTTGAAATTGCCAGCTGGTGTTAGATCGTTGATTTGCGGTCTTACCCATATCGCTGTTGTCTATAATAGTCAACAGGGGTACTAAAAGTTCAAACCTCAAAGCATTTTTGAAGTTTAGATTCAAAGTAATCTTATTGCAAAATTCTAGAGTCCCCTAGGCAAAAAACTAAAATGTTTTCATGTTTGTGGATTTTTTAAGTTGCTGGTAATCTTCAAATACTGTTGACAAAAAATAATAACCGGCAAATTGCTTACAAGTTAACTTGTCAAAACAATATACTCATGCCACATTTACCTTAAACTAATTTTCGAGTAATAATAAAATGATCACTTTTAGGATTTTAGCAAATTTCTTAATCTAAGATTTTGGTGATTGGGGATTTTTTGTGACGCAAATTAATTATGAGTAGATGTACTAATGTACCAATTTGGCAATTTTTGTAACACGAAAATTGATTTAGGTTAAATGTGGCACCAATATATTAGTTTGCATTTTTTGTGACACGAAAATTAATTTAGGATAAATGTGACATGAGTATACCTGTAACGACCCTCTTGAAGGTAATGTCAAGTTGAAAATTGGCTGTCCTTAATCGGTGCGGAATTGGGTTCTCCTAAACCCTTAATTTGTGCAACATTGGAAAATTACTATTCAAATAGGTCTATCAATGAAATCCAACCTAACTAGGGGTTGCCACTAGACTATTGAGGCTGGCTAAGAGCCAAGTAAGCATGGGAGGTATCTTACTTTAATGCAAAATTGGGGACTTGATCCACACGATCCTTACCCTGTGCTGCTAAAAGATATCCATGGGTGAGTGTGCAATTAGAAGGAAGTACATAATCACAGCCAATACAATAGAATAAAGTATATGGGAGTAAATTCAATGAAGTGTTAGGCAAATACACGGTCTTGTTATTAAACCCAAGGATAGTAGTAACGCCCACGAGCCATGTTCAAATCAAGTCCAATTTTCCTAAGAGATTAATCTACCTAAATCTAAACTAAACTAGAATGCTATGACATGAATCCTATGTCATATATTTTACTCAAGATTTTATGGATTTAAAGGAACAATATTTCAGCTTTGTTGCATGCAAGTAAGAATCTCGTTTTACGTTGGAATCCGTGACCTTTTGATGTTCAATCAATTTTTATCAACTTTTGAAGTTCGATTTTCAAAATAGTTTCTTCACAAAAGTTGTTCAGCACCTCATGAAGTTTTGCATAGTCAAATTTCGAAGCAGATGAATGAGTTTTTGATTTCAAACCAAGCTGGTTTTGGAAAACATGATTTTGGGACACGGGAACTGTTTTGGTGACTATTTGAATGATAGACTGCTCCTATTCTAGAAAGAACTGGGCCAAGGTTTCTTTATAAAAATTTTTTTTTTTTTTTAAGTTTTCTTTACAACATACTTCAATTTGAGAATTTTCTGAATTCGTTTGATTATGTTTTTGGATTTAATCTTAGAGACGTGCGAGTGGACTCAGTTTTTGCCGGTGAGGGCAAGTCTTGCATGTTTGTTTCTCAAGGGCTTTTGGTTACTAAGCTTGCATGAGATGTGCTCCAAGGAGCTAAGATTGGATTTTTGTTCGGATCTATTTACTGGAAACCCGATGTTTGCTATTTTCGTGGGTTGGGATATGCTATAGATTTGAGGTTTCTTTCTACTTGAAAATTTTTGTAAAATCTTCATTTATGTCATATATTTTACTCAAGATTTTTTTGGATTTAAAGGAACAATATTTCGGCTTTGTTTCATGCAAGTCGGAATCTCGTTTTATGTTGGAATCCGTGACCTTTTGATGTTTAAACAATTTTTATCAACTTTTGAAGTTCGATTTTTAAAATAGTTTCTTCACAAAATTTGTTCAGCACATCATGAAGTTTTGCATAGTCAAATTTTGGAGTAGATGAATGAGTTTTTGATTTCGAACCAAGCTGGTTTTGGAAAACATGATTTCGGGACACGGGAACAGTTTTGATGACTATTTTAATGATTGAATGCTCCTATTCTAGAAAGAACTGGACCAAGGTTTCTTTATAAATTTTTTTTTTTAAAGTTTTCTTTACAACATGCTTAAGTTTGAGAATTTTCTGAATTTGTTTGCTTATGTTTCTGGATTTAATCTTAGAGACGTGCGAGTGGACTCAGTTTCTGCCGGTGAGGGCAAGTCTTGCATGTTTGTTTCTCAAGCGCTTTTGGTTACTAAGCTTGCGTGAGACATGCTCCAAGGAGCTAAGATTGGATTTTTGTCCGGATCTATTTATTGGAAACCTGATGTTTGCTATTTTCATGGGTTGGGATATACTATAGATTTGAGGTTTCTTTCTACTTGAAAATTTTTGTAAAATCTTCATTTATGTCATATATTTTACTCAAGATTTTCTGGATTTAAAGGAACAATATTTCAGCTTTGTTGCATGCAAGTCGGAATCTCGTTTTATGTTGGAATCCGTGACCTTTTGATATTCAAACAATTTTTATCAACTTTTGAAGTTCGATTTTCAAAATAGTTTCTTCACAAAAGTTGTTCAGCACATCATGAAGCTTTGCATAGTCAAATTTCGGAGCAGATGAATGAGTTTTTGATTTCGAACCAAGCGGTACCACTAACTTGAAAGGTTGCTCATCTAAATGGCCATACAATCTTGATTACCAATTATAATTCTTATAAAACTGCTAACCGTCCATGCAAATGTTTTCGTAGGTTTGTTTTCCTTAGTGTCTAGACTAGGCCTAACATAATTTAGAAGAAAAATTTACACTCAAATCAATGAAAAGCGGTGCGCAAGTAAATATCCAAGAAATTGAAATGACTTGAAAGTAATGCGGAAAAGAAAGACCCGATACAAGTCGGGCAAATAATATTACATGGCCTTATTATCACGCCCCGAGACAGGACCCCTGTGAGCGAAAATGAAAATTTAAATATGCAAAAAATTACTCTAGATAAATTTAATCTATGTGAAATGGATTATTTACAAAAATGATCATCAAATGCCAAAATAGTATTAAATTATGAAAATGACATTTTAAAATTAGGAAAATTTCATAGATGTCTTTTTTGCCTTAATTTGATACCATCTATCACCCTTATCTTTTTTTAATGAAAATTTTGGATTTTTTTATTTTTTTAAATAAAAATAATAATTTCCTAAACCGATATATGCAAACATTGAACAACACAGCACATGAATATCATAATAACCGAGCTCAAATCGACCGTTTCAAGATTGAAACTTTATTTGCGCATTTCGTTGAACACTAAGCTTGCATCAAATCACCCCAAACCAGCTTCCTCGGGCCATGTTTGTGGCCTTCAATCTCAACCCATAAGCAATCTCATGTGAAACTAAAGTATCAAGATTATACTACCACATGCAAGAAGCAAGATTAGACAGAAATCATAGCTTAAACCACAAAAGATTTAAGTTGAAATCAGTCTCAAATATGTGGGTTTGAGCTGATTTTGCAAATTTGGGTTTGAACCCAAGTCAAGCAAACAGGCTGCATGCTCATATTCAAGCCCTGGCACCCATCACATATGAGATCTAAGGGAAACATTATTCAATCCGAGTGAAAATAGGTAACATGACCTTTCAAATGCAATAAACATCATAGAGAATGACCAACCGAACACATCAAAACAACCTCTCCAAAAAAGCACACATGCAAAACTCTTGAAGAGATTTCAACACCTAGAAAAATTCTAGCCTCAAAATCAGTTTATTGGACTAGTTTTCCTCTTGATTTTTCACCATTAAAACATGTTCAAACTCGAACAAAAATAGATCTAGAATACTTATCTTACTTCCTAGTTTCTTTTGCAAGTGGTTCTTGGCCGAGGAAACCGAGAAATTATTGTTGGGGGCACGTGGAAGTTGGCTCCTTCAAACTGTAAATGAGAACTGCAAAAACAAGAACTGACAACGAAGATTTTCGTTGACCTCTAAAATTAGACTTCAAGACCTCTTTTGTTGTAAAATCAACACCAAACCAAACTATATACATTATAGTTTGAGTTTCAACTCATGTTTTCCCTCATTTGTCTCTCAATTTTCTCAACAAAACTCGCTTTCCCTCACCCATGACCAACCATCTTCAACACAGAAAAATTCAAGCTTTCTTGACCCGTTAGGAGGGTAGGTTTCGGGGGGCTTTAAGAGACCTTCCCGAACTTCATTTTGGGCGTGCAACCTATGGATGGAAAGATCTTTTAGTGATGTTTAACTCTATAGTTCAAGGTTTTGGCTAATTTTTGTTACAAGTTTGTGAAAAATTCCATTTTTTCTCTGGAGGTTGATCTAGAATTTCTGGGTTTGCTTGTCTTGAGTTGCTTATGAGGGCCTCTTTTGGGGACGACCATGAGCTCTCTCCTGTCCCTCTCGTCTCCTCTCTCTCATCCCTTTAAAGACCTTGCTTCCGTGATCTTCTCCCCTCAATTACAGGATTTTTGGTCGGTCTTTTGTTCACCTACCAAGCCTGTCAACAGGGCTACTTCACCCACTCTCTGACTTAGTCAATTTTTCCACTTTTGCCGCTATTGAGTGTCCAGATTCGGTGTGATTTTCCTGTGCCTTTAGTAGCTTATCTCTGACCAATGTTTGTCCACTTGCAGTACCAATGATGGTCTTCCATCACACGTAGATATCGGGCTAGTAGAGTAGCTGAGGAGGATATGGTGGGGCCACTACGTTGCTTACTCAGCAACTCTGAATTTAGATCAACTCGTGGACTAAGTTTTGGCTTCTGATTTGAGTGCTTTAATCATCAATTTGGCTGTGGTTTTTGATCAATTAGCAAACTAATGTATAAAAGTTTGAGATCTCGACCAGATTTTGCAATTGTACCCATCCAATTTTGCAAGAAAGTCCCTCAAAGTTAGCCATTTTCTTATTCGAAAATATCAAATTCGAGGCAAATTTGGTCATTTTGGCCCAATTTGATTGATCGACTTGACCGAAGTTCAATTTCAACTTAATCGGTGACGAGATGATGATTTAAGGGTTCGGGTGAAATTTTACGAAATTTGTGAATTGGTCCCTCAACTTTTGAAAATTGCATTTTGGCCCCAACTTGCCATTTTAATTCCAATTTGACCTCCTAGGCTTGGCTAATCACATTTAGATCATTGGCCCCAACTTGCTTCTTTTTTTTTTTTTAAAGGAAAAATATCTTCCATTTAAAACACTATATTAAACACCTAGATAATCTATATGTAGGAATTTGACATGAAATATTTTTGGGCAAAAATTTAGGTGTTAACAGCTACCCCTTTTTGGAAGGAAGCTCAAAGAGATTTCTTTCAAAGATAAGGTGACACATAATTTTTTGTTTTTTTTTTTTTTGTTTTGTTTGTTTGTTTTTTTTTTTTTTTTTTGACAGTACCAAAATGAAAATGCAAGTGAGCTTAATATAAAGTGCGTGATCTAGGGATGTACCTATGAACAATTTGAAAAGTGTGGTTTAAGGATATACCATGAACCATGTGGTTTAAGGCAGTCTCACTAACCGTGTGATTTAAAGCAGTCCCACGAATCTTGTGGTTTAAGGTAGTCCCACTAATCTTCTGATTTAAAGCAATCCCACTAATCATGTGGCTTAAGGCAGTCCCATGAACCTTATGATTTAAGGCAGTCCTACTAACCGTGTGGTTTAAGGCAATCCCATTAATCGTGTGGTTTAAGGCAGTCCCACTAACCTTGTGGTTTAAGGCAATCCCACTAACCGTGTGGTTTAAGGCAGTCTCACAAATCTTATGGTTTAAGGCAATCCCACTAACCGTGTGGTTTAAGGCTGTCCCACTAACCGTGTAAATTGTATGGTTTTAGGATGACCAAGAACCTCTTGAAATTGTGTCTTGAAAATGCATGGTTTAAGGTTAGCCCATGAACTCTTTGGAATTGCGTTGTTTAAGGATGACCAAGAACCTTTTGAAAATACATGATTTAAGGCTAATCCATGAACCCTTTGGAATTGCATGGTTTAAGGATGACCAAGAACTTGTTGAAAATGCATGATTTAAGGATAACCCATGAACACTTTAGAATTGCAAGGTTTAAGGATAACCAAGAACCTTTTGAAAATATATGTTTTAAGGCTAACTCATAAACCCTTTGAAATTGCAAGGTTTAACGATAACCAGAAACTTTTTGAAAATGCATGGTTTAAAGCTAACCCATGAACCCTTTGAAATTGCAAGGTTTAAGAATAACCAAGAACCTTTTCGAAATGCATGGTTTAAGGCTAACCCATGAACCCTTTGAAATTGCAAGGTTTAAGGATAACCAAGAACCTTTTGAAATTGCATGGTTTAAGGCTATCCCATGAACTTTTTGAAATTGTGTGGTTTCCTTGGAGGAACCTGTTATTCGAGAATATTCTAAAATGGATACTGCACATCAAATAGTATTCATTATAACAAGTATTCTAGTAGCAAAAGCATACTAGATGAGATCAATTTTAGCACATGTCATTAGAAACAAATATCAAAAGTGCATCAGTAATGAGAAGGCAATGATTGCATAAACAGATCAAACACTTGACAAACTCACAAAACTGTCATCACGCTCAGATGACATCATTAATCGTCAAATTCTCTTGGAAGAAAAGTCCTTGTCGAAATGACCATGACTCATAAGAAATGTCTGTTAAGTATGCCAAGCAAGGACACCTAGTCATAAAGGGCTTCTCGCATATTCTCAAGAAAATGGCTATTTGATCCCATTTATTCATGTGGGAAATAAACTGATCACTCAATCTCACTTTTCTAGTGTGCAAGGCTTTGAATCATTCGCAATAAGTACACATTGACCAATCTAAAAGGTCTTTTAGGAGGACCATAGTGCAGGTTTGGTCATGGTTTTAGCAATGGATAAGCATCATTGGCTATGAAATGAATTAATCACTGATCAACATCTTCGCTAGGTTTACAAGTCAAGAAACCTTAAGATGAGATAAGACAACCTTACTCTCACTTCTTCGAGCGGCATCTTCTTTAGGAAGTCCTTATTTCCACTTTGAATCATCCCAATTTGAAGAGACTTTGGAAATGGGTTGTAATGTTGATTCGGAGAAAGGTTCAAAAGGCTTAGCTCAAAAGGCTTAGAACTTTTTGTCAAAGGGGGATTTGGGAGTTGGTGATTATCATGGCATCATTACCATATCATCCATTTTTTTAAAGCACTCAATGTTTAGAATTCAAATTGTCTCGAAAGTCCTTTGACTAATCATCTTAACATAATGGCTTTTGCATTTGCAATGATTTTCTTTTCAATCGGGCATTTTTTTTGTTGCCATTTTTGCTTTCACATAGATATTCCTCTTGATGCAATTGTTTTTCTTCCACTCTCTCTCTCTCTTTTTTCTTTTTTTTTTTTTTTTTTTTTTTTTCGGGCATGGGCCTTACTTTTATTAGGCACACTACTTTTTCATGCCCCTTTAATTTCACTTGACTTTTGCTCTTTTGAACTTTTGAGCTCTTGGGACTTTCGAGATGCTTTTCATATTCTCATGTAAACACCGATTGCATTGGTAAATCATGTGCCCTGCCCCAATGTAGGGAGATAATCACCACTTGGGTTTCAAAAATGAATAGTTAGACTCAATATGGTTTAAGCAATAAGGTATTGGTGTTTGGGCAGAGAAAAGAATGCTCTTCTTCACCTTGGGATGCTTCGAGCTTCCATAAAAATTCACCTGGAGTTACCACAAAAAGATTTATGCAAGTGAGTGTAAGGAAGTCTTTCTCATCTTTCCTCTCCAAATAATGTCAACCCAAACCTCCATAATTGCCCCATTGTGGGATGGTTCTTGACGAGGGTATTTTGTAGAAAATTCTTCCATTAAAAGGCTCAAATGGGCTAACTATTGTCACATGTAGTGTGTATGATAGAGGAAAGAAATGCCTCTTATCATCTTGATCTATGTACCACTTGCAAATGAATTCATTAACCTTAAACGACACGGGTTTTCTTTTTCACTCAAATCCCAAAGTGCTTAAAGGACATGTTTGGAAATGGGTTGCCTTTCCTCATCCTAAGTGTTTCTCACTTGGCATGAGTAACATCGCCTTTCATTTTTGCTGAGATCACTGGATGGATTAATCTCCATAGAGAATTTTGATTCAAAATGAGTGATCCATCGAGTGGATGGACAATTTAAAGATAAAGAAGATTTTTGCAAACGTTGTGGAAAACTTGTTTCTTCAATTTCCTTTTTTTTTTTGTGCTTGTTTCTAGAAAAACACTAAATGTTTTTTTTTTTTTTTTTTTTTTTTGCGATGGAAATTCTCCATTTGTTTTTCATTTGATTTTGAGAAGAAGGGTACTTACTTGTGCCTTAGTAGTCAGACGACCCTATGAAGAACAAAAAGGGAATGTGTTAGTACATGAATCCTTAAGGATCGTAAAACTAGAGACGATACAACATTACCCTTGGTTAGCTTTACCATTTGGCGGCAAACAGCAAAATAAACATATTATTTTAAGGCTTGAAGAGAATCTTAGGTCTTTGGTCTCATTAGTTCAAGCATTTTCTTCATTTTGCAAAAATAAGAGATGCAAAAGTTTTTTTTAATTATTTTTATTTTTTTTACATGGAAACCTCATTGCCGTTTCGGGGATCGAACCCCGTACCTCTCGAACCCGTTCATTCATTCCCCATACCATCAGGCCGAAGCTCTGGTAGTGTCCATGGGTCGCTTCCTTTTTTATTTAATTGAACCAGCTCTAGAACGACACATCTTTTAAATCAAGGTAGGTGATTTTGACACGTATTACCTCCAAACGCTTGCTTGGTCGATATAGATTATGCTTAAATCAATTTCTTGAGTTTGTTCCACGAATACCGATGCTTCCTATCAAACAAGGGAACTACATCAAAAATGAAGTTAGAGAGGGGCATTTTGGAAACAATACCGAATTACCCTTCTCCTGCATCTGACTTTAAATGTCTTGTGTTTCCTCTTCATGTGCTTTTACTCCTCAGGTTTTAACATTTCCTTGAAGATCTTGCTCTCAAATGGGCCATTTAGATGTTATCGAATTCACTCATCCTGAGTGGGCATCAAAGATGAAAGGAGAGGGGTACTCTTGGTTTTGACACGTGAGGGCATTGCTCCTTAGATTTGTACTCCATTTATTCCATCAAAATGGATGGTTGGGCCTTAGCTTGCCTTCTTGGTATAAGGTGTTGCTTCAGCGGTCCATGCCACAAGGAATGGGGCATGTTACTCAAAAATTGAATTGGACTAATTTACACACGATACTCCCTTTTTGTGCTAAATCAATTGACTTTGTTTCATCTTGCTTCATGGTTGAGAGTTACTCTACTTTGAGTGAGTTGCCCCATTTATCAACTGCAAGGAAAGAGGGATGTAATATGTTATTTTCTTATTTGACATAATTCATTTTGGGAACGGTATACTCCCTTTTACGGCATATCTGATGATCGTGTTCCATCCTATTTCCTTGGCTATGGGGTCAGATTTGCTGTCATGATTGATAGCAATTCACTTGACAAATGTCTATTCCATTTGAATTTTTCCCTTTTTAGGAGTCAGGTGACTTAGGCATTGCGTGCCCCCGATCCATTTTGTGGCCAACTGCCCCAATTAAGATTTCCTACACATATGGAAACAATGTATTATCTCTATTCTTAGGTACATTAGGTTTATGAACGAAGTACACCCTTTTTCAAAGTTAGGCAATTTAGCATCTCATCGTATCTTTGTGGAGGAAGGGAAGATATTGTCCTTATGGTCGAATGCATGCCACACTGAGTTAGATAATTTGTCCATATGCAGCTCCATTATGTTGGATTGATGAATCTTCGTTTCATTTGAATCCTTCATGCTTTACTCAGTTTCCCGCATACCCCATTTAGGCTAGGTGATCTTTCACCATTTTCGCTGTGTCAATGCATTTCCCACTTCACAATCTATAAGCATGGGTGGCTATGTCAGTTTATAAATGAGTTGTTTTGACTTTTGGAACGAACACACCCTTTTCTTTTAGAGATTGTGTGATTCTAGACCAGGTTGTCCTCCCCATGTAGTCTTGTTGCTTGCTAGTAATTGCCTCACTAAAATCTGCACAAAGTGCAGGGACAAGTCATTCCTAAAATAAATTGAATTTAACTTGAAACACTTACCACCTTTTATTCGATGGCAACATTTGATGACCGATTCTTGTTTGTGTTCATCTTCATCTCGAAGTGTTGTCTTGAAGACCACAAATAATCATCTCCATATAGGATTGAAAGCCAAGAAACTGTTGGAAGTGTAGGGATTATAGTTGCTTCTTGTTTGCAACCAACGCAGTAGTTTGATGCCAAAGAATGTCTACAGATTTCTTCTTCCACGAAGAATGTCAAATTAATATGAGCTCGTCCAGGATGTGGAACTTCATAGGCTAGTAGATTTGTGCTCTTTGAGACTTTGATGGTTCTTTTCACACATAATCACAATATTTAAATTCATATGTCTATTAGGGAAAGGCCCGTGTTTTTGTCTTTCCAAAGGAAGATGTCAATCTTGAACAAAAGTATCATTTTACCTGTTTGACAAAAATGGACGGTCGAGTTAATTGTTGCACAAGAAATCTCTATTGGAACGATTACAACCTTACCCTCTCAAAGCATCATCCTATGGATCAACCTACGAAAGCGATTAAGTGAAGAGATAAAATATTGCACAAGTTCTTCTTGAAATTCATTTTCAAACATTTTGAGCTAAGGCATAAAACTCAACCCAGAGGGTCCATTTGAAACACTTCAAGTGTTTTAAAGAATACAACTTTTATGAACTCTAACTGCATTATTAAAAAATGTGAGTTGTATGATTTACAAAAGCATTTGATTGGGTCCACAATCAAAACCCAAAATGCAAAACACGGTTCCTAATAGGAATAATGACAAGGATAAAGTATATGAAGCTCTTTCGTAGAGGAGCATAATAAACACAATTCTCGTCCTAGCTTTAAAGTCCACTTTTGGCATGGTCAAGCAAGAGGAGTTCAATGAATGGTTGTCACGCATGACCTACAAAGGAAGATAATGTCAGTACATGAATGAAAATTGATCTTTCAATAAAGCCGCCTCTTACAATGAAATCAAGGCAACATTACCTTCTCCGTAATATCCACTTATGAGAATTTGGTATTTTGTCAAGATTTTATTGGTAAGAGGAGATTTCATTAAAAGATCGATCCGCGGCTATCAATTGAATGCCCACTCTATTCCAAAAGTTTCATACACAAATGGGGCATTGATTTTGAAAGATTCATTTGTAATTTCACTTATGCAAAGGTGAGGTGATTTTTACTTTGAGAAATTAATACACAAAATGTGATTTGAATTTCGAAATGCGACCAAGAATTTTCTTGAAAATTTGATTTTAATTCTATGCCCCAAAATGTAATCTTGACTTGGAAGAATTTCTATACAAAATGTGACTTTGAGTTTGTAATTGAAAATTTAAACAAAAATATATGTTCTAATCTAGGCTAGATCAAATGCATTTGAAATGTTTGTTTATTAAGAGTGAGTGTCAAGCCTATATTTTCAAGGGCATTCCATTTATTTCCGTGAATCTCCAAAAAATGAAAATTTCAATCCAAGGTGAGCAAGTAGATAGAGAAATCATACTTACAGTGGGTGAAGAGACTTTTTGTTTTTTTGTTTTTTGTTTTAATCACATAGACACGCGGATGTAAACTTGTGAGGTTTGATGCATAAAGGTGGAATTCTAAAGGCTTAAGGTCCCCATTTTGATTACATCAAAAGAGTTTTCCCCACTTCGCACTTATGTCGAACAGTTCTCTTTATCATTAATCAAAATGAGCAGGACCAAAAGTGGATAACCATGGGTCATTCCCCACACGGGTTCCATCTTTTAGCACCTCCTATGGGCTTAGTACAATCGGGGTTTTAGATCGCGGGTTGTGTGTGCAAATGTGTAGTGCTACGGTAAGTATAAAGGCACACACAACAATTGATATCCAATGCACACATAGCAATTGATATAAAAAAAAAAAAAAAAAAAACTTCAATTTCATCCATATAGACATACATTCCCACGCCTCCTGCAAAAGAAATGGGTTGACAGACACTCCACCCTTATTACTTCAAACCTACAAAAACATTTAACACATTGTTAGTGGACTAACCTTATTTTCCACGCGACTTGGACAAGCGCTATCAAATGAAGACAATGTTAGTGAACAACCAATCAAGTTATTACGGCCTAAGTCCTAAAAGGTTTGCAACCAAGTCCCCAGTGGAGTCACCAAGCTGTCACAACCTCTTTTTTTCTGTCCAGGGGAAAAGGAAGAAGGTTTAGGGGTATTTGCCTAAAAAGGCGGACCAATGGCCCTAAATTAGGCACGAGCTCTCCCAAGCCCATACCTCGCGCGACATTAGATTTTTCTTTTTTAGTTCTTAACAACTTAAATATTTCTAGGAGTCACCACTAGCCTATTGGGGTCGGCTAGAAACCAATCGAGACACGGGAGTGTTGTCTCGATTCCTACGTAACCGGAGATTTCTAGGAACGGGGACTTGTTTACGCTAATGTTTCTATTAGCGCCCTTACGGTACCACTAACTTGAAAGGTTGTTCATCTAAATGGCCATACAATCTTGATTACCAATTATAATCCTTATAAAATTGCTAAGCGTCCATGCAAATTTTTTTGTAGGTTTGTTTTCCTTAGTGTCTAAACTAGTCCTAACATAATTTAGAAGAAAAATTTACACTCAAATCAATGACAAGCGGTGCACAAGTAAATATCCAAGAAATTGAAATGACTTGAAAGTAATGTGGAAAAGAAAGACCCAATACAAGTCGGGCAAATAATATTACATGGCCTTGTTATCACGCCCCAAGACGGGACCCCTGTGAGCGAAATGGAAATTTAAATATGCATGAAATTACTCTAGATAATTTTAATATATGCAAAATGGATTATTTACAAAAATGATCATAAAATACCAAAATAGCATTAAATTAGGAAAATGACATTTTAAAATTAGGAAAATTTCATAGATGTCATTTTTGCCTTAATTTGATACCATCTATCACTTATATATATATTTGAATTTTTGGGTTTTTGGATTTTTTTATTTAAAAAAAAATAATTTCCTAAACCAATATATCACAATGACCGAGCTCAAATCGACCGTTTCAAGATCAAAGCTTTGTTTGCGCATTTCATTGAATACTTGGCTTGCATTAAACCAATATGCAAACATTGAACAACACAGCATATGAATATCACAATAACCGAGCTCAAATCGACCGTTTCAAGATCAAAGCTTTGTTTGCGCATTTCATTGAATACTTGGCGTGCATTAAATCACCCCAAACCAGCTTCCTCGGGCCATGTTTGCGGCCCTCAATCTCAACCTATAAGCAATCTCATGTGAAACTAAAGTATCAAGATTATACTACCACATGCAAGGAGCAAGATTAGATAGAAATCATAGCTTAAAACACAAAAGTACTAAGTTGAAACCGGTCTCAAATATGTGGGTTTGAGCTGATTTTGCAAATCTGGGTTTGAACCCAAGTCAAGTAAATAGGCTACATGCTCATATTCAAGCCCCGACACCCATCACATACGAGATCTAAGGAAAACATTATTCGATCTGAGTGAAAGTAGGTAACATGATCTTTCAAATGCAACAAACATCATAAAGAATGACCAATCGAACACATCAAAACATCCTCTCCAAAAAGCACACATGCAAAACTCTTGATGAGATTTCAACACCTGGAAAAATTCCAGCCTCAAAATCAATTTATTGGACTAGTTTTCCTCTTGTTTTTTCACTATTAAAACATGTTCAAACTCGAACAAGAATACATTTATGATACTTATCTTGCTTCATAGTTTCTTTTGCAAGCGGTTCTTGGCCGAGGAAACCGAGAAATTATCCTCGGGGGGCACATGGAAGTTGGCTCCTTCAAACTGTAAATGAGATCTGCAAAAACAAGAACGGACAACGAAGGTTTTCGTTGACCTCTAAAATTAGACTTCAAGACCCCTTTTGTTGTAAAAATTAACACCAAACCAAACTATATGCATTATAGTTTGAGTTTCAACTCATGTTTTCCCTCATTTTTCACTCGATTTTCTCAACAGAACTCGCTTTCCCTCACCCGTGACCAACCGTCTTCAACAGAAAATTTTTTAGACTTTCTTGACCCACCAGGAGGGTAGTTTTCCAGGGGCTTTAGAAGACCTTCCCGAACTCCATTTTGAACGTGCGACATATGGATGGAAAGATATTTGAGTGATATTTAACTCTATAGTTAAAGGTTTTGGCTAATTGTGGCTGCAAGTTTGCGAAAAATTCCATTTTCCCTCTGGAGGTTGATATGGAATTTATGGGTTTGCTTTTCTTGAGTGTCTTCTGAGGGCCTCTTTTGGGGACGACTGTGAGCTCTCTCCTCTCCCTCCCGTCTCCTCTCTCTCATCCCTTGAAAGACCTTGCTTCCATGATCTTCTCCCCTCAATTAGAGGATTTTTGGTCGGTCTTTTGTCCACCTACCAAGCCTGTTAACAAGGCTACTTCACCCACTCTCTGCTGCAGCTGTTGAGTGTTCGGATTCGGTGCAATTTTCCCGTGCCTTTAGTAGCTTATCTCTGACCAATGTTTGTCCACTTGCAATACCAATGACGATCTTCCATCACGTGTAGATATTGGGCTAGTTGAGTAGCTGAAGAGGATATGGTGAGGCCACCAAGTTGCTTACTCAGCAACTCCGAATTGAGATCAACTCGTTGACTGAATTTTGGCTGCTGATTTGAGTGCTTTAATCATCAATTTGGCTGCGGTTTTTGATCAATTAGCAAGCTCATGTATAGTAGTTTAAGATCTCAACTAGATTTTGCAATTATGCCCATCTAATTTTGTAAGAAAGTCCCTCAAAGTTAGCCATTTTCTTATATGAAAATAACAATTTTAAGGCAAATTTGCTCATTTTGGCCCAATTTGATTGATCGACTCGGCCCAAGTTCAATTTCAACTTAATCAGTGACCAAGATGATGATTTAAGGGTTCGGGTGAAATTTTACGAAATTTGCGAATTGGTCCCTCAACTTTTGAAAATTGCATTTTGGCCCTAACTTGCCATTTTAATTCCAATTTGACCTCGTAGGCTTGGCTAGTCACATTTAGATCATTGGCCCCAACTTGCTTCTTTTTTTTTTTCAAAGGAAAAATATCTTCCATTTAAAACACTATATTAAACACCTAGATAATCTAGATGTAGGATTTTGACATGAAATATTTTTGGGCAAAAATTTAGGTGTCAACACATATCCCAATGTTTTATTGTCTAGGGATTATTTATATGCTCCTGCATGCGTATTAAAATAAATGGGTCGGCGATGTGTCCTGGGACGTCGTTATTATATCGACCAAGAAGGGATGGGCATGTGCTTGGAGGATCGGGATGTGACATCCCCTTTTTCTGGTATCAGAGTGGGTTAATAGTTGGAGTGATAAGGTCATGAGATAGTGAGTAGGAATGGCCTTTAATTCATGCTAGTGCATGTCTATGATAGCTGATTGATAGCTTGTTTGTAGGTCACTCGAATTCTAATGTGGTACTAGAATTAGAAAACAAGTTCCTATAAAGATCCTGTAGCTTGAGTGATCAAGAGCTGAGGACTCCTAGCAAGAGGGTAATAGCCTCTAAGACTCGGGAAAGAACGCCAACGAGGATTGGTGCCTGAGGTGGTTGTGGCAAAGTGCCGGCTTAGGCCCGCGCGAGTGTAAAAGTACCATTATACGTCAATACTGAGAATGTAGCAGCACCGAGTGATCCTAGGCTTAGCGGGATTGTTCAGGTGCTAGTGTTCCTTGGAATTGGTTGAGCTAGCAAGCTCAGGACCAAGCTGCAGAGGTTGCTACTGTCACTATTGCCGTCAGTGCTAGAATTGTCGTTGTTGCCACATCTGCTGAGGTCCAGTATGGAGATGTGATCTGGGAGTAAGCTATTGCACCCGAGTCGAGGTTCAGATTTTGTAGAGATGGAAATCAATTTGGAAAGGAGCCTATGACTAGAAAAATATATTCTATTCCGCCCATCAGGAAAGGTAGGATAGACAAGTCAACATCAAATCAGAATGTTGTGTGTCATGGAAGACAACATGAATTCACCTCAAGGCATTTTAGGATGGATGGTTGTTTTGATTGTGACTGATAAGGTCACTTGGCAAGAGATTGTTCCAGAAGGTCGATGAGACCATAGTAGCAGTTGCCATCACCACTGATGGGATCATAAGTGCCATCGCCGTCGAGAGGATAAAATCAGCAAGTGTGCGACGTAGAAAATACCATAGGGATTTCGGAACAGGCCTCCGATACAATCAAAGGTACATGTTGTCACCCGATAGGAGATAGAGGACTCACTAGATGGATACCAGGTTTGTAGAAGGAAACACGGATCAACCTAGTGTCCCGGTATAAATGGAGTGTGCTTTGATTATAGTCAGCACGGCCATCTGGTGAAGGACTATCAGTATGAGTCCAAGGGAATACAAGCATTGCTACCACAGATGGGATGCCTTTGGGATGGCGAAAGGGACAGGAATAGAACCGACCCTAGACCAATTTGAGGAAGAGTAACCTTAGGGAGATTTTATTAGTGTAGCGCAGTAGAGTGTTGGGGACTATGTGTGTCGAATTTCAAATTGTTGTGTTAAGGTTGTAGGAGAAGAATCACTAACTATAGTTGTGCTTGATGATTACTGAGATGTAACTTTGATGTTACATAAATAGAGTGGGCCCACGGAACATCTTGTTGTAATGAATTATTATCGTGGAGTAATCCAGCTTATTCCGTCAACATGTACAAGTGTTGAATTTATTGGGATTCGAGAAGGACCCTCGACTTCCTTAATCTCGTCACTTGAGGCGATCCGTTTATTAGACGAAGGTTGCCTAGGTTATTTGGTGATTGTCACAGGTAAGACAGATTGAAGAATTGAAGATAGAGGACATCTCAGTAGTCCAAGAAATTCTAATTGTGTTTCCACAGGTATTGCTAGGCCGGTCGTCAGTGAATGAGATGGAATTTGTGATTGAATTAGCACCCAGGACAGAGCCACTCACTAAGGCTTCTTACTAGTGGTCGTTGTTTGAGTTAAAAAGTACTGATGGTGCAAATGCGAGAATTACTAATTAAAGAATTTATACATGCCAGTGCATCACTTTAGGAAACATCAGTTTGCTTGTGAGAGAAAGAAAGATGGTTCATTGCGATTATGCATCGACCATCATTAACTCAATCGGGTGACGATCGAGAACAAGTGTTCATGATTAAAAAATAATGAATTGTGTGACCAGTTACAAAAAGTGTTGATACTTTCAAAGGTTGACTTGAGGATCAGAGAGAAGGAAATATTGAATTAAATGTTTAGTACTTAAGATGGCCTTTGCGAGAGTATCGTAAGACTGTTTGGTCTTGTGAACACTCCAGCTATTGTCATTAGTTTGACAAACCGCATGTTCAAAGAATATCTAGAGTGGTTCGTAGTCGTGTCTATCAATGATATTCTGGTGTATTCGATTAGTGCTAATGATATTCCAGCGTATTCGATGAGTCATTTGAGAATGGTCACAAGATTTCAAGAAAATGAATCTTTGCGAACCCAACCAAGACTGACAATAATATCAGAGATCAGAAGTTGTATGAGTTGGACAGATTACTACAAAGGATGTGTGGAAGGATTTTTAACATCAGTGTCACTGTTGACTCAACTCCCAAAGGAAGAAGAAAAGTTCATGTGGATAGACAAGTGCGGGCGCAGGTTCCAAGAGCTTAAATAGAAGTTGAATACCGAACATGTGCTGACCATTCCATCTGGCCCTAGAAGATACGAGATCTATAGTGATATGTCATTCAGAGGACTGAGTTGCGTGCTAATGCAACATGATAGGATTGTTGTATACGCATCCCGCCAGTTAAGACCTCATGAGTTGAACTACCTGATGCATGACTTGGAACTTGCAACAACAATTTTCGCTCTAATGATTTAAACACATCATTGGCATGAAGAAAAATTCCAGATCTTCATCGACTATTAAAGTCTCAAATATTTATTCTCTCAAAAGGAGTTGAATATGAGATAGTGTCGTGAATCAGAACTTTGGAAAGACTAGGATGGTGATATCCGGTATCACCCTAGAAGAATGAAAGAAGTCACTGAGGCGTTGAGACGAGTCTTTATTTGTGCATAGGCTGGTTAAAGTATTGACCTTACTTAAAAAGGGTTCAAAATTCGGTTTTCAAATTCGAGGTAGGCCACCTTTCGAATCCTATGGCCACCCTCAGAATTGAACTGAAGGTTTAGTTCATGATCAAGACGTTTCAGTTGACGGACCCTGATGTTCAGAAGATCCTGCAAAAGTATACTAATAAGAAAGAGAGTGATGGGGTGTACCTGGTGATGTAGCACTTAGGTAATAGACCTTGTTAGAAATTCACTATAGTAATTACAGTTTTCGACCAGACAGTACAAAGTAGGTCAGAATCGACATCAGCTCAATTGGTGAACCGATAGAAAGGTAGATATTGCCGAATAAGTTGTAATTGTCAATTGTGCTAAATAAATGGAAGTTTAGTAATACAAGCTGGGAGGACTTTTACAATCACTTGAGAGTTCTTAGGGGAAATGGAAGTATATCATGATGGAACGTTATGACAGGCTTACTAAGGAGTCGGGGAAGTACTGATTCCTTTTGGGGTTGTGGTCGACAGATGGATGGAGCCGACTCACTTCAATGCAATACAAAAAGATCTCGTTTGAATGGGTATATAGAAGTGTGCGTATCAGATAGTTCATCTACACGGAGTACTAGGAATGAATTATATTTCAAATCTAGAACCGAGGATTACCAGTTCAGCAGAATAGTCAGATGGTTCCTCTGAAGCATTGTTTAATAGGGTGTGCAGAACTTCAGTTTGTTGAGATGAGGTCAGAAAATGAAAGGTCACTAACTCGAAGTCAGCTCAGGAATCAATGATTACAGTTGCCGCGACCAGTATCAGAGTAAAGACGGTGTGGAACTGCTAGAAAAGTTGAATCGTTGAGCATTGAAGGCCCTAGAGTTGAGACCGAGGTACGTTGGTCCGTTTGAGATTCTTGAGAGAATCGGGACCTTAGCATATCGTCTTGCATTGCCACCAAGAATGGCTCAAGTGCACGACGTCTTTCACTTGTCGATGTTAAGGAAGTATGAACCTGACCCGACCCATCTACTCAATTTTGAGGAATTAGACATGGATGACTGTGTGTCATACATTAAAAGCCTAGTTAAGATTATAAATAGAAAAGAGCAAGTTCTGCGTACAAAGACCATCCTGATGGTCAAAGTGGTCTGACAACACCACAGTATTAAAAAGATCAACCCGAGAGACTGAAGAGTCAATGAGACGTTTATACCCCCACCTTTTTGCTTAAGTATTGTAAGGTTTAAATTTTGAGGACAAAATTTTTATAAGAGGTGAAGAGTTGTGACATCCTGGATTTTTCACTTCTGATTTCAATTAAATTAATCGGACATTTCATCGACGCGCATATAAGGCTATTCTCAGAGCTGATCACTCTTGAGATAATTATACTATCAGGGAAACCATAAAGGATTTTAAGATAAATAGACTTGAGGATTCAACTAGGAATTGGTTGCTCGTGTTTATCTGTGTGGCATCCGAAAATCCCAACCATACCAATTAAGTATATATATAGAAAAAGAGAGGAATTTGGACATTGGTCAATTTAATTTTGTGCCGAAGGGATGGAATTCGGCCACGTGAGAGGGACACGCCTGCTGAAAATCAAGAATAAATTGATTATATCCTTATACATGAAGCAAGTTGATTTTGGTTATATCCTTATACATGAAGCAAGTTGATTTTGGGAATATTTATTGATTTCTATAAAAATCAAGATGCCTTAAAGTTGTGTAGAAATCATGGACTTATATTTTAAAGACCATGGGCCTTTGAGTTTGGACTTTTGGCCACAAAGTTTCGGGCCCAAGAGGCCAACAAGGCTGTCAACCGAAGGAGGGGGAGGAACCGGATGGAGAAGGCCACACCGCCCTCTCCATTTTTCCTCTTGATGAAGCCACTTGTTTTCCCCTTGGAGCCAAGTGTCTCTTGCATGCAAAATCTAATGATTACTAGCTAATCAAGAGCTTAAAATAAAAAAGGGCAGGCGGATGGATCGAGGGAGTGAGACCGAGAGAGAGAGAGAGAGAGTGAGACTGAGAAAGAGTTGTGAGGGTGCTTTGGCGAGGGGAAGAAGAAGACCGGCCCCGCCGTGCGTGTGCCTGCTGCTGCCGTCGACACCGCCTAGCTCAGCCGTCGATCGAGCTACGCCTGAAGCCCCCCCAATTCGCTGTTTTGCTTGCTGTGATTTCGTGAACTTAAGGCAAGTGAAGTCCATTGATCTGCTTTATGCTATGCTGTGGTAGTCTAGTGAAATGTGGTAGATCTTAGAGATGTTTGAATCTTGATGCCGGATGCTGAAATTCGAATAAATGGTAGTAGTTTTCCTAGAACAAGCAAGCTGTTTCATGTAAGAACTGCCTGACCCTTCGCGACTCTGTGAATTTTATAGAATTATCCAGTTGACGTTTCACTTTGTGTTCTTGATAAAAGTTGTAGATGACATCTTGAGGAGTAACATACTAAAATTCTAGAAGAAACGGACAAGTATTGGTTGGTGAAACGATTTTTCTTTGAAAGTGATAAATCTGGAGACTGCTACCGAGGGTTAGGGAGAGTTATAATGCTTATAGCTCCTAATCCAGAATGAATTCGACTTCAATTTCTGCACAAGACTTTTACCTCTAGGTCTTAACTATAACATATTAAAATCTCAGAATTTTTTGAGTTCATTTAAGGATTTTATCAAAATTTTTGTTAAAACTGTGCAAAAATGGTGCTTAAATTTTATGGCTGCGATGCATGGACCCTTGCGATTTATATGAAATTTTCTTGACATGGTGTTCTGCATAAAACCTTTTTCTCTAGGCCTTGTTTACAACATGTTAAATTTTTACGGCACAGATGTAAATTGGTTAGATCAGAGATAAGTCGGTTCGACTAAGATGAGTTGTTAGATGTGGGTGATCCCACTAAATTGTAAAATTCTCATGGATCGGCACTAACTCGATTTTTCTATCATTTTGGCACCTTGTGCTCATATTTGAAACCTCGACTTTCATGACCACCAAGAGTTGCCAATGTGTCGAAGAGGTTCATTGTGACTCGAAGAAAATCGACCATGGGTCATTTGCTCTAAAAGTTTTGAAAACTACCTAATAGCTTAGGTCACGCCAAAAACGTGCCGGAGTGAAATTAATCGTGAATTTGAATCCGATTTCAGAAATTGAAGGTTTTGTCAAGTCAGAATAAGTTCTAGGAACATCGACTCAATCTTAGAAGATTTTCTACAACCCAAGACTTTTTGGGAAAAAGTTGTCTTATGGCCGTTTTTGTCCAGAAAAAGTTGGTGATTGTTTTTGATGGTGCATTTGGGATTCAAGATGGTTCAATTGGTGAGGAAAAATACTAATTTGATTATTGACTCAATAACGGAAAATATTGAGGCCAAATTGAATTGGTTAAAGCTAGAACAAATGTCCATTTGATGCCAAAACTCATCAAATTCGTAACTCCCCCTATGCCTATGATTTTGGACCATTTCAAGAGTTGTGAGATGTGCATGGGTGGCTGAATTTTGGCCTAGGAAGCCATACTTGGCCATGGATGAGTCAAGGGGACAATATAGAAGAAAAACAAGGCAAGTGGACCCCTTCTCTCCTCCATCCTTCCTTCCTCTCCAAGTTTTGTTGGCCAAGCACTCCCCCACCCTATTTTCGACCACTAGCATGCCAGAGGAGGAGCAACAGCCGCCCAAGACCGTTGCACGTCGCCATCGTTGCCGAAACGCCACCCAGTCGCCTCATGCATCGTCATGCCTAGTTGTGTACGCCCTCCGCCTGCCGTGCTATCCTTGCCGTTCCAACAGCTCCCTCGACTTGTGCCAAAATCATTTGGTCCGCCTCTAACCCCTGTGAGTGCCTGTCAAGGCCCAGTTTGGCCCTTTCCACCTTTCCCAATCAATACCCGCCTCAACCATCCTTGTTTCCTCTCTTTTGCAGCAGCAAATAGAGCGTTTGTTAGTGGGTTTTCTAGCCACCCTCAGTCCCATTTTGAGGTGGTTCCAATCCTCAAAACCTAGGCCTTCTTTGAGAAGAATCGTCCCCCATCGTGTTCCTGTTGATTTGAACTGACCAGCTTGTGAAACATGTGAGTTTAACTCACTAAGCCTTACATGGTAGGTTAATTATGCTTAAGGGTTATCTAGGTTAGCTTAAGCATGGATTAGTGATAAGCTAGGATTGTTAGATGGGCCTTATAATGGATTAGTGTAACTTAATTAGTGAGATTTGTACAATTGATGATGGATTAGTCGAATCTAGTGTAGTTTCTGCAATTTTGGTTTCTGGACCTTTGCTGTTTGCCATTTTTGTAGATCGAAATGGGTTGAGAATTTGAGGTTGATGTATGCTTGAGAAATGTTTTAGACATCCTCAGCTACAAGATCTATTTTTCTCAAGATTTTTGAGCACTTAAAAGAAGGAGATATTAGCTCCATCACTTTCAAACAAAACCTCAGTTTTTGCTGGAATTTGTGACCTTTTAGGATTCTATGGGTTTTTTCAACTCTTAGGGTTCGAATTTCAAAATGGTTTTTTCACAAAAGTTGTTTGTATTATATTCTAGTTTAACATACTCAAATATCATATCAAATGAACATGTTGTGGAGCTCGAACTAAACTGATTTAAAAAAAAAATGAACTTTTTGGAAACATACCCAATTTTTGGTGTTGGATTGAGCGATTTACTGGGCCGAAGCTAGAAGGATCTGGGTTAAGGTGTCCTCATGAAAAAAAAAAATTATGTATCTATTACAACATATTCAATTTTGGAAATTTTCCGAATTCATTTGATTAGATTTCTGGATTTAAACTTGGAGACGTACGAGTGGACCTATTCGCTGGTTAGGGCTGATTATGAGTTTGTGATGGTTCTTGAGGCTTTGATTGTTGAAAATTGCACCTCTGATATATGGTTGGTTTGTGACAAGCTCTAGAATTTATCTAGAGTAGTTTGGAAATTATCCGGGCTCATCTCAGCTTCTAATTAGGCTATAACGGGCCTAAGTTGGATTTATTGCACTTATTTAATATTTTCCGTAATTATTTCATTAATTATTTATTTTCCGAAAATTCAACCAGGATGGCCAGTGACCGAAATTTTGTGCTAATTTCAGGGGTGCTTTCTATTTATTTATTTAAGTACCAAATTGGGATAATTTAGTAAAATTGGCGATTATGAGGAATTATTCCAAAAATTGATTAATGTGGTATAAATCTAAGAGTTGCCAAGTGGGGCCGTGACACCACTAAATCTCACCAAATCTAAGAATTGCCAAGTGGGGCCGTGATACTACTAAATCTCATGAAATATAAGAAATTTGCCGAGCAGGGCTATGACGCCACTAATTCTAAAAATTGCTGAGTTGAGCCGTGATACCACTAAAAATTTAAAAATTGCCAAGTGGGGTTGTGATACCACAAAAAATAAAAAATTGCCAACTTGTGACATCCCAATTTTCCAATTCTATTTTCAATAAATTGAGACCGACATTTCGTTGGCACGCATATAGTTCTTTTCCTTGAGTCGGCCGCTCATGTGAAAACTAGTCTATTAGGTGAAGTCGTTAAGAAATTCTAATGCATCAAATTCGAGAATTTGACCAGGAAGCAATCTTTCAACCGAGCTAATCTGCAAGGGTCATTACGGCACAATTAAAGATCGATTAGAGATCGGAGATAGGTCGACTCGATAGAGGCATGTGATCAGGTGTGGGTGATTCCACCAAATCGTACAATTCTTGTCGATTGGCACTGGACCGACTTTTCTGTCGATTTGGTACCCTGTTTTGTTCGTATTTGAGACCTTGAGATTACCCCGACAACCAAAAGTCGCCAATGTTTCAAAGATGTACATTGTGGCTTAAGATGATCAAACACAGGTCAAATGCATGAAAATTTCTAAAGGCTACCTAGTAGGTTGGGTCGCGCTAGTATTGTGCCAAAGTGTAATTAACTATGAAATTGAGATCGAATTATGAAATTGGAAGCCCGGTTATATCACACATCTTATTAGGATCATAGGATAATTTTGTGGATTTTAATTGGATTCAATTAGAAGAGTTGAAAGAAAAATTGAAGAAATTGGATGTACAAGGATTTGGATCCCGTCAGAAATGATATTGCACCCATTGAAGAATGTTGTGGGAGAGGAGATAGTGGAAGATGACATCATGGAGGTGATGTCATGCTAATTGAAGCCAAGGATTGAGGGCTTGACAAGTGGAGGGTGGAGATTTAATCTCCAAAAAAGGGGCCATCACCATCATCTTCAACCTCTAGCTTCTTGGGACTTGGAATTTGAATTGGAGGGGAGGGAGAGAGAAATCCGGCCGGTTGCAGCAAGCTTCGTCCGCCTCCTTCGCCGGCTCGCTGTCCGCCCATTCGCCATCGTCGTCGTCGTTGCCGCGGTTGTCGCTTGTTCGCGTGTCGCCCGCAGGCCCGTCGCTCCGTCATCTCCCCTTAGCTCGCAAGACCAAACCCCGTCGACCAGCCGCTACTCTTGGTCGTTCACCGTCGCCCGGAGACGTCGCACGCCTTCGCCTGTCACCGTTTGCCATCATGATGCCGTTCTCACGCATGCTGCTGCCATGCGTCTCAACCCGCCTCTCACCATCGTCCTCACTTGTCTTTGCCTTTGGGAGACCGTTAGGCCAGCCAAGGTCGCGGATTAGCCACCGGGAGCCGCTGTCCACCCTCACCTCAGCCCGCCGGAGCTCCGCCTAGTCATTGCCGCCCTTGCTCGCCCCAACTGATACCGGATCCACGCTTCTCGGCCCCAAATTAGTAGTTGCAGAAAATGGGTATGGCAACAGACGTTTGGCCCATTTTGGCCGCCTTCCCAATCCTGGATGCTCGGCCACCTTGAGGAAAGTCGATCCTCGCGTCGTCCTGGTCATTTTGGTTCGCTCGGTTCACTAATCCAGTGAGTTTAGCTCACTAAACCTTTATTAGAGGGTTAATGATGCTTTAAGGGTGCTTAGTTTATGTTAAGTGTTATTAGGTGGTTAGTTTAATTTATTTAAGTGTAGATTATATTAAGGTGTTTGATTAACTTAAATTGTGTGTGTTTAATTTATGGCTAAGTGAGTGGTTATATTAATATAAGCTTTGATGTGACATAAAATAATTTACTTTTGATTTATTTAAATATTTAAAAATTATTAAATAATTTAATAATATATTATTATTTGAAATTATTAAAATATTATTATTTAATTATTTTCGGAATAAATTTAATTATTTATTAAATTCCGAAAATTTTGTCAAGACCTTAAATTCTCAGAATTTCATGCTGGTCGCTGTTTAGTAGTCAGATTTTGAAATTGATGATTGGATATTATAAATTGAGTGTGGATCATGAAAGATATGGCTATTATTATTTAATTAATTTTCGGAATAAATTTAATTATTTAATAAATTCTGAAAATTATTTTGGAACCTTATGTTCTCAGAATTTCGTGCTGATCACTGCTATGCATTTAGAATTTGAATTTGATGAATGGATGTGGCAAATTGAGTGTTGATTGTGGTAAATAGGGACTTTATTCATAAAAACCTAAATGTCGGGTTTTAATACAAAAGTTGGATTTTAATGATTATAATAAATAGTGGGGTTTGCAAAAGTGAGATATTGGTTTTTTAATTCGAAATTAGCGTGTCCCCACACACGTGAGTAATTTCTGGAATATTTTTAATATGAAGAAAAATGGCCAAGATCACTATTTTAAGTGGAAGTATTGAGTGAAATGCAAAGTGTCATGGGACCAAGTATGATTTGGCTGTGTGATAATTAAGAGGAATCATCTTAGGCTGTTGAGCCAGACTTGCCCCTATATGGGATGCCCATGCGGTGGTTATGGGTTGCAGTACATTCTGGGCCCATGCTCCTTCGGGAATGCTGTCGATGTACTGACGAAGCCGCGCTCCAATGTGGGGGGCGATGCTTGGCTATATGCCAATAGATTGCCGAACTGCGAGTATACTATGCCCTTGTGTGGTAGTGATTAACAATTGGAATGTATGTTAAGTGTTGTTAATGTGTCGGATTATGGGACGGAATTGTGTGGCATGGAATGGGACGTGTCATAACGATTTAGTCTTATAATCAGGACCCTTACGGTTGTTGGTTATATGAAAGAGAATGCGTTCCAGTTATTTAAGTTCCTATTACTATCTGTGATTGAGTGATTTGAATTGTGCTAACCCGCAGGAAAGAACTGAGGCGATATAAGTCTTCTATGTGATGTGGCTAGGCCACCTGGGGTGTATTTTCTTTCTAATAAGGGTTTAGGGGTTGAACTTCCCGAGACATTGTCTCATCCTGGTTTGGGGATTACAATTTCAGGTCCCTGGTGGACGGAGCGGCTAGATAGCTTTGGTTGACATTGAGGAGTTGTAGAGATGAAGTCATAAGGATTGGAGAACGTGTCTGACTTGTAGGTCGTAGGACAGTTCCTTTTTAAGAGCCGGTGTTTCGTAGACTTTTGGCCGTAAACCTTTGTTTGTAATTCTTTTGAATTATGAAAGTGTTATGTTGTGGTTTTGCTTTATGTTTTTCTATCCCGTATTTCATTGTTAGGGGTTTTTATAATACATTCCGCTTGCGCAATAATAAATGAATGTTGTCGGCAACACTACCTGGGAATGTCGCATTTGCATGACCATGGTGAGATGTTGGCGAGCTCGAGGTTTGGGGTGTGACACAAGTGGTGCTGTGATGCCACTAAATATAGAAAATTGCTTGGTGAGGCCGTGATTACCACTAGACCTAGAAAATTACTAGATGAGGTCATGATGACAACCAAATATAGAAAAGATGCCAGTGGGGCAGTGATTACCAGTTAATCTAGGTTGTGCCCATTGGGGCGAAATCAAGAGTTGAAATTGATTAATCAAAATGACTGTGTAATGGTCTTGATGACATATAATTGACTAAGTTGATTGATCGATGAGTCGATCTGATTGATTGGATGATGTGATGGTCAGTATTTATGAATTGAACTGACTTGCAAGAAAGGACTGCGACCAAAGTAAGTCCTCTAACTTGTATTGTGCTTAGGTAGCCTTTAGGGTGTAATTGGCTTCCTAATCGAGTCTTAGGGGGTAGAACTCGCAGAGACATTGTCTCACTGGTTATTGTATAACAATTTTTAGGTCCATAGATGGTGTTGGTGAAGGAGCAGGAACTCGGAGTTCGTGAGGTGAAAGCCCGAAGAATCGATGACCATGTCCGACTAGCTAGTCATAGACAATTCTCTTTTGTAGGGAGCCGATTCTTTTTTATAAACCTTTGTGTATAGACTCGTGTGATTATAAAAATGTATTTTGTGAAAAATTGGTCATACTTTCCTATCACAATGTTTTATTGTCTGGGGATAATTTATATGCTCTCGCATACGTATTAAAACGAATGCGTCGGCAATGCATCCTGAGACGTCGCTATTATTGTGGCACCCCTTGACGGCCCCCGATCCGTTAGGGTCGCCACAGTTCGCTCTACCTTTCCCTTATAAGCTATTAACATGTCACTTTGATACCATTTCAATTACAGCGGGTCCATACAACATAGGGGGTTTACACTTGTTTTTCTTCGATCTGTCCCTTGCGCAATTTATATGTGGAAGCACATCCGACAACTCTCTTCCCTATATTTAGAAAACAATACACACCTACTAAACATCTTACATAAGTTAAAATCGAACGCGTTTATTTACATAGAGCAGATGGACATCTTTAGTCGGTACATCAAAATGCCGATGTTTCTATACTCGGCTATACTTCAAAAGATGACCGACATCTCCTTCCCACAATCGTATGCTTAAGGTCCATCAACCAGTGTCGGCATCCAAAGGTTCCCTCCTTTGCTATCCCTCTCCTCGCGGTCATATCCAACCGCTCAAAATCTGAAATGTTGGTCCCCCAAAGGGGTGAGTACAACCACTCAGCAGGTAAAGGGATCTAATAACAACTCAATGCATCATGCAAATCATACATGCATTGCAGGCGTTACTTACCTTGAAACCATGCGCATACTATCATGCATCATCATATCACACATATCATCATCATCATGGCATCATTATATCATACATGTCATCATCATCATGACATCATCACATCACACATGTCATCATCACATTACACATGTCATCATGCCATATCATATATCATCATCATTATCATCATCATGCATATCATCATGCATATCATGCCATGGGTGATCATCATTATTTCACATCACATATCATCATCATCATCACCATCATCATGCATATCATCATGCATATCATGCATGTCATGCCATGGGTTTAATTTCCCCTTCTAGCTTTCAATTTGATCACCACATCACCCATTCCTCAAATCATCAATTTCATCATCCCCTCGGGCAAAGACCTCCAAGGCTTTCGGCATTCAGTCATCCCAAGCCACCGGGCATCCGGTCCCCCCACATTCCGGGCATCTCGTATCCCAATTGGCATCATGAGGAACTTCCGAGCATGTATCCAAGACACAATCGGGCATCCAAAGAGCATCGACTCATTTGAACCTTTGGGCATCTCGCACCCCACCTAGCATCACAAGGAATCTCCGGGGCTCGCCATGAAAATGATTACCCCTACCCTTCGGGCATGCATCATGATACAACCCCTCATCCTCCGGGTATGTATCATAATACAACCAGGCATCCCGACACTCCCGGGGAAAAACCTCTGGGCATGTATTCATAATACAACCAGGCATCCAAAGGGCATCGACTCATTCGAACCTTTGGGCATCCCGACTCCGGGGGCATCGTCGGCTCACACCTCCGACGGTATCATTATCCATGTTTGCCAATTTCGGTCTTTATTTAGCATGGCATATATCGTGACATCAAACAAGTCATACTTGGCATGGAATTTACACATGCATCTCAATTCAATGTCATGCATACATCAAGACCTCATCATACATGCAACATGGTATAATTATTTATGTAATAAAATTAATGAAATTTATGGCCAATAAAATAATCTATTTTATTTTATTTTTCTTTTCTTATTTATTTATTTATTTATTTAAATTCCAACTTTTATCATTTCCATAAATTTAATATCAACAAATTCCCAAAATTACAGAAAATATTAAACAAGCCAATAGGATGATAATTTCATACAAAATACATGGCCAAATAGCATTTCACACAATTTCCCAATTTTTACAAAAAATCATATAATTTTCGGATGAAACCAGAATGCACGGTTTCCGAAGGAATTCGATTAAAATATCCATACGGCCTCCAAAAATTATGAAATTTTACTGAGTCATAGCCAAGATATTTTCGTACAACATTCATGAAGAACTCCAAGCCAGATTCTTTTTATATTATTTTATACAGTCTCACGAAGCTTCTGGATCCATTACCGCATCGTCCAGTGTACACTTCTCCGAAATATTGAGATTTCACCTACCTATTCTCTTTATTTGTCTCTGAAATTTGGATATGTTCTACATCACGATGTCCTTCACAAGTTTCATGAAGAGATCTAGGTCAAATAACCAGAATATAGTCATCATTTAGGTCATTGAAGTCTCGGGTGTCTCGGAATACATTACCAGAATCATCGTCTTCAAGATCTAGTCGATTCACTAGGCTATACTTGTTCATTTCACTTAAAATTTGATTATGTTGTATTTTAAGATGTCCCCTACAACTTTCATGAAGAAATCGAAGAGAGATTCTTAGCGCAAATCAACATGCAACCACGAATCCAACAAGAAGTCAGTGAAATCGTTCCAGATCTGAAGTCTCCGTAGGATGAGAGTTTAACCCCTCAAAGCTCCATCATTTTCCACAAAATTTCAGTATGTTGTAGCTGAAGATGTTAGCTACGACTTTCATGAAGAAATCAAAGCAAAATTCTGATTCTAGACACACATGCAAGCTCAAACAACTTTCTGACTCACACGGTCCGAACACGAACAGCCATACCATTCAACATACATCATCCATGCTTCGGTTTTTCTTGCTTAAACACTCAAAGATTCAACATGCAAGCAACATACAAACATGCAAGAGAACCTAGAGGACACGGCGTAGGGCTGCGAACACGGCGGACGGACGGCAGTTCCTCCTCCTCTCTCTCTCGGCCGCTCCCCCTCTCTCTCGAAATCTCTCTCTCTCTCTCAGCCGCTCCCCCCTCTCTCTCGAAATCTCTCTCTCTCTCTCACCTTCTCTCTCGGCCAAATGAGAAAATCCGGCCACCCTCTCTCTCTCTTCCCTCTTATACCCCCAAAAGCTCATGATTACTTGCCTACAAACCAGCCAATGCATGGCCTTCTTCCCTAAGCCAATGCATGAGAGTCTTGTGCCACTTGTCCTATGGATTTTTGGGCTTGGGCTTGGGCTTCTATTGGGCCGGTCGACCACTCCTTTTGGGCCTTTATTGGGTCGGCTAACTTGGCCCATTAAAAGTTTAGGCCAATGGGCCTAAGGCCCATCCTAGAAATTGACCTTTCCTCTTTTTTTTTTTTTTTTTGAATTTCTTCTATAAATATTTTAAACTTTAAATTTTCCACATGGACAAAGTCTTATGACATTTCATTTATTGAAATTTAATTTATAAAGTGCGTGGCCAAGCATAGATTATTAATCTATCAAATTTAAATTCTCACAATCACATACACAAATCATCTAATTAAAAAGACTAATGGCTAAAGCATAAGCCATAGGAAAATTTTATCACCTAATTAAAGACTTTAACACACCTTATGGCTTGGCTTTGAATTTTTGGGATGCCACAATTATATCGACCAAGAAGGGATGGGCACGTGCTCAAAGGATCAGGATGTGACACCTTTGCCCAAGAAGATTAGAGCCGTCCTGTCCCTACCAGAATTGCTCAAGGTCATGCCTTTGCTCACTTGCTCCACGTCAAGCGTTGACCTCTTTGCCCACAGCTCCCTAATGCTTGTAGCTGCTATTCCTCTGTCAACTGCCACTACTACTCGACCAAACTGACGCCCACGCCACCACTACTACTAACCAGCTCGACGATGTGAACTGCTCATCGTTGTGTTTTCGCTCGTTGTCATGCCTCCACCTAAAATCGTCATTGCTATCCCAAGGCTGACCACCTCAACATTGCTTGTTGTTTCAACGTTCGCTACCCTCGGGCAACACTTCCAACACCTGTTGTCCAGAATGACAGAGCTGTCACCCAAACCCCAACACCAACCGTCATTCCTACTCATGTCCAAGTCAAGTCAATTCTCTGAGCTTTCTATTCTTGCAAGATCATTGGTCGTGAGCCCATCATTGCTAAGCGTTTCCCAACACAAACTGCCATTCTTGAATATTTCGCACCGATCCCATTTCAAAAGGAAATAATCCAAACAAGGCAATTTTCTTGAACCAAATTTAATCTCGATATTATTACCTAAATTGGAATATTTGATGCTAATAGTGATTTTATTTTAGGCATTATCCAATAGGATATTATCAACAAAAAATCACTATACTTACTAATTTGATATTTAAGACTTTGGATCACTTTTTTAATTATTTTGATTTTTTTGCGCATTGATGATGTTTTAGCTTTAAAATCATTATATTTATTAATTTGAATGCTTATATGTTTTGGAAAACTCCCAAAAAAATCAAATTGTGTAATAGGATAGTTTCCAAAATTAGGATTGTATGTTTTAGATTAGGTTGCATGTTAGAATATATAGGATTTCTAGATAACATTGCCTAATTTGAATAGAATTACATGTTTAGATAATTTTAGAATAGATTCGAATAAATTCAAGATAGCATTTTCTTTCATAGATAGGATCCTAAATCATGCTTGCATGTCTAGATAATGTCGCATCTTTAAAATAGTTTTTTGAGATACAAAAGGGTTTAGGTCAAATTGATCCCCAAACTAGATTAGATAACTATTCATTTTAGATAGTTTAATTAGGGTTTTTATTAATTTCGAATTTTAATGTAAAAAGAAAAAATAACTTGTGCATGTCATATAGGTTTTAATTTCAAGACAAGAAGAAACCCAAAAGTAATTTCTTACTTTGGTGTGTTTAATTCTTTTGGACCAATTTTTTTGATTCATTGAGTATTTAACAATGGTTGCACACCCGCATGATCACCCCCATTAAATGATAGTGATTTAGGCTAAAACCAATCCAGACTATCCGCGAAGATATTTTTGAAAATAAAAAGAATGGTACCAAAAGGGCATTAGAAAAATCTAGTGTAAACAAGTACCCGTACCCAAATTCTCTAGTTCATAGGAGTAAAATAATTCTCCTGTTATTTTACTTAGGTGTCTAATTGATCTAGTATAAACTGATTAGTGGTGACTCATAGATAAAATTCATTTGCATGATACAAACTTAAACCTAAGTCGTGAATTAGTATAAGCTTAGGAGAGCCCAAGCTAAATCTAGGCTTAATAGTCCATTAGCCAAACTGTAAGTGATCCACCCAAAGTTAGGTCAAGATACCCGACTTTTTTCCAACATATAAATGAGGGGGTTATTAGTGTGAAACTTGATATAATTTGAAAAAGGAAAATTGTTCATGATTTTTAATGATGCTGTGAATGATTTGTGCGTGGCAAGTGTGAGGAAGTATGCTTTTTGTGCACATGGCTAAGAATATTCAACATGAACACATCATGTTAAATGGCTCAATTGAAAAGCATTCAAATCTTTATTAGGTTCATTGACATTGGCTAATAATATTCTTTCTCATAGTGAATTCATCTTCAACTAATCTGATTGTCACATTTGCCATTGGACGGGTGCATCGTGAATATAAAGCCCCAGGGAGATGGAGATGGGCAGCCGCTGCCACCACCACCCAAACAACCTCGATAATCTCTCTATGTTAAGAATGCAAGGCTAAATATCCTTATTTTTTAGGAAGAAAGAAGATTAAGTGTTAATGTGACATCTTGGATTTTTCAGTTCTACTTTCAATTAAATTAATTGAACATTTTATCGACGTGCCTATAGTGCTATTATCAGAACTAATCACTCGTGAGATAACTAGATTATTTGGGAAAACCATTAAGGAATTTTAACGCAATCGACTTGAGAATTTGACTAGGAATTTGCTACTCGACTGTGCTCATCTCTAGAGGTCATTACAACATAGTTAATAATTTATTAGAGATCAGAGATGATCGGTTCGATTGAGACGTGTGGCTAAACGTGGGTGATTCGAAACTTTGCTAGAGATTTATTACAAAATTCTTGTCGACCAGCATTAGACTAATTTTTTGTCATTTTGGTACCCTGTGTCCGTAATCGAAACTTTGAGAGTCTCACGACCACTAAGAGTTGCTAATGCGTTGAATGGGTTCATTGTGGTACGAATAAAATCGATCACAGGTCATTTGCAGAATTTTCTTTTAAAAGCTACCTGGTAGCCTAAATCACACTTGAAAGGGCTAGTAAAGACACCTAGAGGGGGGTGAATAGGTGTGAAGAAAATTTTTCATGAAACGTAGTAAAATATTTTGCTTTTGAATATGAGTCTGATGAATAACAGACTTTTGAAACTGAGTTTGAAGAACAATAAACTTTAAGCGAGTTCAGACTTTTGTAGTTAAATAGAATTACTAACCAAATAAATGAGTTCAGGGAAGCGAATAACAACATAGAAATTATAGTGGTTCGGCTTAAATCAAGCCTACGTCCACTCTCTCATGCAAACAGCGTTCTAGCTGGATTCCACTATGTGATCAATAAGAGATTATAACTTTGAGTGCAAACACTTAAATGTAGATCACACTATCTCACTAAGTCACTCTTTTGGTATTTCTCTCGAGATCACAAACGTTTAAGCTCACCAAAGACAAGTGTATGATCGAAGGTCGCTTGGACTTTGGAATTATAAATTCTACACCCCGTCTCTTACTTGCTCATCAGTCATTGATCTCCTTAAATACTCTTTCACTTCCAAACTAACCGTTGGACAGTATCTTGAGGATTGTTTTCCAATCTGCCAATTGGACAAATCTGTATCTAAAAGATTTGGTAACCGTTAAGTCATAGAAGTAGAATCCCAAATTGATTCTGATCGCCCATACAAACAGAATCTTGGTTTCCATAAGTAAAGCTTCTTCATATAGAAAGTTCTTGTCTTCAATAGCCAATTGTTAATCAATAAGATTAAGTCAATCAAATCTATCTTGATGTAGAATACAAATCAGATCACTAGCCGTTATACATTTAGGGCTTGTGTTACGTTCTGTCTCGTTCTGGATGTAAAGTCTAAGAGCAATAGACTTTACAATCTGGACGTAAGTCTGAACAAATTTAGCTTTAGCATAGAATCTGTCTTCTGGTTCTTCAAAGTATAGACTTTGATAATATCACTTACATGTTCTATCGTTTGCATAGTCTGTTACTCAACAATTAAACACGTTAGTAGCCTTTGATTTATTTTGTCATCTTCGAAACATTATAAGGGATTTCCCTAACAATCTCACCCTTCTTAATGATGACAAAACAATTTTTGAATATGCAGATGTGTAATCACACTTTCTAAAATATTGATAAATCAATTATCAAATTTTAGATTTTTACAAAAAAAAAAAAACATCAAATTTTAGATTTTCAAAAAATGTGATTTGAATCAAAAGACAGCAAATAGATTGAGCATAACAATACATAAAAAAATAATTGAAGCTCAGTATTATGTAATAAATAATATCAACCAATCAACACATACGCATATTTATATTCTCTCCCCCTTTTTGTCATAATCAAAAAGTGATAACAATAGAAATTGTATCACAAAGAGAATATAAAATGATAACAAATATCTTGCATGAAATAGAATTTCCAAAAAATCAGCTTTTATCGAATATTACAGATATGTAGTATAGCTCACTTCGATCATGTATATCAGCAAATAAAAATCACGGATGCATTATAAAATTTGCTTACTCTTTTTGTCATAATAAAACGATAATATAAATAAGAGATTTATTAATGACAAAGGTAATAAAAGATGCACTAACCGGATTTTGTAGAACTTGGTAAGTTATAACACATTTACCTTTTCCTCCATAATAATCAAGATCACGATTGGTTCAAAAGATTTTACCATAATTGATCAATCTCCTCCTCAATTTGTTGCCTTTTTGAGTTTGATCACGAATCTTTCCATTTCTTTTAGATTCACTTTCTCCTCCTGTCATCATGATAATATTTACAAATAGCACTAATTGTGGCTTGTGCACATTGAGCAAAATATTTTTCCATTATTTTCTTCGTAGCAACAATATCCACAACGATCATTCGTATCTCGAAATTCAAGGCAGAAATTTATTTTCTTCTAGCTCGTCTCGAATTCAACCTACATTAACTTAATAAACTTTTTGCACAAATAAGCTGTAATAATATCTACATAATATATAATGCCCTTTATTCAAATAAATAAATTGAATAGTATATATACAAATATCAAATATTTAAATTCAAAGCTACTCAACCTTTCGTACATTACATTAGGGACTTACTCAAAAATTTGCAAAAACTTTGCGAAATGAAGAGAATTTTTTAGCTTCCAAAAAATAGTATAGAATTTCCACAATTTTTAGATCGAGCTTTCCAAAATCCATATGAAAGATTCTATGGACACCTGTAAAATCTTGTATAATAGATAATAATCTTTACAAAAATGTCACGTAATATCTTCCTTTGATTTGTGGATCAAACTTTCTAGATAGAAGATAGAATCTAAATATAGCAAGAATATCCATGAATATGTAATAATATATATCAAGATGAAAGGGATTTCCTTGAGCATAAATCTCAAAAATATATTATCGATGCATTTTGCAAAAAGAAAGTAGATATTTCTATCACGTGCCAAATCTTAACAAAAAAAAAATGCGATGCCTTATATTTATGACAAGAGATATTTGCAATATAAATCATATATAATTCATAGGCAATCATCTAAAATCTTCATAAAATAGAGCATAAATTTGTAAGGCGGGATGATAAAAAAAAATATTCTCATACCCAAGGTATATGTTTGAAATATACCATTGATTAAAAAAGATCATTACCAATCTTCGACTGAGATTCTTTTCTTATTGCACCAAAATCTACGTAGATTTCCAATCATTCTTGCCTTATTGAATTTCCTGCAATTAACCCATTTCCTTTTTGCTATCCATGAATTTGGATCCTTCCATTTTGTTAGAGCAAAATAGAAAATCTTCAAGAATAATCAAATATTCTTTCTAAACTTATCATACCATGTTATTTAAGGAAAGAAAATTATGCACAATAATATCTTGAAAAAGAAATTCTCACTTAGTCAAAGCACAATAAAATCATGGAGAATGAAATCCTTGAGTATCTACGAATATCTTGCATAATAAATTAATTTCACGTAAAACAGATTTTTACTTGGCAAAAATGATAAAATCTAAGAGTATAAAATCAAACCAAATAAACTCTATTGTCTCTAAGCAGGATATCAAAAATAATCACATGATTCTTTCTTCAAATCATAGAATACGGTCATAATAAAATCTAAACCAGTCAAAGCACAAAGAAAATATAAGTATAATCAGAATTTTTAAATTATGTATCCAAACCAAATTGAGAATTAAATATATACCTTCCTTACCAAATTCTCTTTCTTCTTTTCCTTTATTTCATGCAAAAACAACTCATCTTTTCTTTCATACCCATTTTTTCTTGGGTCCATGATAGTTAGTAGAGTATGCTGTTTTTAGCTAATCTTTCTTAATAGGTCTCTAGACTTTAGGACATTATTTCTCAAAGTGTTCTGATTCTTCACATTTTGAACACTTTTTGAAAATTATTTTTGTAAAATGCCTTTGGAGTTCTTTATCTAAGTCTCTCCTTGACTTTAGGAAAATCTATTAGGGAATCACTTTCCTTTTTGAAACCAAGTCCCGACTTATTATAGTAAGGTATTTGTATGGAAATGATATGCTCTAATGTTTTTGAACCATTTGAAAATTTTGTCAAAATATTTGATAAATTCCTTTTTTAAATAATCAATTTCTTTGACAAGTAAATCTCGACTTTCTTTTGTTTGTAGAATTCTTTTTGCAAAATTTCAAACTTTTCTTTTCGAGAAAGATCCAGTTGCCTAAGCCAAGAATTCTCCTTTTTTAGTTCGGAGATTATTTTAAGAGAAGATTTGAGATTTAAGCAAAGCTCATTTATATAATTTGAAACTTTGATAGGAATTTTTGAATAGCTTACCTCAATTTCCTCATCGGATTCTGAGTCAGACTTTGATTCTGAGTCTATGTCTAAGTCAAACTCAGATTATGAATGTGCCATCAAGCATATATTTCCTTGTCATTTTGCTTGTATTGTCTTCTTTCACTGAATTTCCTCCCTTTTCTACTCAACTTTTTGAATTTCGTGGTCATAAAAGCAAGTTCTTCGTCGTCCATGTCATTTTCTGAATTTGTATCATCTGAATCAACGTTAGTGCAATGGACTTCTTGCCTTCGGGATCTTCATCGTTGATTTGTTCTACTTCGTAGGATAGAAGAGTGCCAATCAATTCATCAATGGAGAGTGGCATAATCCTCTGAGTCTCCTGGATTGAGGTCTTGACATGGTTCCAATCTTTTGAGAGACCTCACAAAAGTTTGTTGACCTTCATTTGGGAAGAAATTGGATGACCTTGATACGCTAAACCGTTTACAATTTATGCAAAACGGTCAAACATATCTCCAATTGACTCTCCTTGCTTCATTTTGAATGATTCATATTGGCTAAGTAGGAAGTTTACTTTTGTCTCTTTTATACGATCAGTTCCTTCATAAGTAATATGAAGCCTATCCCAAACTTCCTTATTTGTTTCACATGAAGAGATTCTGTTATATTCAATATGAGATCAAGCATAATATAATGAATAAATAGCTTTAGCATCAAGAGCTTGTCTCTTGGATATATCCACTTGTGTCAGTTCTCCAACATCTGCCACTTCCTTCCCTGAGGTTGATGTAGCTTTGGGATTGATCCCTTTTTCTACCACATCTCATTTCAAGGGATCTTTTGATCTTAGGAATGACTTCATCTTGTTTTTCCAAACATTGTATTCCTTCCCATCAAAGTAGAGAGGTCTAGTGTTACTTTGGCTTGCAACCAAACCTGGAGCTAAAATACTAGCCATAGATCTTTAGCTTAAGAAGTAAGAACACTTCAATTCAAAAGCACTTCAATTTATAGGACCTTTTAAAGTATTAGAAAGGATTGGAGAGTTAGCATATAGAATAGCATTACCACCAAAGCTATCCAGTATTCACAATGTTTTTCATGTATCTATGCTTAGGAAATATGAGCCAGATCCAACTCATGTGTTAGATTTTGAAGTACTAGAGATAGATGAAAGAATTAGATATATAGAAGAGCCTGTGAAAAATTTAGGATCGAAGAGAACAAGTGTTGAGGAATAAGACTATACCTTTGGTCAAAATTTTATGGCGATACCATGATTCAGAGGAAGCAACTTGGGAAAGTGAGGAAGAGATTAGACATAAGTATCCTCAGCTTTTCAATGAGTGAGGTAAGACTTCAATTTCGAGGACGAAATTTTTCTAAGTAGGGGAGAGCTATGACATCCCAAATTTCATCGACCTTTATTAGTGTAATTAGATCATTAGGAACTTAGATTAATTAGATTGGGCCAAAAAGTGAACCCGATGGATCGTGAGAAATGTGTGGGCTTGAGAAGTAAGTGGGCCACACGAATTGGACTTGAGAAATCTAATGAGAGATTATGGGCTTGGACTTGGCTTGAAGCAGGCCAAGGTTCGGAATTATTAGATTTGTAGATTTAGTTTAGTGGGCCAAATTGTTATAGATTAAGCCTGTTGGGCCATAGACGAATATTTAGGCCTGAGTGATTTTATTTTATAGGTTATAGTTATGATAATTTGATTAGTGATTGTAATGTTAATATCAATTTCTAACTTTAGCATTTTTGTGATGAATTCTCTATAGACTAACACTAAGTAGTTAATATGCCATATAATTTCATAACTTTGTACGATTATAATAGAACTGAAATCTAATGGAATTGAAAGGGAACTAAGTGAAAAACATTAGAAACTAATGAACCGACTAACGACACGGATTAGAGACTAATTGAATTTGAGAGACCAAACTTGGAGGCCACGACATCTCTCTCTCTCGTTTCTCCTTGTACTCGACACCCACGGATTTCTTTCCTCTAGAAACCGAAACCATCAACTCAAGAAAACATAATCATTAGAAAATCTCATCATTAGTCTAGCCTAGGGATTAGCCTTGTAGATCTATTTCCCTCATAAATTTCGGAACCCTCTCTCTCTCCTCAAGAACCGAGAAACCCATCTTCATCTTCTTCTCCTTGTTTTTCTCTCGGTCGAGCAGTGAAGAACCAGCAACAAACCGGCGATTTCTTCTTCTTGCATGCGAGTTCATGTGCTTATTTTTGAACAATCTTTGAGTTATCTAGTAGCTGAAACAAGTTAAGGAAAGATATAACTCTAAATTGAAAGTTATCCATTGTTTGTGAAGAAAGCTTGCAGATCTAACCAAACAGTGAAGGATTTGATTTGTAGTTGCTGTTTTGTGATTAATCTAAGCTTAGTAAGTGTTAGATTGAAGGTAGAAGCCATTGCATGTTACTTTTGAGTCTTGCATGTTTCGAAATCCAAGTGTGAGTATGCTGTCTTTGCTGAGTGAAGTGATGAAATGGATGCCGAGTGGATGGATGTGGTGTATACTGTGATGAGTGAACTCACGGATGCATTTATACTTCGAGCCGAGCTATGGATGGGCTATTTGTTAAAGAAAAGCTTGCTGAAAGTACTTGTAGTTGCTGTGATTAAGTAATGAAGTGTTGTAGAAGAGATTTGTGGAAAAATAAGTGGTTTGGTCGGGCTAGGAGTGAATGAATCATGTATACCTATTCTGTTCTAGGAGAATACGGTTAAGGAGTCTTCTGTTTTGTGTTATTTTCTTTATGTATGTTAATGAGAATAAGAAAGGAACTATTCTACATGATAAAAAATCCATTAGATTGAATTAGAAACCTAGCTATAACCATACGAATATATAAAAATGCAGAGATAGAAGTGAACTTAGTAAAACCAGTAAACTGTTCTTGTGAGAAACGATTTGACCCTTACTGATTATACGAATTTTTCGTATTTACCTAGTTAGAATTTGATTTCGAATCCTTAATGAAAATTGTATAACACATCTTAATGAATAACGTGTCAAATTTTGAGATTAAATAGAGAAGAATTGGCTAGTAAAACAATTTTCTTTGTAGATAAAGAATCTGGACGTCGATACAGGGTGCTAGTAAAGATTATGGCGATTGTTACTCTTAATAAGTGAGAACTAGACTTAAGTTTCTTCATGGAAAATGTCAATATATATCTCAAATATAACATACTAAAATTTGGTAGTATTTCGACAAGAATTTATATACCTTCTGTGTCCGAAACTGAAACTGTACATTTAGCTAGTAAACTGTCTGGACCCGAGAACATATATTAGATGTTGTGCCTTTTATATTAGACTTATATGACACACATAGAGTCTAGTAACCTCCTAATAGATGTTAGTAGTGTAAGAGTAAATCTCATATATCAATTGAGGTGTAGGTACATATAGCATGATGCGTGTGCAATGAGTGCGGTGCATAGTGCTTGATTATGGGGTAAATATCTGTTCAGCATGGAATGGAACATGTCGTAATGGGTTTTATCTTATGATTTGGACACGCACATGTGCTAGGTTCGTGAGAGTTAGATATATGGTTAGATACTTTGGATTCTTTTCTTTTGCATACGATAAATGCATAAATCAAAGGTGTGGTAACGTGAAACGTGTGCTTAAGAGAGTGAATGAACACATCGGTACAGAGATACCGGTGATGCCCCTGGAAGTTTGGGATGCCCTTGCTACATGGTCTTGGATGCCTCGATAGAGAGATACCGGGATGCCTCGGAGTGAGATGCCCTTATGTGTGATCAAGGATGCCTCAGTTGTGTGATACTGAGATGCCTCGGAGTGAGATGCCCCTTATTGTGTGGCCTTGGGAGGACCTCGGTTGTGTGATACCGAGATGCCTCAGAGTGAGATGCCCATAATAGAAATATTGTGGAAGTCCGGATAAGGTAATTTCTGGAAGTGACTCGATCGGGCCGGCAGAGTTCCGGTTAGTGACTGATCGAGGGTGGATCATATGCACACTAAATATAATTCTACTTGGCGAGTGAGTTCATCATTGTTGCATTGTTTTATCTTGATATTGAGCTTGAAAATGTGGTAGGTATATTTGATGTTTATTGGATATATTTAGTATGTCTCATATCAAGTGGTTACACATATGATGCATTGAAATTCATTAGATTATATCCATGATAGTTCTACCTTAGTATCTTTAATTGTTTGGCCATAATTCCCTTGAAATGTTGATGGCTGTGGATTGTTTAAGTTAGAGTTTTATCATTTTTTACTAGGCAAAGTTGTTGCTCATACCTTACATTTTCAGATTGATAGCGTGGATGTGCCGCCAGTAGCTCAATACGAGGTGGTAGCACGCCTTGATGTTTCTTTTCATGACGTGTATGATCCCGACATTGACATGACTTTCTCCAAGTATGAAGCTACTTTATGGATGGATGATGGTAGAGCTGACTTGATACCGATGACGTTCGTTGCATGGTTTATCAACCATGAAGGGGATATGTTCAGACCTTTACCCTTTGGTGCAGGAGGACTTGGAGCTGGGACGGATGGCGCCTAGACGCCTTTGATCATGTATAAGCTAACTATCTTTTGTTTTTTGTTCTTGTTAGACGTGGGCTTGTGTGGGAACTCGTGGAGTAAACACCCTCACCCTTTATCCCTAGCTTTTGTTACGCCTTACTTTTGTTATGTATGTGTTGTATATATAGGCGATGAACATGGAAAGAGTCTAGGTTGATAAATTTTGTAGGCCTTGATGATGATGAGAAGAAATGAAGCTTCTTGTGATCTCGTTTATGTGCATGAATGATTTGGCTAATACTTAAATTGAAGGTAGAGTGATTGTAGGATAACCTCGTAATATAAACTTGAGATTTTAAATAATCCATGTTATACATGCTAACCTTCAATGGTAAACACTATAAATTATCTAAAGGAGATTACAAGTTTAGCAAGATGATAATAATAATTATATTTCCACTTGCGCTTAGCAAGTGACGCCCTGGGATGTCACAGAAGCAACCCAATTCATCCGAAATCAACCTTAGGCGTGAGTAGCCCCGGCTCAACCCATATGTCCACCACTCGAGGCTGACTCCGCAACAACCCATCACCTCATCGGGACTCCTTGGCCGCACCACCAACAGCTCGACCAGCAAGCTCAGCCAAGCATCACCAAAACCAACAGAGACCTTGAACCTTCTAGGCTCGCTTTGGACCGTTTCTGGTGCTCGAAAGCCATCACCACTTCAGAGTTTATTGATCCCCTCCACGTCCCCGTCGTTTTGATCCGAGCGGATCATGAAGCAAGTGAGTTTAACTCACTAATCCTTGCTTAATAAGTTAATGAAGTTTAACGATTGATTAGTTTAGACTAAGATAGGATTAGTTGATTAGTTAGAATTGATTAGGGAATTGATTAATTATCGATACATGTTAGGTGGATAGTCTAGTGCAATTAGGGCTTAGACAATCTCTAGTATTTATCTAGAGTGGTTCGAAAATTTTTTAGACCCGTTTCGGTATTTAATTAGGCTTTTCCGGCTTAAGTTGCAATTTTTGGTATTTAATAATTAATTTTCAAAATTATTTATTTATTTATTTATTTTTCAAAAATTAGACCTGGATAGTCGATGGCCGAAATTTTATGCTGATTGCAGTGGTGTGATCCATTTATTTAATTGGCTGTTATTTTACGCAAATTGAGTGTGATTGGTGATTGGGGCTATTTATCCCAAAATTAATTATTTCAGTAATTAATTAGAAAATAACCGAGCGTCAGTTTACAATGCCAAAAATATTTTGGCGGACCATATAAATTGGTGGGATTTTCAAGTGTCAGAAAATGGTATTTTGCCTAGGGCCGATTGTGTACTCACCCATGGGTAATTTTATCGGGTATTATAAAAATGGTTGAAATATATCATATCAGTGGATTTGATAGCTTCTAGTAAGCATATTTAATATATTAAATAAGTGGATTTGACAGCTTCTGGTGAGCATAATTAGTATATCAGATCAGTAGATCTGGCAGCTTCTGGTGAGCATATTTAATATATATATAAGATCAGTAGATCTGGCAGCTTTTGGTGAGCATATTTAATATATCAAATCAGTGGCTCTAGCAGCTTCTGGCGATCTATACTATCTATTATCAGCTTATAATAAGCAGTCCTGACTATGATTGGATTTTATGGATAGTATTGATTGAGATGAGTGGGGAATGATCTTGTTGACATGGAATCGATTGAGTCGATTGATCGATGATTCGATCTATTTGAATGAATTGATTGTGAAGTGATTGACTGGATGTCTATTTGAATGATATGGACTTGCAGGAAGGAATTGAGGTCAAGGTAAGTCCTCTGACTCATGGTTGTGCTTAGGCAGCCCTTAGTGCGTATTTTCTTCCTAGTTGGGTCTTAGGGAGTTGAACTCACTGAGACGTTGTCTCACCCCATTGTGGGATAACCTTTCAAGTCCTTAAATGGCAGCTCCGCCCGAATATTTTGGAGAACCAAAGAAGATCATAGAACAAAAGTACTATATTCTGATACACAGGCATCCCGAGGGGCTGTAGTATGAACCGGTGAAGTCCATAGTCTGGGTTAATGCAGGTCTACCGAAAAGGGTACCCCATCAATACAAGGCACGATATCACCTGTATCGTAATGGACAGAGAGAGGGCCTTATATCGGAATTTGAGATACCTCTGTATGTGATGGAGGTAGCTTTTGGAAAGGGCACTTTAGACCCTCCAGGTGGTTTGGTGACAAACCTGGTGGATCCTAACCTTGAAGATCCAGGATCTCCTGTGTATTCCACTGTAGGCTCTAGCTAGAGTATGGAGGGAGATAACGGGGAGGACATGGAACTGTAGTTGTTTGGAACCCCACCCATGTTTTGCAGACTTTGCTTTATAAACTGGTTTGGTGTGGGACATGACTTTTATAGTTCGGATTGCAATATATACAATATAGTTTGCTTTGTGTGTGTGTATATATATATTTGTGTGTGTGTGTGTGTGTGTGTGTGTGTGTGTGTGTGTGTGTGTGTGTGTTATTGGTTTGAAAAATTATGGCCCTACTTTCCAATCTCATTGTGTTATTGTCTTGGGATTATTTATCTACTTCTAATTGTGCATTAAAACAAATGGGCCGGCGATGCGTCATAGGACGTTGCTATTTAATCAACCAAGCCGGGATGGGCATGCACTCGGAGGATTAGGGCGTGACATCCCCATTTAATGGTATCAGCGCATGGTTTAGACATTGGAGTGGTAAGGTGCAGTGGTTTATGGGATAGTGGTAGGAATGGCCTTTATTTCATGCTGGTGCATATCTATGATAGCTGTTTGGTAGAATTGTTTATTGTGTGGATCACTTGGTTTCTAATTTTGTTTGGAATTGGAATTATGTTTTAGTAGAGAAAACTGAGCCATGAGTGATCAGGAGCAGATGACTCCTAGTAAGAGGACAGTGAGACTTGCAATTTGGAGTAGAACGCCGACTAGGGTTTGTACCTGAGGAGGTCGAGGTAAAGCACCAACATAGGCTAGCGCTAGTGGAGTAGCACCACCTCTTGTTGGTGCTGGGGTTGTAGCCCCTAGTGATCAAAGAACTCTTGGGATTATGCAAGCTTTGGATGCTATCAGGGAGATGTTAGGGCAGCAGGCCCAAAATCAAGTTGCCGCCTTCATCGCCGCTGTTGCAAATGCCGCCACTGCCACTGCTAATGCTGTTGTTCTTGTCGCTTTGTTGCCGCTTTTTCCGCCGAGGTTCCACCAGGGAACGTGGGCGTCGGAAGACCGATTCATAAACTGGTGGAATAGTTTTTGAGATTGAATTCGCTAAAGTTTACAAGGGCAGGAGACCCCGAAACTGCTGCTCTATGGATCCAAGGATTGGATAAGACCTTTTCACTATTGATGTGCACTAAGACTAAGAAAGTTGTCTTTGTAACCTACCAGCTGGAGGGAGTTGCGAATACTTGGTGGAGAACCATCTAATGAGTGGTATTTCCTGAAGGTGTCACCTCGAAGTGAAACGCCTTTGTTGAAGTCTTCAACAATAAATACATTTCCGAGACTTCTAGAGAGATGAAGATGGCAAAGTTTTATTGCCTTCGCCAAGGCTCGATGATTGTAGATCAATATGAGGCGAAGTTCGCAGAACCATCGCAATATGCTCCCGAATTAGTTGAGAATCCAGCAAACCAAGTGAGAAGATTCAGGGATGAACTCATGTCGTAGTTGAGGAGTCCGCTGATATTGCTCAATCTGAGGAATTACAATGACCTATATGAGAGGGTCCAAATGATCGAGAGAGACTAGAATGAGAGAGCCGCCGCATTTCGACCGCGGTTTGGATCAAGTAAGGAAGGGATCCGACATGGGAAGAGGCCCATGACTGGAGGAAGGTTTCACATTCCACCCAATAGGAAGGGTGGAATTAGGAAGATAGGGCTTGGTTAGAATAGCTTGTGTCACTTCTGCAGAAGGGGACATGGTACAGCCCCGTGCCCTCGAAGGACGGGTGCTTGTTTTGAGTGTGGCCAACATGGTCACATCGCTAGAAATTGTCCTAGCTGACCAAGAGGACAACCGCAGTTACCACCGCTGCCGCAGATGGGATAGATCAGAGGGTATTCACCTCAAAATGCACCACTAGGAGGACAACTTAGACCCCCAATTCAAGGAATGGTGTATGCCATCACTCAAGGTGAAGTAGAGGCTACGCCTGAAGTTATTACAGGTATGGTTTTGTTAAACGACCATCCTACTTATGCTTTATTCGACCCAGGAGCAACTCATTCTTTTATTTCCGAGTAGTATGTTAAGCTGATAAGATTAAGTCCGATATTATTGGAGTTAGTGGTTAGCATATCTACACCGTTGAAGGATAAGGTGTTAGTTGCTTTGGGTTGTTCTAGTTGCAAGTTAGTGATTGGTGAACGAGAGGGGGAAATATACTTATTAGTCCTAGCCATGTATGACTTTAATTTAATAATTGGCATGGACTAGCTCACCAAGCAACGAGCTAAGATGGATTGCTATCGTAAAAAGATTCAATTTGACCCGTTAGAGGGTGAGAGCTTGGAGTTTGTTGGGAATCGAGGAGGACCCTCGATTACTTTGATCTCATCGCCAGAGGCAACCCATTTGTTAGAGAAGGGTTGTCAAGGTTACCTGGCAACTGTTGTGGAGATGATAGTTGAGGAGGTGAAGATGGAAGACATCGCCGTGGTACAAGAATTTCCATATGTTTTTCCAAAGGAATTGCCAAGCTTACCACCAAAAAAAGAGATCGAGTTCGTGATCAAGCTAGCACCTGGGACAGAGCCAATCTCTAAGGTTCCTTACCAGATGGCGTTATTTGAGTTGAAGGAACTGAAGGTGCAAATGCAGGAGTTATTGGATAAGGGATTCATACGTCTTAGTGCATCACCTTGGGGAGCACCAGTTTTGTTCGTAAAGAAGAAAGATGGTTCGTTGCGCCTATGCATCGAGTATTGCCAACTTAATCATGTGACAATTAAGAACAAGTATCCACTCTCAAGGATTAATGACTTGTTTGATTAGTTGCAAAGAGCGTTGATATTTCAAAGATCGACTTGAGGACAGGATATCATCAGCTGAGGATCAGAAATGAGGACATTTCAAAGTTAGCATTTCATACTCGATATGGTCATTATGAGTTTACTGTAATGCCATTCAGGTAAACGAATGCTCTAGCTGCCTTCATAGATCTGATGAACTGAGTATTCAAGGAATATCTAGATCAGTTTGTGATTGTGTTCATTGATGATATTCTAGTATATTCGAGAAGTGATAAAGAGCATGAGAGTCATCTGAGATTGGTGCTGCAAAATTTAAGAGTATATCAGTTGTCCGCTAAGTTCAGCAAGTGCGAGTTTTGGTTGACTCATGTTGCTTTCCTAAGTCACATGATTTTAGGTGAAGGAATCTCCGTCGACCTGAGCAAGATTGAAGCAGTGACCAACTGGCCAAGACCGACTACTGTGATAAAGATCAGAAGTTTTCTAGATTTGGCAGGTTACTACCAAAGGTTCATGGAAGGATTTTCAGCTTTAGCATCGCTTTTGACTAGACTCCTAAAGAAAGAAGAAAATTTTGTGTGGATAAACAAGTGCGAGCGTAGTTTCCAAAAGCTAAGCAGAAGCGGACTACCGCACCTGTGCTGATTATTCCATCTGGTCCTGGAGGATTCAAGATCTATAGTGATGCATCGTTTAGAGGATTGGGTTGCATGCTGATGCAACATGGCAGGGTTGTTGCATACCCCTCCCGTCAGTTAAGGCCTCATGAATAGAATTACCTATTGCGTGACTTAGAGCTTGCGGCAATTATTTTTGCTTTAAAGATTTGGAGACATTATTTGTGCGGAGAAAGATTCCAGATCTCCACTAATCATCAAAGTCTCAAATATTTGTTCTCTCAGAAAGAGTTGAACATGAGACAACGTCGCTGAATGAAACTGCTGGAGGACTGTGATTGTGATATTCTATATCACCTAGAAAATGCAAATAAGGTCACTAACGCTTTGAGTCGAAAGTCTCCAGTTGCTCGAGATTCGATATGTAAATTTGAGATAGGCCACCTTTCGAATCTTATTACCACCCTTAGAATTGAGCCGGATGTACAAATCATGATCAAGCTACTTCAGTCGACAAACCCAGATGTTCAGAAGATTCTACAAGAGGACATCAAGAATAGAAAAGCTGACTTTCAGATTTATGAGGATGGAATACTAAAGTTTCAAGAATGATTGGTTGTACCTAACGATGTGGAGCTTAGAGAGGATATTCTATCAAAAGTCCATCTTAGCAGTTACAGCATTCATCATAGTAGTTACAGCATTCATCCTGATAGTATTAAGATGTATCAGAATCTACGTCAACACTATTGGTGATCAGGTATAAAGGTGGACATCGCCAAGCATGTCACCAAGTGTTTGCGTCTCAACAAGTGAAAGCTCAGCATTGCAAGCCATGAGGACTTTTGCAGCCTCTCGAGATCCCATAATGGAAATGGGAGCACATCACAATGGATTTCATGACCGGCTTATCGAGGAGTTAGAGAGACAATGATTCCATTTAGATAATGGTTGACAGATTGACAAAATTGGCTCACTTCATTGCAGTACGAAAGGACCTCAGTTTGGATTGACACGCAGAGCTATACGTGCGTCAGGTAGTTCATCTGCATGGAGTGCTGGTGACGATAACTTCATATCGAGACCTGCGGTTTATAGCTGCATTTTGGAAAAGCTTGCAAGCTGCCTTAAGAACCAAGCTGCAGTACAGTACGGCATAACATCCTCAGACGGATGGTTAGTCTGAGATGACAATTCAAACCCTCGAGGACATGCTGCGAGCTTGTGTGTTAGATTTCAAGGGAAGTTGAGAAGAATAGTTTCATCTGGTGGAATTTGCCTACAACAACAGTTATTAGCAAAGCATTCAGATAGCTTCTTTCGAAGCGTTGTATAGTAGAGTGTGCAGGACACTAGTGTGTTGGGATGAAGTTGGGGAAAGAAAGATTATAGTACTAGAGTTGGTTCAGCAATCAGTGGATGACGTTGTAGTAATTAAAGGCAGGCTTAAGACCACCTAGAGTAGACAAAAAATTTATGCAGATAAGTGCTGGAGGCCATTGGAATTCCAAGTTGGTGATCTGTTTTCCTGGAAGTGTCACAAATGAAGGGAATTTCGCGATTTGGTAAGAAAGGAAAACTGAGTCTGAGGTACATAGGTTCGTTTGAAATTCTAGAGAGAATCGGGACCTTAGCGTATCATCTTGTGTTACCATCGAGATTGGCGCAAGTGCACGATGTCTTTCACGTGTTGATGTTGAGAAAGTATGAACCTGACCCAATCCACGTGCTTAATTTTGAAGAGTTGGGCGTGGATGACCGAGTGTCATACGTTGAAAGCCCGGTTCAGATCATGGACAGAAAAGAACAAGTTCTATGTACAAAGACCATTCCATTGGTCAAAATGGTTTGACAACACCACGGCACTAAAGGAGTAACCTGGGAGATTGAAGAGTCAATGAGACGTTTATACCCCCATCTTTTTGCTTAAAGTATTGTAATGGTTTAAATTTCGAGGACCAAATTTTTATAAGAGGGGAAGAGTTGTGACATTTTGGATTTTTTAGTTCTACTTTCAATTAAATTAATCGGGTCTTTCATTGACGTGCCTATAGTGTTATTGTGGCACCCCTCGACGGCCCCCGATCCATTAGGGTCGTCACAGTTCGCTCTACCTTTCACTTTCCCTATTAACATGTTACTCTGATACCATTTCAATTGCAGCAGGTCCATACAACCCGGGGGTTTACATCTCTTTTATTTTTATTTTTATTCTTTTTAACTAAAGGTCCCTTGCGCAATTCATATACGGAAGCACATCCAACAACTCCCTTTCTTATATTAAAAAACAATGCACACCTACTAAACATTTATAGGTAAAAGTCGTACACTTTTTATTTACTTAAATCAGATGGACATCATTCATCGGTACATCAAAATGCCATAGTCTTCTATATTCGGCTACACTCCAAAAGATGACCGATGTTTCCTCAAACAGTCATACACTTTAAGTCCATCGATTAGTGTCGGCGTCCAAAAGCTCATTCCCTTGCTATCCTCCTCCTCACGGTCACATCCAACCGTTCAAACCATCTACTAATTTGAAATGTTGGTCCCCAAAAGGGGTGAGTACAACCACTCAGTAGGAAAATGAATCCAATAACCACTCAATGCATCATACAAGTCATACATGCATTGCAAGCATTACTTACCTTGAAGCCATGCACATACTATCATGCATCATCATATCAATTTATAACACATACATGTGTATCATCATCCTATCATACATGCCATTATCATCATGACATCATTACCTTACACATGTCATCATCATCATGGCATTATCACATTACACATTTCATATCATATATCATCATCATTATCATCACCATGCATATCATCATGCATATCATATCATGGGTGATCATCATTATTTCACATCACATATCATCATCATTACCATGCATCCATGCATGTAACATCATCACCATATCCTCATATCACATGTGCCATCATCATTACCATGCATCCATGCATGTAACATCATCATCACATCATGCATATATCATCATGCATAATTTAATTTCAATTTCATTTTGAACTGCCGCATTTCTCTTTTCCTGGGATCAATGTTTGCATCCCACATTCATCACTCGCGCCCAATCCTGGCATTGCGAGAACCATCCGGGCATATATCCAAGATACAACCGGACATCCGGCACCCCCACATTCCGGGCATCTCGTATCCCAACTAGCATCACGAGGCATCCAGGCATGTATCCAAGATACAACAGGGCATCCAAAGGGCATCGATTCATTCGAACCTTTGGGCATCTCGCACCCCACCTGGCATCACGAGGAATCTTCGGGGCTCGCCATGAAAATGATTACCCCTACCCTCCGGGCATGCATCATGATACAACCCCTCACCCTCTGAGTATGTATCATAATACAACCGGGCATCCCGACACTCCCAGGGAAAACCTCTGGGCATGTATTCATAATACAACCAAGCATCCAAAGGGCATCGACTCCTTCGAACCTTTGGGCATCTCGACTCCCAGGGCATCGTTGGCTCACACCTCCGATGGTATCATCATCACCACGATGCATATTCTCATACATCTCATTTTTCATCTTCCACATTTACCAATATTTTGATCTCAATTTAACATGACATCAAACAAGTCATACTTGGCATAGCATTCGCACATGCATCATAATTCAATGTCATACATACACCAATATCTCATCATACATGCTACAATGTATAATTATTTATAAATTCAATGGAATTTATGGCCAATAAAGTAATCCATTTATTATTATTATTATTATTATTATTATTATTATTATTATTATTATTATTATTATTATTATTATTATTACTATTATTATTATTATTATTATTATTATTATTATTACTATTATTATTATTATTATTATTATTATTATTATTATTATTATTATTATTATTATTATTACTATTATTATTATTATTATTATTATTATTATTATTACTATTATTATTATTATTATTATTATTATTATTATTATTATTATTATTATTTTTAATAAATAAATATTAAATTCAATATCTATAAATTCCCAAAATTATAAAAATTCAAGCAACTACAAACCAATAGAATTACATGCAAAATTCATGGCCAAATCGAATTTCACAAAATTTCACAATTTCCACAAAACAGCCCATAATATTCAGATAAAACCAGAATGCACAGTTTCCGTAGAAATTCAATTAAAATATCCATACGGCCTCCAAAAATTACGAATTTTACTGAGTTATATCCAAGACATTTTCGTACAACTTTCATGAAGAACTCCAAGCCAGATTATGTTTAGATTAATTTATACAGTCTCACGAAGCTTCTGGATCCATTACCGCATCGTCCAGTGCACACATCTCCAAAATACTGAGGTTTCACCTACCTATTCTCTTTTGTTTTCTCTGAAATTTTGGTATGTTATACATCAAGATATCCTTTACAAGTTTCATGAAGAGATCTAGGTCAAATAATCATAATATAGTCATCCTTTAGGTCCTTGAAGTCTTGGGTGTCTCGGAACACATCACCAGAATCATCGTCTTCAAGATCTAGTCGATTAACCAAGCTATACTTGTTCTTTTCACTTCAAATTTGAGTATGTTGTAGTTTAAGATGTTCCCTACAAATCAAAGAATGATTCTTAGCACAAATCAACATGCAACCACAAATCCAACAAGAGGTCAGTAAAAACTCTCCAGATCTGAGGTCTCCGTAGGATGAGACTTTAAACCCTCAAATCTCCATCATTTTCCACGAAATTTTAGTATGTTGTAGTAAAAGATGTTAGCTACAACTATCATGAAGATATCACAGCTAAAATCGAACTCTAAACATGCATGCAAGCTCTCACAACATTCTGACTCAAACAGTTCATACGAAAATATTCCAGATCTAGCATCTCCGTAGGATGAGGGTTTTACCCCTCAAATCTCCATCATTTTCCACAAAATTTCCGTATGTTATAGTTCAAGATGTTAGCTACAACTTTCATCAAGAAATCGAAGCCAAATCGGACTCTAAACACACATGCAAGCTCAAACAAGTTTCTGACTCCAAACAGTTCATGCGAAAACATTGGTGCAAGAGTAGAAAGTGGATTCCCAACTTGCCTCTAGACCTCACGAATAGCACGAGCGGACGGCGGTGAACGAGCTCCTTTCTCTCCCTCTCAGCTTCCTCTCTCTCTCGCACGATTCTCTCTCTCTCTCCCTCACTTGGTCGAATGGCTAAGCAGCCATTCTCTCTCCTCTTCTTCCCTTTTATATTGCATGCTTTCTTAGATTGCATGAGGGACAAGTGTAATTGTGGAGGAAGACAAGTGTCCACCATGCTTCACCTCCTTCACGCCACTTGTCCGGTTACATGCAAGATGGGCTTGGGCTTGGGCCGACCACTCCTCCCCCTTTCTTGGTCGACGGCAGCCCACTTGTGGGCTTCAATGGGCCGGCCAACTTGGCCCATTAAAATCCACCTTTTGGGCTTAAGGCCCAAACCTAATTTAAATCCTAATTTCACCTTTCAATTATTCACCTTTAATTCTTTCTTTTAAGAATTTAATTACTAAATTCCACATGGCCAAAATCTTGAAATCATAATTCCATAAATCCCAATTTATGAAACACATGGCCAATGATAGGATTTTCTTTCCTATCACATAATTATCCCTCAAAAGCTTGGCCATATTCATAGAATTTAATGTAACTAGAGGTCATTATGAATTTTGGGATGCCATAGTTATTCTCAGAACTGATCACTCGTGAGATAACTAGACTATCTAGAAAAGCTAGTTAGGAAATTTAACACAATAGACTTGACAATTCGATCAGGAATCGGCTACTCGACCGTACTCATCTTTAAAGGCCATTACGACACAGTTAAAAATCGATTAGAGATTAGAGATAGGTCGGTTCGATTGCGATGTGTGGCTAAACGTAGGTGATTCCACTAAATTACAAAATTCTCGTTGATCGGCACTAGACTAATTAGTCTGTCGTTTTGATATCCTGTGTTCGTAATTGAAACCTCAAGATTCTCACAACCACCAAGAGTCGCCAATGTGTCAAATTGGTTTATTATGGCTCCAAAAAAATCGACCATAAGTCATTTGCACTAAAAATATCTCAAAGTTACCCGATAGCCTAGGTCACGCTAAAATTGCGCTGAATTAATATTAACTGTGAATTTGAATCCGATTTCAGAAATTGAAAGTTCTGTCATGTCACAAATCATTTTAGGAATGTCAACTCATCTTTTGAGAAATTTTCGGAAAGTTTGGGATTTTTACAGAAAATCAATTCGGATGATTCGAAGGACGAAAGGAATTTCGCAGGGGTCAAATTGAAGGGATTCTTGGCCTTTAAAAGGGACTAGTTGGTTCAAGTGTAGAAAAGGGTATGGTCTTCTTCCTTAGAAAAATTGGACATCCAATTGAAGAGGATTGTGAGGAAATTGCAGTGCAATTGATGAAATTCATGGGTTGGTACAAGGGTTGCAATATTCAGACACCAACTTGGTTATTTGTAGAAGTTAATGTGCAAGAATGAATTAAGGGACAAAGGAAAATTTGTGAGAACTTGTGGGAGCAAGATTTGCAAGTATTTTTTGGGCCTGTTTCGATATTTAATTAGGCTTTTCCATCTTAAGTTGTAATTTTTGGTATTTAATAATTAATTTTCGAAATTATTTAATTATCTATTTATTTTCCGAAAATTAGATCGGGATAGCCATTGGCCGGAATTTTATGCTGATTGCAGTGGTGTGATCCATTTATTTAATTGGCTATTATTTTATGCAAATTGAGTGTGATTGGTGATTGGGGATATTTATCCCAAAATTAATTAATTTCAATAATTAATTAGAAAATAACCGAGCGTCGGTTTAGAATGCAAAAAATATTTTGGCAGACCATATAAATTGGTGGGATTTTCAAGTGTTAGAAAATGGTATTTTGGCTAAGGACGACCGTGTACCCACCCATGGGTATTTTGATTGAATATGATAAAAATGGTTGAAATATATTAGATCAGTGGATTTGGCAGCTTTCGGTGAGAATATTTAATATATCAAATCAGTGGATGTGGCAGCTTTTGGCGAGCTTTACTATGTATTATCGGCTTATAATAAGCAGTCCTAACTATGATCGGACTTTATGGATGGTATTGATTGAGATGACTAGGGAATGGTCTTGTTGACATGGAATTGACTGAGTTGATTGATCGATGATTCAATCTGGTTGGATAAATTGATTGTGAAGCGATTGACTGGATGTCTATTTGAATGATATTGACTTGCAGGAAAGAACTGAGGTCAAGGTAAATCCTCTGACTCATGGTTGTGCTTAGGCAGCCCTTAGGGCGTATTTCTTTCATAATCAGGTCTTAGGGAGTTGAACTCGCTGAGAAGTCATCTCACCCCATTGTGGGATAACCTTTCAGGTCCTTAGATGGCAGTTCCACCTGAATATTTTGGACAACCAAAGAAGATCACATAACATAAGTACTATACTCCGATCTATGGGCATCCCGAGGGGCTACAGTATGAACTGGTGAAGTCCATAGTCTAGGTTGATGTGGGTCTACCCAAAAAGGTACCCCATCAATATGAGGCATGGTATCGCCCGTATCGTAATGGACAAAGAGAGGGCCCCATATCGGAATCTAAGATACCTCTGTATGTGATGGAGGTTGCTTTTGGAAATGGCACTACAGACCCTCTAGGTGGTTCGGTGACAGACTCAGTGGATCCTAACCTTGAAGATCCAGGATTTCCTATGTATTCAACTGTAGGCTACAGTTGGAGTGTGGAGGGAGATGACGGGGAGGACGAGGAACCATAGTTGTTTGGACCCCACCCCTGTTTTGCAAACTTTGCTTTTTGAACTGGTTTGCTGTAGGACCTAACTTTTATAGTTCGGATTGTAATATATACAATATAGTTTGCTTTGTATATATATAAGTGTGTTGTTGGTTTGAAAAATTAGGGCCCTACTTTCCTATCCCATTATGTTATTGTCTAGGGGTTATTTATCTGCTTCCGCTTGTGCATTAAAACGAATGGGTAGGCGATGCGTCCTGGGACGTTGCTATTTAATCGACCAAGCCGAGATGGGCATGCGCTCGGAGGATTGTGGCGTGACAGTCCAAGCATGTGAAAGCATGTAATTGACTTGATAGTATGGTATTGGTCCTTTGAGAAAGAGAAGGAATCGCAGCGCTTGTCTTGTTATTTTGTCATCTGTATGAAATCAACCTCTCGGTGTCTTACAAACGCGTACAGCATGTAAGATCTGCAATTATGTACGAATTGGATGGACTGTTACCCAATAAGGTCAAAACTTTAGCTCTGGTTTGTTGTAATAAAATGGTAATGGTAGCAGACTTGATAATATGGTCTTTGTCCTTTGAGAAAGAGACGTGAGCGGATTTCTTGTCTTCTTGTTTTTTTAAGCTGTAAAAAAAAAAAAAATGGTAGGATGATTGATTTTAGAGCATGCAAATATCTGTATTAATTATACAACATTGTGTAAGACTTCACCTCTAAAAAGGTGAGCACAGTCCTAAGATTCTAATTGAGCAACACTAGGATCCAATCGTATCTTTACCAAACATGTACCTATTTGGCCAACTTGTTGGGTACTACATGGCTTTGTTAATTCTCGATTTGAATGTTTATTTGACATTCTGCAGAACTATTGAAATCTTTTACTATGTTGATTTATTTTGGACTAATGTAAAATCATTAGACATATCAAAGTGTAATCTATATATTATTATAAATTTGATCAATCTTATTTGTTACGTTGATTATGCTCAAAAGAGGTGAGGATAGGAAACTAGCGTGACTACCTCCTTTGAATGTAACATATATATATAAATTTGGCCAGTTATGTTCTCAATTTTAAGTTGATTTAAGAGGATTTTATAAAAATTAGGGATCGAATTTGCCTCACTCTCATGATCGTAGTTTAAGGCCGAGGTACGGAAGCTTGCCTTGCTCTCGCGGGCATCACGAGTTCATTACCTTGGTCTACTCGTTCTTTAGCTCTCCTCTTAGCGGCATTACTCTTTTTTTTTTTTTTTTAACATTTTGTTTAGTTGTTCTTCATGCCTTTATGTTTAATTCTTACCTGTAATATATGCTTGCGGAGTCTCGGTTTTTCATCTTGGTTTATGGTTTAGCCTGTTCCATTCCATCACCTTAAACCAATGCTGTAATCAATTTTTCTTGGATACTCTTACTTGCTCATGATTTTAGTATCGTGCTTTAGTATTTTCCTGACCATCTGTTTATGCTTGCTTTGATATGTTGCTTATTTGTCTCGGTTAGGCCGGTCTTGAAGCTTGGCCGAATGTGTACAGGAATTATCTAGGCTCATTCTCTTACTACTTGTCTATGTTGATGTTGTTTATTCCTATAATGTTAGATTAGGGTGTTGTGGCGTCTCTTCTGTTAGATGTTATATATATATTTAGTTTAAACCATTTGATTAGTTTGTATATCTTACATATGTCGCATGTAAACTGGTTCTTGGGCATGATTTCAAGGTATGCTTAGATTCATCTAATGTGCCATGTATGTTGTCTATCCTCACATTTTAGCGGAGTTGCATGTCAGAAACAATTCCCATCGAGTTTTAGTCAAGTTAGCATGTTTCTCAGAAATCTTTTGGGTTCAGTTCGTTCTAGGGGCTTACTGCTTCATACTTGGGCTTGCTAAACCATGGCATGTAGGCATGTCCATGGCTCTTGAGTGCTCATTTGATTTGTTTTGGGTTGCTGGCGGGTGAATATAGGTCTAAACTTGCTATCTATACCGCCTAAGGGGCCGGCAATGAGTTAGAACCTCTATTCGGCCTCGCTGAGGGTCTCAACCTATCTCGTGTTGTCCCCACTACATGTTTACCTTGTCTATGTGCCATAGTCACATATTTGGGTCTGTGGTAGTTCAATTCCTAGCCTTGTATTTATTCTATTATTTCTAAATAGGTATTTAGTATAGCTTAGACTTTAAATCATGTTTATCTTGGACAAAAATGAAAAAGAAAAATAATAAATAAAAGAGAAAAATTGGTGAGGCATTCGTTATTTTTTTTAATCAACAAAGAAATATTTCATTCATTTCTACGGATATACAATAGAGAAATGCAGTCTAACCACAAACCAAGGCAAATCTTAGACAAACCTAAAACAAACTAAGCTCAAGATAAGAAGATGAATAATCAAAGCAAGGTTAGGGATCACACGTCAAGATCTCTAACTGTTGTTACGGCTTTACCTTTTGGCACTATGCATCTAAACTCGGCACTCCCAGTACCATCATTGTTGAGAATAATAAAGTTGGACATGCATAGATCTGACATCCGTGAGATCTAACATCAGTGAACGCAAAACCTTCACCAAGATCATTGCCTTTAGGAGGTGCGTGCCTAAGTTTGATTTATGCTTACTTGAATTTCATTTTGTTTAATGCGGCAACTTTATCACCTAGCTTTGAAAATTTTGCATGTCTTAAACTTGGTTGATTGCATATTTAATTTTATACATCAGCTGACAGGAGTCCCATCCGAGGCTTAATAGCAAGGCGTTGTTATATGTTTGCCCAATAAGTTCTACTTATTGTACTGTTTGTGATTATGTCATCGTAATTTATTTGATTATCTCATTGTTTAATTTTTGTCGTGTGAGGTCTCCTCGTATGATAACATAGGTTTACGTGTTTTAGAAAAATATAAAAATGAAGAAAAAGATCACATGAAACGTTTTCCTCATGAAGAGAGATAAGAAGGTACTAATCTTGTGTGTTAGACAATTTTTTAGTGTAATCAAGTCTTTATATCCGATCTCTGATTTGCAAAAGTAAGACAAACTCCTGCATTTTCTTTGGCTTCTAAATGGCCTATAATAGGTTGAAGGCTGCTCCTAAAGAAAAATAAAATGTCATAATTAACTTGAGAAAAGCAAATTGCGATTGGGTGCCCACACTCGGCACAAGTGCTATCTTGCAAAAGGGTTGGTCGTGCTCACTTGGCAATCTATCAAACGCCTTTAGGTTCACTTCCAAAGAGTCGTGACACTTACTTATCCTTCAAAAGCACACTCATATGACTTGTTAGATTGGTATCTTGTTCATCAATAATATCAAATGTCTTATTAGATATGGTATCACTAAACATTTCATTGAACTACAAATTGAAGTTCAATATTTTGAAACTCAGGTAAGTGTAGATGGTTGTACAAGTAGAATGGAGATAGGAATGATTCAACAGCAAAATATGAACTTGACACAAAGCAATAAGCATCATCCACATATATGATACTTTTCTTTTGCCATTTAATATATGAGATACTCGTGAATAAGCAATAAGCAATAATCTTTAACAGAAAATTTTCAATTCTACTAAATAATAAATTACATATAAAGAGGGGAAAATGTGAGAAAAGAAAAAGAAAAAGAATATCTTGCCCTACATGGACAAAAGGAAAAAGAGTAATGAAAGAGAAGAAAAGAATATTTTGCCCTTTATATGGACAAAGCTTAATGAGCTCATGCAATCTCAACAAACAAATTTTATATTTCTAGAAATTTTAAGTTAAGGACAGTTAATCTTGTCTAATAAAAAGAAGAGAAAGTAAGGGAATCACTTCAGGTCAAAGCAATGAATAATCTATAAATAAAAATAAAGATAAAGAGAGATTCTTGATCTATGGATAACTTGTCGTCCCTTGCTTTGGGCGGGAGACGCCTTGTTGGAGTGTCCAACTTTTAGTAATTCCAATGGTTTATGTCTTCCAGATGAAAGAGCAAGTTTATTTCTTTTCCATTTCTTTTCCTGAAGTAAACCTTTTGCTGAAATTTTGTTGTTGGTTGAATCAAGGTCATAATTCAGTGGAAGGACATTTTCATTGTCTTGCCAAGTACATTATAATGGTCGGGCTTAACAATTACTTTCCTAGTGGAGTCTTCCACTTTCGTGGACACATGACGCATTGTAAGCATTTAATTTTACCCGCTTGTGGTTCAACCAACCCAATTCAGATCTATTTTGAGCTCCATTTTATTTGAGGATTGGCTGGTTAACGATTTCTTTTTTACCTTTCTGGTTTTATGAATAGATAAAGTCTTTTGACAAAAAATAAAAAAGTCATCTCACCATGTATATATACACATTTTGTTGCAATCCCGTTAAATCACTCAAGGTTTGCAAAACAATTGGTTCAATTAATTACTTGAACTAAGTGTTCAGCATCATCATTTCATTAATTAGCATTGATGAAATCTGCCAATGTGGACACTAATCTCATGATATATTGTTGGATGAAGAAAAACTCTCAAGCAAGTTTTATACATGTACTTATTCACTCGAACTGTAAAAGAAAAAAAGATTGCATGCATATCATTAATTAGCTTCCAAAGATTTTGATTTTACAAATAGAAAATCATTCTCGTGAATTTAAGTATAGATTTTTATTGACTACCAAAAGACTTTTAGTTGACTTATCTTTTTAAGAAAACCTAAATGCCACAATGTGCGGAAAATGTTTTTGAAGAAAAAATTTCCACAAAAGAAGCATGCGGGGCCTTAGTTAATGTTCAATTTGAATAAACAATACCGGGCTGTTCTTAAATATATACGGTTTTGACAGATAGTATGTATTTTCGATTTTTGGGTTCAATGTACTTTTATAAATGCATGCAAACCATCCTATGCATGTGTAATCTTTTTTATAAAGAATTGTATAAGATTCTGCTTGTACAATGGTGAGCAGAATCCTAAGATTATTCCAAATGGGAAATACTGGGATTATTCACCAAGTTTTTCATACTCGTATGGGAGAGGGAAACCACTAGCGTGATTACATACTTTGGACATAATCCATACAAAATGAGAAATTTGGAATTTTTACCAGATTTCATGCGCGACAAATGTTACATTACTCTAAATAATAAACCTATATATAAAAAGGGAAAATGGTGAAAACAAAACCTGTTGAGCCTATGCAATCTTGACTTACAAATTTTATATTCTCCTATGAATTTTAAACTTACGACAGCTAATCTTATCCGGTTTGTGCTATGAAAATCGATAATCGAGATTTAAGAAAAAGATAAAGAGAGATTCCCAATTTGTGGAAAGCCTGTCGCCACTTGCTTAGGCGTGAGGCTGACATGCCTTCTAGGCTGCGTTTGGTTCAGTATTTGCAATGGGCTTTGAATCCAATGCAAATGCTGAAAGCCCAAAGCTACTTGGAGAAAATGTAGTTGTGTTTGGTGAAAAAAATTTGCAAATGAACTTTGAGTTGAATGTGTGTTTGGTTAAAAAAACTTTCATAAGGGGCTTTGATGGGTATTATTTTTTGTTTTCTTTTTTTTTTTTGAAAATTCAGTAAACCCTACACCGGTCCCGGCGAAGGGCTGTGGCCGCCGGCGAGCCAGATCTGGCGCCGGCAGCCGTCGGCCGAGGTCCCCGAGGTCGGGCGACCTCGATGGCCGTCGGCTGGGTCGCACGACCCTCGCCGGAGGTTGCCCGACCTCGGGCGACCTTGGACGACGGCTGCCGGCACCAAATCTGACTCGCCGGTGGCCGTCACCCTTCGCCGGTCCGGCGAAGGGCTGCTCCTTTTCGTTTAAAAAATAAATAAATATATATAAGGGCAATAACGGAAATATGAAAAATTAACGAGGGTGGTTTAGGAAGAAAAAAATTGTTTTCAGCATTTTCAAGGGGAGACTTTCATTTAAAAGCTCCTTCAAGGAGGTTGTCAAACACCCTATTTTAGGGTGAAAGGACTTTGGGGCTTGGATGGGCTTTCTAAATGCCCATCCAAACGCACCCCTAGTCCTTTTTCTTTTTTTGTTGCTAAGGCACACTGTTTGTCATGTAAAGCGGGCTCATGGTGGATAGGTTTAACAATAAATAACCTCATGGCGTCTTTCACTTTTGTCGACACATGACCCACTGTAAACGTCTAGTTTAATCCTCTAATGGTTAAACCAACTCAAGTTAGACTTATTTTCAGATACGTTTCATTCACGGAATAGTTGAGTTGCGATTTATTTACCTTCTTGAATTTTTAAAAGATACTGTCTTCTGACAAACAAACAATGAATCATGTGAACATGTCTATATATATTCCTCCTACATTTATTGTTATAACTAGGGGTAAGCATTAGTCTAGGGTCAACCCTGGATTGACCTTCGACCGGTCCAACCCTACCGGTCTTGGTCTGGTTCCCAAGGAAACTGAGTCAGTCCTTGGTTCTAGAATTTCTAGACCAGCACTATGCGGGTCAATCCTCGGTCTTGAGAGTTCCAGTCGATCCAATCTGGACCAACCCCGAATATATATATTTAATATATTATTTATAATTTTTTTTATAAAGAGAAAACTGTAAAATAAACGGTGCCAACAACATTAAACAGCTCTTTAGTGAGGAGTTTAAGTAATTTTACATTATTCTTTAAACGTGTTAATAGTCATATTTATGAATGAGAAAAATGTTTTGGTGAAAAGTCCTCACGGCGTCCAAAATGATATAAACAACTCCTTATTGCATCCTCCTCTAATATTCGTTCTCTTCTATCTTATTTGTCCTCTTAGTCTTTAATTTGCCAAAATTGAAAGAAACAACTTCTCCGCTCACTATTCGACACTCGCCTTGCTTGATTTGGGTCACTCGTGTCACTCGCCGCTCGATGCTCGCTTGGCTTGTTGCTTCCCGCTCGACATTCGATACTCATTCTATTCAATGCTCACCCCACTTGACTCTCACCGCTTGCCTTTCTTAGCTGACTTCGCTCATTATCGAACCCATTAGGTCGATATAGTCCTCGATTGCCCTTTCAAGAAGTACAAAAAATGAAATAAAAAATTATTGGTTAGTCTTTGATTGACCTTGAAACCGGACTGACCCAAAAAACCCATTGGGTCAGTCCGGTCCTCAATCTTTTTTTAAGGAATAAAAAGATGAAATAAAAAATTATCGGTTGGTCTCGGGTTGATCTTGAAACTGGACCGAACGCATTGGGTTGGTCCGATCCTTGGTCTGAAGCTCAATAGGGTTGGTCCTCAGTCCCAAAAATTAAGAACTAGCACTATGCGGGTTGGTCCTAGGATTAGGGGATGGACTGGCCCAATCTGGATCATGCTCACCCCTAGTTATAACTGAAAATATATTAGAGGTGAGAGATAAGATTTGTTTAAGCAAAAAAATGGCATTTAGTTCTATTTCAGATCTGTGGAACAAATTGAACATATTAGGCTTCATTATACTAAGCCTCTCTCGCGTCAAGTTTTTTTGACGGTTTGACTCCAAAAAATTTATGCTTTGGTTCGGGTCTTAATTGGAATAGTTGTATAAGCAGGATATAGGTAGACTTTGAATTTACGAACGTAAGGTAGACCTTCCCGTGAAAAGATTATAAAATGAAAGATGAACTTTTTAAGGAATGACTTGAGATGTTTAGTGTTGAACAGTAGTAATTTCTTATTTGAGGCGACTTTAAAAAAGATTAAGCTGTCTTAAATGGCATACTATTTTAACTTTAAAAAAAAAGGGATACGACAGAATTTTGCACGACTCCAAACGCACATCTGTATTCGTTTTAAAAGTCAAGCTTCAATCAACAGAAAAATGATGTGCAAATACTTTTCTTTTCCATGACGATGGTGGAACGGTAATATTATCTTATCTAACGGAGGGGAAAGGAAAATTACAGTACAAGGCCGGATGGATTGTTGTGACTTTTCAAGGAATCTAACTACACTCTAGATCTGTGCCATAAAACGACCAGCGCTACATGAAAAAATATAAAAATAAAAAAATAAAACAGAAAAAAGAAAAAAAAAATCTGAAAAACGTGTTAACGTTCACACCACTCACCTAAACAGCAGAGGCATATATATATATATATTCTGATTATATATATCTTTTGTTTTTAATTGCTTTTTTATTTTTTTTCATGACTAAATTGGTAAATTGTCAAAAGTATTTAGGATTGAATTGATCAAGCTAAAACATTTAGAACTAAGTTGACATTCTTATAATAGGTTTACGTTTTTTTTTTGTTTTTTTTTTGTAATAATCCCACTTTGATCAATCAGAAAAACGTTTTCATCAATGGACGTCTCTTAAATAGATCCTAATAGTTGAGGAGTAGGAAGAAGATGTTTCACCCCATCCGCCACATGGTATTATATCATGCGACTATGTTAAGTAAGATCACAATGGGCAGTCTTTGGGAGCTAGAGGCGAGTGCTTTTCGGTAAAGTTAAATGCGTGAACCTTACTACATCGTGGCCACTCTTTTGTCTGTATCCCTGGATGGTGCAAAAGCAAAATCTCTTCCCTCACTTCCTTTTGGGTCAATTAGTCAACATTACGGATAAAGAAAAGCAATATTCTAATTCATGACTCGAGAATGCGTGAGGAGCGCTCCCGGCGACAAACGATGGTCCCATCTCACGCGCGAAGTTTTCAACTTTCTCTAGAGCGCTATCAGCTTTTCATTCCCACATAACAGCAGGAGTCGGAGTATTTGCTTTTCCGTCGTCCCATCTTTCTCGATTAAACTTACTTAATCATGCTTCTAACTCCAAAATTCCCAAGCATCGACCTTCACCCACCCCACCTCCTAGCATTTGTTCTCTATATGTGAACACTCCTGATGGATAGTTGAGAGGATTGTTCTGTTGTAACCGCTACATATTAGAAAAGAGCGATAGAATTCAAACTCAGCCACATCATGGTAGTTAGTTTGATTTTAAAACTGTGGCATAAATGGAACATCCGAGGTTTCGTCGTACTGAGTCTTTTGCTTCAAATCTTTCTTATTTTGTTTGCACCTCTTAGAAAGATAACAAGGAAAGCCTTGATTGTTTTGCCCTTGTGGTTGGCCTATTTGCTGGCTACCTGGGTCATTGCATTTGGGATCGGGCTCATCACTTCCAATAGCAATTTATGTGCTTGTGCAGTTGAAGTAGACAAAACAATTCAGGCATTTTGGGTCTCATTTCTCTTATTACATCTTGGTGGTCCAGATACCATCACTGCCTTCTCTTTGGAGGACAATAAGCTTTGGCAACGGCACTTCCTCGATCTCATCATTCATGGTTGTGTCGCCATATATGTCTTCATGCAGATATTTGCCAACGACAATTCACTGATTATCCCAACAATCCTGGTATTTCTTGCTGCGATCTCAAAAAATGTGGAGAGGTTAATGGCACTTTATGTCTCGAACCTCCCGAAGCTCAAGCAATTGATGCTCTCACAACAGGGGTCTTCTGTTCGCGTAAATCCCATGTTGGTTGGAGAACTCGACGTTCTAGGGGATGAATATACTAATGGCGAAGAAGCAAAGCTTAACGAGAGCATGTTGGTGAATCATGCTTACTACTTCTTTCAAATCTTTAAGGTTTTCATTGCAGATCTCATCTTCTCAAGGGAAGAGCGCCATATGAGCCGCAAATATTTCCAAAAAATTTCTGCCATGGATGCATTGAGGGTAATCTCAGTTGAACTCCAATTCATTTATGACATGCTCCACACCAAAGTGTTGATAATACGTTCCAAGTTGAGTTACTTTTTCCGCTTCATAGCCTTCACTCACATTGTGGTGGCTTTCATCATGTTCAATCACTCGAAGAGGGATAAGTTCCATGCACTTGACGTGGAAATTACTTATTTCCTTCTTTTGGGAGGGATTGCCCTTGATGTCATATCTTTGTTCATGCTCATTTTCTCTGATTGGACAATTGCCGAAATCAAACCCTACAACAAAGGATCATTTCAGCGAGATTCATTTCTCAAGAATTTGGTATCCGCCACGGATCACCTGAGGAAGCCCCGATTCGCCACATATGATATGCCTAAAGCAGGAGTTACTTATGCAGTCTTAGATACACCATTAATATTTCGAAGGTGGTCAGAATCCATCTCTGCTTGCAACATTTTCTTGGAGTTCACGAAGGAGAGTTTAATGCGTAAGTGCAATCGGTCCTGGGTTTGTAAAATTTGCTATTTTTTAATCATTATGCCTATGAAGATCATCTCTTGTCTCTTTTATGAGACAATAGCCAGCGATTATATGGATGATGGAGAATTAATGATTATAAAGATGAAGGTGGTGCGCAAGAATCCCTTTATTAAGAAGCTATGGATCTTCATCTTTGAGGAGGTGAGACGTAAATCTATGGATGCGGATGATCCAATAAAGGTGAGGAAGATATTTGATGCTAGAGGTGATATGTTTCTTGAGAGCATTGATTGTGGCAATCTTTCAGCATATGCCACCATGGGTAATTTCGACTTTGGTATTTTAACATGGCATATTGCTACTGAAATGTCGTACAACATGGAGAAACAAAATATAAGCTCAACAGCTACAAATGATAAAAAGGAATACAGCAAGATCCTTTCTGACTACATGGTGTATCTTTTACTTAATAAACCTGATGTGGTATCCGTTGTGGGGGGCATTTCCCAAATAACATCAGCAGAGATATTGTCCGAGATGCGGAGGCAGAACGGTGGCTACACCGCGAATGTGGTGAGTCTATGCGAGAATTTGTATAAAAAAATTTCTGAAACCTCAAATTTGACATCCCCGCTCAACGTGGGAATCAAATTAGCACATGAGATGGAAATACTTGGGGAAAGGAAATGGGAGGTAATGGGTGGAGTGTGGGTTGAGATGCTGTCATATGCAGCAATTCATATTAAGGGAAGTGAACATGTGTTGGTGTTGAGTGAAGGTGGAGAGCTTCTAGCCTTCGTTTGGCTGTTGATGGCACACTTTGGTTGTTTCTACGAACCCGAATGGGGCATCTCTCGTGAGAGATTTCATATGTATCAGTAAACAAGCTAAATGAATAATCTTCCAAATGGCAACCTTAATTAGTGACTCTGCAATTGAGCTTCCGATTTTTAATTTTTTTTTTGGGTCAATATTGGGCTTTTGATTTTATCAGTTCTTAACCTCATAAGTGTTCAACTAGGGAATTCAAATAGATATCCTGAGCTTTCATTTGATATATTGTGTGCCTCGAATGGATTTGATTTGCTATGTCGAATTAGCCCCGCAATATCGGATCCAGATCTGTTAAAATTGGCAAGAAAATGAGCATGTTCTGCTTCTGACGTACCTCTGTAGATTCTCAAATTTTTACAAAATTCTATGCTTCTGACGTACCTCTGAAAGTTGTTTGACACATTCAGATCCAGCTAACCTAAAAGTTTCGTAAAACATTAAGGTCATTTGGTTGGTATGATTATCATGTAATCAATCGTGTTTGTCTCTGAAAACCGGTTTTCCTGCCCGACCTTTGTATGTTCCGCGAATTGTACAGAATTTTGAACTCAAAATTCTGACACGAGTTCTTCACAAAAGTTTGAGCTGACATTTCAGGATTTTGATTGACACCAGTTTCATCAAAATGAAAGCAGGTTTGGCGGTTGAAAAGATCTGATCAGTGCGCCTGTTTGACTCGCGCCCAGATTTGAGAATTTACTTCTCAAAACGTCTGGGCTTGTTTTGCAGTTTTGATGAACCTGAAGTCCTTTTTTGTAAATTCTTAAAATTTGAAAGTCGTTCATCATGGTCTTATTTAGTAATACACGAATTCTGGGGGCTTAATTGCCATATTAGGACTTAAGTAAGTAACTCGAATGAGGTTCGCGGGGCCTGCATAACTGATTCTGTTTTAACAGTTCTTCCAAAGCTGAATTTTCTTGAAAAATACGTTACGAATTTCTAGAAACCGAAACTGAAAATCTGTTGCTGACTTTCTTCTCTAACTGCTTAAAATTTTTCGGCTCTTTTGTGGCACCATTTGATATTTTTTCGGGATTTTTTGAATTTTGGACCCAAATCGGGTCGGGTCACGGACCTCTTGGAGGTAAATCGTAATTTTCAGGTCAAACGGCTAAGAATTGGGCAATGTGGTCTTCTTGACATTTGATCCACACACTCTTTCCAAAGACACATAAATAGTTTTAATTGGAGGTCAGTTGTGTCACAACCCGACCTTGATTCCCATGAATCAGCGAGTGAACCAACGTAAAGGTAGGGTTTAGAGATAGTTAACCATGATAGTGTCCTCATGGCATGTAACTCTAATGATGTCATCATCTCATCCTTTGAAATTGATGCCATGAGGTCTCTCGGTCATGGTCGTGAGCTCTCCCAAGCTTACAGTTCCTGTGATAGCGAGATTTGTCATGACTCTACCTTGATGCACGGTACATCTTAATTAATAGTTTTAAGGTCGATGTAAATATGAGTTTAAGGTTATGTCAATCATGATAGCCCTCTCACCATACACTACTCCAAAAGATGTCATCATCTCCTTATTTTTGGGATTGATCACATGACTACATGGTTGTAAATTCTTTTCCAAAGGTTCATACCCCTCACAATGGGTTCATTTATTATCTATGAGTTGTTTAAGACAAACTAGGTGAAATTAGGAGTCGCCACTAGCCTCGTTTTTGGGGCCGACTAGAGTGCCCAATTGAGGGTTGGTGTCACGAGCAAAATTCCATCCCCAGGGTCACGAGTAACAAGGGTTATTTTTACAACGTCTCAAGCATGTCGCCGTCCCATTTCTTTTTATCTTTTCATTAAGCACATGTGGAAGCGTACATACAACACCCGGATAGCAACAAACAGTTAGGAAAATAACCATTTACAAACACACAATTACATAAGCTATGTTTACACGGGCCGTTATATTTACAACTACCACATTTTCAAAAGGTCGGGATAACCTTAGCTCCTTTAGCGAGATTGCAACTCCCAAAATTGACGTGAGACTTCCGTGCTTGCAAGACTAAAAGGAGGAGGGGTGAGTTTTGGGGAAACTCAGTAAGTAAAACCCCTAATTCTCTGCTAGGAAGACATCTCATCATCAAAATTTAGTATGTACAACACTAGCAATGAAATATTGATGGCAAATGATTAGCAAACTTATTGCTACACCTCAACTACATGTAAATATCCATTGCAACACATTTCAATGCATGCTTACCTTCAGTTTGTCAATGAACACATCAACATATTATACTTATGCATATACCAGCATTCATGCAAATTCATTTATCGTCGCCCTAGCTCAACCAAGTCGTCCCAGCTCAACCGAGGCATTCGGGCTCAACCCAGGCATCCGAGCTCAACCTAAGCATCCTGGCTCAACCAGGGCATCCCGGGGCTAGCTTACTCGAGGCATCCAGGCTCAAACCCAGGCATCCTGTTCAATGAATGAGACATTGTGTGACATCCCAGATTTTCAATATGTTTTCTATCAAATAAATTGGGCATTTCATTGACGCACCTATAGGGCTGTTCTCAGAGCTGATCACTCTTAAGATAACTAGACTATCTAGAGAAACCATTAAGGAATTGTAGGGCAATAGACTTGAGAATTCAACCAGGAATCGGCTTCTCAACCGTGTCCATCTTTAGAGGTCATTACGGCACAATTAAAAATCGATTTGAGATTAGAGATAGGTCGGTTCAACTGAGATGTGTGGCTAATCGTGGGTGACATCACTAAATTAGAAAATTCTTGTCGGTCAACACTAGACTAATTTTTCTATCATTTTGGTACGCTATGTCCGTATTTGAATCTTCAAGATTTTCATGACAACTGAGAGTCGCCAATGTGTCAAGTGGGTTTATTGTGGCTCGAAGAAAATCGACCATGGGTCATATGTACTGAAAAATTTCTTAAAGTTACCCGGTAGCCTAGGTTACGCTAAAAATGTGCAATTAACCGTGAATTTGAGTCCGATTTCAGAAATTGAAAGTCTTGTTATGTCATAATAAATTCTAGGAGCGTCGACTCAATCTTAGAAGATTTTTCTATAACCTGAGACTTTTTGGGAAAAAGTCGTTCTATGGCCGTATTTGTTCAAAAAATGCCAGGGATTGTTTTTTATAGTACAATTGAGAAGCAAATGGGATTTATTGGTGAGGAAAAATTGCAATTTAATTGAAGACTCAATAACGGAATTTATTAGGGCCAAATTGGCTTGTTTAAGGAAGATCAAGTGTCCAATTGGTGAAGAAATGTTCCAACTTCGTAGCTGCCCCCTTGCCTAGCCAAAATGGACCATTTCAAAGGTTGTAGGGGGTGCTTTGTTGGTTGAATGAGGGCCAATGAGCTGGTGGTGGTGGAGGATGGATGTTCCGATCCTCGGGGACGCGCCCATCCTTCTGTACCGTCGATTTTTAAAGTGCGATATCCCAAGACTAATTATCGCCGACCCTTTCTTTTTATTACGCATGTGGAAGCAGTTATAAATCCCCAGACAATAAAATAATGGATAGAAAAGCAGGCCATATTTTTCATATTGAAATTCACAACCACACTTTTATTAACAGCACAACTTATAGTATATTTACAATACTGTTTACAGCATAAAAGTCTCACACCTATCTACACTAAGACAGGGTTCACAAAAGGGATGGGATCTCAATCCACATCTGGGTTGTACTCAAGATCTCTCTCTGGATCATCTTCTACTTCAAAATACTTTCTCCCCTTCAGGTTCTTCCTCCTCAGCTTTTCCTTAGGGTCCCGAAATGGTTATTCAATAACCGGTGGACCACGTCTCGCCGAGTCCTACCCCCTAAGACTCAATTAGTAAACTAATATGCCATACCGTTGCCTAAGCACAACACAAGTCAGAAGACTTACCTTGGCCTCAGTTCCAACCTGCAATTCAAGGTTCAAACAATTCACGACATCCGATCAAGCACTGGTTAATCGACTAAGTCGATTGCATGTTAGTCAGACCCTCTCTAGGTCATTTCCACTCATACCATGATTTCCCAGTGGTGTACTCATTCACTAAATCACATGTGTTTCTCGGGCGTCGTTTTCGCCAATGACATACCGATCACCAACACCGTGCGTTCGTTTTAAGGCGCCGTTTTCACCGATGATATCCTCGATCACCGAACCACGTGTCCTTTCTAAGGCGCCGTTTTCGCCAAGGTAACATCGGCAATAGACAACATCGTGAGTTCTTTAAGGCGTCGTTTTCACAAGTGATATTTCCTTAATCACTGAACCACGTTTTTCTATAAGTCATTTACGTGCGTTCTTTAAGGTGCCGTTTTCACCAGTGATGCTTTCAATCACCGAACCACGTATGTCCAATAATATCGTACCTGATTGGTCTCAGCCAATAATGTTTTCAGTTAGCTCTCACCATTCTCTCAATTATATAGCCCATCAACATACTGGCGCTATATATATCCATGCCCGGCCATTACCAATCAAATACTCAATAACAAACAATATGGGACAATTCCTCAAATTTCACAATTTAAATCAATTCCATAAAAATTGAAGCTCAATTAAATAAACGGACTGCACCACGACAATCGGCACAAAATTCCGGTCATTGGCCATCCCAGTTGAATTTCCGGAAAAATAATTAATTTCGAAAATAAAATAAATAAATATTAAAAATCCAATTTAGGCTCGTAATGCCCGATTGGAGCTCGAAACGAGTCGGGAAAAATCCCGAGATACATATAATAAATAATAGAGCATTTCTACTCCCTAATGGCTATAGCTAACCACCTAACATGCATCCTCAAGTCACTAATTTAATTGTTTTAATTTAATCTAACCACCTAATTGCAATTAATTAAATCTAACCAACCCTAAGCATAATTAGCAAACTAATAAAGCATTAGTGAGTAAAACTCACTTGATTAAAAATGGGGACTGGACACACTGCGACGGCGGCCGAATTCCAAACTTTCGGCAGCGTCGGCGGACACTCGGGCTGGGCTGAAAAGCCTCACAAGCCTGCAGAAATTTTTGGGCTTGGAACGAACTTGGGCCTGAGCTTGGACTGACTTGCTTCGCGGGCTTAGGCTTCAAGATTGGGCTGCTGAATTGGGCCTCAAATTACTGGGCTGCAACTTGAATTAAACCATCTTGGGCTGAACTGTTGAAGAGAAGACCGAACTTGGCTGAAAGGCTTGAAATCTGTGGCCAACGCTGGGCTGGACTGAGTGAAAATGCTTGCTCACGGACTGGGTTTGCTGTGATTGAACAAGCTGGGCCGAATTTGTTGCTGTGAAGATGGGTCCACGAGATTGAAGCTTGCGGTTTCAAATGGCCCGACTGCTGGGCCTTGGGCTTTGTTAGTAGTTGGTGTCGAGCTGAGGAAGACGCGGCAGGATTCACTGGGAACGTGGACTGCTGCGGGCGTGAGAAGCGGCAGAGAAGCGGACGAATGAAGAGGAGCTGTTGTGGAGTTCGCTGGTCTGTTGCTAGGTCAACACTGGCTCGGTTTGTTGACCATGCAGGGAGAAGAGATGGCCAAATGATGCTGGCTTCGAGCGGGTTTCGGTGACTTGAGGAGAAAAGACCAACGTTGGTGGAGACTAGGCGTGTGGCCGAAGATGGAGCAGGGAAACAACTGGTGTGGACGCATGAAGAAGCAGCTTCACTGGCTTCAGTCTTTGTGGGCTTCAACTCGGTGGAAGCTGTTGACCGAAGATGGGTAGCTCGTGGACGCGTGGCCTGAGCAGAGTGACGAGCAAACGGACGAAGGAAAATTTTCGAAGGAAGTAGCTTGGTCTTCTTCAGTTGCTGTTGGAGGTGTCGCACGCAAGAAAAAGATGAAAAGGGGAGAGAAGCAGCTCACGGCAGCAAGATGGAGAGGATGAGGAAGAGGTGGGGGCCCTTTGGCATGATATTTTACAAAATATCTCCCACAAACCATTCTTAGCCATGTATAATTTACTTGGCTCACAATGGACCTCTCATGTACTCTTCTAGAAGCCAAAATGGTCCAAATGTTGTGGCTAGGTGGGGGTACACGAATTTGGGGGAGATGGCTTAAATTGCACAACCATTCTCTCTTGATTCCATCTCATTTGATTCTCACAAATTCAATTGGTCATTCATTGATCGTCTCGTATTTTTCCTCATTCAAGAATCCACCAAAAATCCAAATTGATACCAATGTTGCACACCCCCATCTTAAGATTCGATTTGAACTAAGTTCGAACTAAATTTAAATTCCAATCTCTCCAAATTGAGGTCCAATTTTGATGTAGAAAAATCCCGAGAAATTTTCTATAAATCTTCGACACACACAAAGCTCAACCCGAAAGTCAAATTTCCCATTAATTTAGCCAATCTGAACTTTTCGCCAAATTTCCGCGACGTTCGAACCCAATTTCCGTAAAATTTCCCGAATCTCTGAAAAATCTTCTGAGACTAAGTTGATGCTCCTAAAATTTATTGTGACATGGCCAAAACTTCAATTTGAAATCGGACTTGAATTGGTGGTTAATTTTCATTCGGTGCGTTTTTAGCGTGACCTAGACTATCAGGTAGTTTTCAGAACTTTTTAAGGCAAATGACCCATGGTCGATTTTTTCGAGCCACTATGAATCCACTCGACTCAATGGCGACTCTTGATTGTCGTGAAAATCTCGAGGATTCAATTACGGACACAGTGGTACCAAAACAATAAGAAAATCGGTATAGTGTCGGCTGACGAGAATTTTCTAATTTAGTGGTGTCACCCATGATTAGTCACATATCTCTATCGGTCCAGTCTATCTCTGATTTCAAATCGATTTTTAACTATGCCGTAGTGACCTCTAAAGATGGACACGGTCAAGAAGCCAATTCCTGATCGAGTTCTCAAGTTTATTGCCTTAAAATTCCTTAATCATTTCCCCAGATAATCTAGTTATATCGAGAGTGATCGGCTCTGAGAATAACCTTATAGACGCATTAATGAAATGCCCGATTTACTCAGTAGAAGACAGGGTTGAAGAATCTGGATGTCACAATCTTAGCTCATTTCCACCAAACCAGAGCTACCCTATTGTTTTTGTAGCAATCGAACAGCCAAGATCAGAATAGAAAACAGTGGGTCTCGTGGCCACTGTTCAGCCTATTTTGAGGTGGTTCCGAGCCTCGGTAGCTAGGCTTGCCTTGGAAAAAGTCAAGCCCTGCGACGTCCCCGTCGTTTTGCACTAAACCACTCGTCAAACAAGTGAGTTTAACTCACTAATCCTTTCTTAGTAAGTTAATGATGATTAGGGGTTGATTAGATTTAATTAAGTGTGATTAGGTGGATAGATTAGATTAGAGTAACTAATTTAGTGCTTTACCGATGCATGTTAGGTGGTTAGTTGTAGCAATTAACAAGTAAATAGGTTCTAGTATTTATTGAACGAACCTCAGAAATTTTCTGGGTCCGTTTTGGCATCCAATTAGGCATTACGGCCTAAGTTGAATTTTTAGTATTTATTTAATATTTTTCGTAATTAATTAATTATTTGTTTATTTTCCAAAATTAGACTAGGATAGCCGGTGACTAGAATTTTACGCTAATTATCGTGGTGTAATTTATTTATTTATTTGAGTGCTAAATTTTGCTGAATTGATTTAATTGTGATTTTAGAATTTATTTCCTAAATTAATAAATTTTGGTAATTAATTGGTAAATTACCGGGCGTTAGGTTACAATACAAAAAATCTATTTTTGGACTATTGAAAGATGTGAGAGAATGAAATGTGAAATTATTATATTTTGGCTAAGGTCGACTGTGTACCCACACATGGCTATTTTTATTGGGTATGATAAAAATGATGGAAACGTTGGATGATTGAGATGGTATATTATATTGGCTTATATGCGATATGTCTGATTTGGGTGAGCAGTATATCGATATACTATACCAATCTACAGGCGCTATGTCAGCTTACTTTGCAAGCAGTAGTCCCTATCAGCTTAGAGAGAGCACTATTAGTGTAGTATATCAAAACAAGGGTTGATATGTCAACTTATATCGAGAGCAGTACACTATTTATCAGCTTAGTGCGAGCTATACTATCTATTTTCAGCTTAGAGTGAGCGGGTCCTGATTTAAGAGGATATTATAGATAGTATTGAATATACCAACCGGAGGGAGGTTGTGGTAATATGTAATCGACCTAGTCGATTGATCAATGATTTGATTTGATATGATTCAGCGATGGTATGAATTAAATTGACTTGCAAGGAGGAATTGAGACCAAGGTAAGTCCTTTGAATCGTGGTGTGCTTAGGTAGCCTTAAGGTGTATTGGCTTCCTAATTGGGTCTTAGGAGGGTAGAACTCGCTGAGACGTAGTCTCACCCCGTTATGGGACAACATTTCAGGTTCGTAAATGGCAACACCTCCCCCTCCTCCTACGCATTTTGGTATACCCAAGGAGATCACCGAGATAGGCTATCACATCCCAATACATCCTCACCCCAAAGGACTAAAGTATGTTTTGGTGAACTCCACCATCTAGGTTGACGTGGGTAGAGACGATAAGGTACCCTATGAGTACCGGTCGTGGTATCGTTACTACCATGATGGGCGAAGGGAAGGTCCTGTACCAGAGAGTGATATACCTCTATACGTTTTGGAGGTAGCGTTCGGGAAGGGGGCTGCAGATCCTAAGGATAGATCGGTGGTGGATGCAAAGGATCCTAAGCTTGAGGAAGATTCTGCCTCTCTAGTGTACTCAGTCGAGGGCGCTAACTAGAGCGAAGAGGAAGGGGAGATCGTCGAGCAAAAGGAGGAACCTGAGGAGGAGCTTGAAGAGGAGGAACTAGAAGTGGATCCAGAGTTGGAGGACCCTGAAGAAGACCCTGAAGAAGACCCTAAAGGAGAACCCAATGAGGATCTAGACTATGACCCAAAAGAGGATTGAGACCTCCACCCCCATTTTACAAACCCTGATCTGCGAACTGATATGTGATAGAACCAACTTTGGTTTATAGTATTGTAATATATACTATATGGTTTGTATTGTATACAAGTGTGGTTGTGGTTTTTCAGGTGTAAAAAATATGGCCCTACTTTTCTATCCCATTATTTTATCATCTGCGGATTGTTTAACTGCTTCCGCATGCGTACTAAAATGAATGGGTCAGCGATGCATCTTGAGATGTCTCTATTTAATCGACCAATTAGGGATGGGCATGCATTTGAGGATCGGGGCGTGACACATTGCCGCCAATGTTATGTGACGACGGGCACTTTTTCCACTTTAAGTGCACACACAAGTGCATCACACAAGCCAGTCATTCATTTCTTATCTTAGCCAACACATGCATAGCCCGAGGGCGTGCTCATTCAAGTGAGTGTGCCATGATCCCCAACATCATATTATAAAATATGCCGGGAAGACTCTATATGGCTTGTACCTCAAATTGGGCGTGCAACCCCTTCCTCTCCAAGTTTGGTGTATAACCTCCCATTCTAAGTTAGAGAATAGTTTCAAAAAACTTTCGAAATAATGTCATTACCTTATCAAACAGACTCAAAAAATTATAAAATTTTGTTACCTTGTCAAGAAGATCCTAAGAAAATAATGTCATTACCTTATCAAACAGACCCAAAAAATTATAAAATTTTGTTACGTTGTCAAGAAGATCCTAAGAAACATTTTTCATGCATGAAACTTAGCTAGATTTGTGTTGTCACACCCCAATCCTCCGAGCGTGTGCCCATCCTTGCATGGTCGATTAACTAGCGCCATCCCAGGACGCGTTGCCAACTCATTTATTTTAATGTGCATGCAGAAGCGAATAAATAATCCCCATACAACAATGAGATGGGATCGGAAAGTAGGACAATAAATTTTTCAAACCACAACATGCTTATATATACATATATCAAGCCATGTCAAATACAATACCAGTCTATAAAAACAAGGTCTACAAAACAAGGGGGGTTTTTGATAAAATTATAGATCCTCTTCCTCATCCTCATTGGAGCCTTCAGCTGAATACACTGAAGTCCCTGGATCTAACAAGTATGGTTCCACCACTTAACCACTTGGAGGGTCGATTCTCCCTTTTCCAAAAGCAACCTTCAGCACGTACACATGTATCTCAAATTCCGATATGGAACCTTCTCTCTGTCCATCCTATGCATGTCGATACCATGATCTGAATTGATAGGGTACCTTGTGGGGTAAGGCCTCATCAACCCAGTATGGACCTTATGAGCTCGTAGACTTAGCCCTTAGGGCTCCCATGAAGCAAGATGTAAGATACTTGCTTTGTGACATTCTTCGGCTGTCCAAAACGCTCGGGAGGAGTTCCCATCTAAGGACCTGAAAATGTTATCTCACAACGGGGTGAGACAATGTTTCAGCAAGTTCACCCCCTAAGACCTGATTAGGAAGAAAATACGCCCCAAAGGCTACCTAAGCACAACACGAGTCAGAGGACTTACCTTTGCCTCCATTCCTTCCTGCAAGTCATTACAATTTATAAACTCCACAAATCATTTCAACACATCAAAGCATCAAATCGGATCGAGTCATCGATCAATTGACTCAATTGATTCCATGTTATCAAGACCATCGCTCGGTCAATCCAATCAATGCCATCTATCCAGTTCGATCATATTAAGAACTGTTCACCCTAAGTTGAAGATAGATGGTATAGCTCATTCAAAATTGATAACATAGTATACTGCTCACCCTAAGCTAACATATCAAAGCCCACAAGCTCATATAGTATACTCACAATGCTCACAAAAAACTGCTAAGGTATACCGCTCACCCTAAACTGATATATCAAAACCAGTAGGTCGATATAATATACCAGTTTACTACTCACCCTAAGTTAACATATCACGCCTACAGGCCGATATAGTATACCATCATGATCATCTAACAGTTTCACCATCTTTATCACACTCGATAAAAATAATTGTGTGTGGGTATATGGTCGGCCTTAGCCAAAGTACAATATTTCTCTTTTTAAATATCCCACTATTTCCAATAATCCACAAACACATTTTTGGCGTTGTAAACTGACGCCCAGTATTTTCTAATTAAATACCGAAATTATAAAATTTTGGGATAAATACCCCAAAATTACAAATCACTCAAATTGCACAAAATAGCACTCGATAAATTAAACAAATCATACCACTACAATCAGCATAAAATTCCGGTCACCAGCTATATCAGTTTATTTTCCAAAAAAGCCTAATTAAAAGCTGAGACGGGCCCGAAAAATTTCTGAACCTGTCTAGATAAATACTAAAGCTAATCTAGTTGCTAATTGTACTACTCTAACCACCTAACATATAATAACGAATCATTAAATCACTAATTCATTCTAACTAACCACATAATCCAAGCTTAACTTAAACTAATCAACCCTTAAACATAATTAACTTCCTAAGCAGGGGTTAGGGAGTAAAATTCACTTAAATTGCAATCCAACGAGACCACAATGACGGGGACGCTGAGAGGATCGATAAACTCCAAAGTGGGTGCACCCTTCGAGGTTGGGAAAGGCACCAAAATAGGCCAAACAGTGGGCTATAGACCACCTAGCTTCGGCTTCTATCCTTGGCCGAGAGAGCTCCTTCTATGGTCTGTTGAGTTGGAAACGGGTTGGGACAGGTTGCGAGGTGGGTGGGGGTGACAACGGCGCTCGACGGCGGCTCCGGTGACCATGATGGCAACGCACGGAGGCCAAACAGCTACTGGACGGCTGGATGACATGGAACGGTAGCGAGCTGGGTTCGAATGCGAGCAAGCACCAGTTGGAGGACGTGTGAGCTTAAGCGACCCAAGCAATGGCTCTAGGCTTCAACGGGCATGCGACGGTGGAGAGGAGGCTGCTACTTCAGTTCCCTAGAGATTTTGAAACTTTTTCGGTTTGGAATGGAGGGGAGGGTTGATGGTGAGGGAAGGAGGAAGGAAGGAGGAACCGGTTGGCCTTGGAGAGGGCCACCTTGTGTGGCACCCGGAACCCTTCGTAGGTCACCACAAGTGCCAATGTTACACCTTATTACCTTTCTTCTTAAAAAAGGCGTCGTTATTAGTAGACACTTTTTTTTTTTTTAACAAAAGCGGTCCCAGTGCGAGTCATCAGCGGAAGCAAAGTAAAACATCACCATCTCTCCCCTTACCAATCATGATACAAATACACACCACTAATCATCATGATTAAAAGACAAGCCACGACACTTTATTTACATATTTTTCAAGATGGGACTTCTTTTGGGTTGGTACATCAAAAGGAAAAGCCAGGATCAGCCACGTCTGGCCTAAAACCCCAAAAAGAACCCTCGACCCTCTACAACTCACGTGCACAATCCCCATCATCAGTGTCGGCTAACGATCCCCAAAAAGATCCAGCTCCTACTTATCAAGCATGGCCCACACACCCATCTCGGTGCATCAGGCGGTGGCGGCGACAACATCCCACGCATCACCTCGTCGCGTCGAACATGGACAGATATTAACTCTTGGAAAACAGGGCCCCCAGCCAGACCCACGTCGTACATAACTAGACAGCACACTCGAATATACATAAGACCAGGAACAGAAGGACAGTCAAACTCCTCGCACTCGACCTCTACGTCCGAAGGTATGCCGTAAAATACGCCCCGCGTAATGGCAAGAAGCGGCATGCTACTAATCTGAAATGTTGGTCCCCAAAAGGAGTGAGTACAACCACTCAGCAGGTAAAGGAATCCAGAAACCACTCAATGCATCATACAAGTCATACATGCATTGCAGGCATTACTTACCTTGAAGACATGTGTATATCATCATGCATCATCACCACAATCATAACACATACATGTGTATCATCATGTCATGCTCATATCATCGTTATCATGACATTATTTTATCACACACATATCATCATCATCATATGCATGACACCATCATACCATACACATGTCATCATCATCATGACATCATCATATCACACATGTCATCATCATCATGACATCATCATATCAGACATATATGCATGTCATCATGCCATATCGTATATCATCACCATATCATGCATATCATCATGCCATGGGCGATCATCATCATATTGCATCATACATCATCATCATCATCATGCATATCATTATGCCATGGGTGATCATCATTATGTCATATCATATCATGCATGGTTTAATTTCCAATTTTAACTTTCAATTTGATCACCACATCACCCTTCCTCGGATCATCGATTTCATCTCATATTTTACACTCGCATCCCATGGGAGAAAACCCTCCGGCATTCAGCCATTCCAGGCCACCGGGCATCCGGCCCCCCACATTCCGGGCATCTCGCATCCCAACTGGCATCACGAGGCATTCCCCTCGGGCAAAGACCTCCGACAGGGCTTCCGGCAATTACACTCCCTGGCGGGCATCTCGCACCCCAATCCTGGCATCGCGAGGCATTCCCCTCGGGCAAAGACCTCCAACAGGGCTTCCGGCCCCCCACATTCTAGGCATCCTGAATCTCTGAGGGCCATCTGGCAATGTATCTCTATACATTTCGGGCGTCATCATCCAGTACATGCTTCTTCAGTCTCACGAAGCTTCTGGATCCAACACCAAATCGTCCAGTACATGCTTCTTCAAAATACTGAGTTTTCACCTACCTGTTCTTCTTTGTTTCCTCTTAAATTTAGATATGTTCTACATCAAGATGTTCTCTACAAGTTTCATGAAGATATCTACATCAAATAACTAGAGTATAGTCGTCATTTAGGTCCATGAAATCTCGGGTGTCCTATAATACATCTCCAGAAGTATCGTCTTCGAGATCTAGTCGATTTACGAGGTTATACTTGTTCATTTTGCTTCAAATTTGAGTATGTTGTAGTTACACCCGTTAAACGGGTGGGTCGGGTCGGGTTTGGGTTGGGTCATAAATGGTCCGACCCAAATCGACCCATTTAACCCATTTATGACCCATTTATTGTAGTGCAAATTTTTTGACCCACACCCGACCCGACCTATACCCAACCCATACCCGACCCATTTAACTAAACATAAAAAAAGCTTATATATATTTTTTAAAATGGTATTGCTAACATGATTTTATACAATACAAATTTTAAAAATAATTATTTAAAAATCAAAATTTAATTATTTTTTATTTTTAAAAATTAAAATGTTAATTATTTTTTTATTTTTAAAAATTAAAATTGTAATTATTTTTATTTTTTAAAATTAAAATTGTAATTATTTTAAATTTTCTTTTTCTCTTTTCTTTTTCTTTTTCTTCTTCCTCTTCTTTGGCCGGTCGCCGGCCACGACGACGACGGCCGGCGGCCAGGCCAGCGAGCCGGCTCGCCCGGCTTGCCGACGCCGGCGAGCGCGAGCTCGCCCCTTGCCGGATCTGGCGAGGTTGGAGCCTCGCTCGACGCTGGCGAGTTCGAGTCTCACCCGATCGGCGAGGCTCGGGCCTCACGGACGTCGGCGAGCTCGAGGCTCGCGGGTCGGCGAGGCCTTCACCTCGCTAGATCTCGGCAAGGGGCGAGCTCGAGGCTCGCCGGCGTCGGGCGAGCTTGAGCTCGCCCCTCGCCGGATCTCGGCGAGCTCGAGGGTCGTCCCGGGCGTCGGCGAGGCCTCCGCTTTGACAGATTCGGCGAGCTCGAGCTCGCCGACGCCGGCGAGCTCGAGGCTCGCCGGGCGATCGCCGGCCATCGCCGTGCCGGCGACCGGAGGAAGAAAAAAAAAAAGGAAAGAAAAAAAAAAAAGAATTATAATTTCAATTTTTATAAAAAAAAATTATAAAGTTAAAGAGAAGAAAGAGAGATAATGAGGTTTTGAGTGAAAAATGGGCTAATAAATGGGTCATAAACGGGTCAAAAAGCTGACCCATTTAAAACCCATATATCTTAGTGTTTACCCATTAAAACTTATTATGGGTGCCTTATAAGATAAAGCTTGACCCATTAATGACCCATTTAACTATAAATGGGTTCATAAATGGGTTGCACAAGACATTTAACACCTCTAGTTGTAGTTTAAGATGTCCCCTACAACTTTCATTAAGAAATCGAAGAGAGATTCTTAGCGGAAATCAACATGAAACCACGAATCCATCAAGATGTCGGTGAAACTGTTCCAGATCTGAGGTCTCCGTAGAATGAGAGTTTAATGAGAGTTTAACCCCTTAAATCTCCATCATTTTCAACAAAATTTTAGTATATTGTATTTTAAGATGTTACATACAACTTTCATGAAGAAATCGAAGCCAAAATCGGACTCCAAACATGCATGCAAGCTCACACAACACTCTGACTCAAACTGTTCGAGCGAAAACAGCAACACCACTCAAGAACAAGCCATCCATACTTCGGTTTTCCTCTCCTAATCACCTAAAACTCGACATACATATAACACACACACATGCAAGAGCAGCTAGAGGACTCCAACTTGCCTCTAGACCGGACAGACGACGGCACACGGCCGCGAGCACGACGGCACATGGCGAACGGACGGCAAGCGACGGCGACTCCCTCCTCGGCTTCTCCTCTCTCTCGGCCGCTCTCCCTCTCTCTCGCACAATCTCTCTCTCTCTTTGGGCGAATGGCTAACCGGCCATTCTCTCTCCTCTCTTCCCTTTTTATTCCCCTAAACCTCATCATTAGTAATGATTAGGTTGCCTCCAAATTAGCCAATGCATGCCATCTTCCTTTGTGCCACTTGTCTCATTGCATGCATAATGGGCTTGGGCTTTTGGGCTGGGGCTTGGGCCTCCTTTATGGCCGGTGACAGCCCCTCCGTGGGCCTCCATTTGGGCTGGCCATTCGGCCCACTAAGCTTAGGCCAATGGGCCTAAGGCCCAACCAAATAAAAATTAACTTTCCCCCCCTTTTTTTTTATAATCTCTTCCATAAAATTTTTAAATTTTAATTTCCACATGGCCAAAGTCTTGTGACATTTTATTTAATTCATAAGGTGCATGGCCAAGCATAGATTATCACTATTAATCTACAATATTTAAAATCTCATAACCATAAGCACAAATCACCTAATCTTAAAAAGACTAATGGCTAAAGCATAAACCATAAGCAAATTTCATTACCCAATTAGAGACTTTAACACACCTTATAATTTGACTTTGAATTTTTTTGGGATGCCACAATTCTCCCCTCCTTAGAGAATTTCATCCTTGAAGTTAGACACCACTCGTGCCTTCTTGAAACAAATGGGGGTACTTTTCCTTCGTCTGATCCTCACTTTCCCATGTGGCTTCCTCCATATCATGATGTCCCCATAATACCTTAACTAATGGGATCTTCTTGGTCCTAAGAATTTGCTCCTTTCGATCCAATATCTACACATGCTCTTCAATGTACCTTACTTTCTCATCCACTTTGATGGCTTCATGATCGAGTATGTGACTAGGATCCGGCTGGTACTTCCTCAACATCAATACGTGAAACACATCATGCAAATTTCCTAACTTAGGAGGTAACGCTAAGCAATAAGCTACATCCCCTATCCTTTCGAGTATGTCAAAAGGTCCAACAAATATGGGGCTTAACTTACCCTTCATCCCGAATCGAGATATCCCTTTCATTAGAGATACCTTAAGGAATACATGATCTCCCACGCTAAATTCTAAAGGCCTTCTATGCCTATCTGCGTAGTCTTTCTGTCTACTCTGGGCTGTTTTATGTCTTTCTCTAATAATTTCAACAGCCTTAGTGATAACTTGTACCAGTTCAGGTCCTGTGAATCTCCTCTCACCTACTTTGTTCCAACAAACAGGAGTCATACATATCCTTCCATATAATGCTTCATAGGGAGCCATTCCTATACTTTTCTGGAAACTATTATTATAGGCAAACTCCACCAAATGCAATCTTTCATCCCAATTTCCTTTGAAATCAATTACACAAGCCCTTAACATATCTTCCAATATCTGGATTACTCTTTGTGTTTGTCCATCTGTCTGGGGATGAAAAGTAGTACTAAACTGAAGCTTAGTCCCTAATGCAATTTGAAGACTTTGCCAAAAGTTCGAAGTAAACCTCGAATCCGGATCTGAAGTAATGGTCACTGGAACACCATGTAAGCGTACCACTTGACTTACATACATATCCACATATTTGTCCATTGAATAATCCATGCGAACAGCTAGGAAATGAGTCGATTTGGCCAAACGGTCCACTATAACCAAAATAGAATCATGACCGCTTGATGCCCTTGGCAATCCTTGCACAAAGTCCATCGTTATATGCTCCCACTTCCATTCCAATATGTCTAATGGTCTCAAAAGTCCTGCAGGTTTACGATGTTCCGCTTTTACTTGCTGGCACGTCAAACATTGAGAAATGTACTTAGCCGTATCTGCCTTCATACCATTCCACCAAAATTGCTGGCGCAAATTCCTGTACATCTTTGTACTACCTGGGTGGATACTATAATTACTCTTATGTGCCTCCGACAGAATTTCCTTCCTTAATTCCTCATTGTCGGGAACACAAAATTGTCCTTGACATCTTACTATTCCATCATCAGAGACTTGAAATTCTGGTCTTTTCCCTAAAGACACCGCATCCTTCACTTTCAAGATTTTAATTTTCTGAATAATCTCGGGTTCTATCCTCAATGCACTAAGCATACCAATAAGACAATCCATTTCCAATTTAAATTCCGAGTCTGCTACAGAATTTAACAATTCCCATTATGCCATCCTTAAACTAGCCATTTCCATAGCCGACTTACGACTAAGAGCATCCGCTACTCTATTCGCTTTCCCTAGATGATATCTTATCTCACAATCATAATCCTTTAACAACTCCATCCACCTCCTTTGTCTCATGTTCAATTCCTTTTGTGAGAACAGATACTTCAAACTCTTATGATCCGTGTAAATCTCAAACTTCTCCTCATACAAATAGTATCTCCACATCTTCAAGGCAAACACTATAGCTACTAACTCTAAATCATGCGTCAAGTAATTCAACTCATGGGGTTTCAATTGTCTGGATGCATAGGCTACAACCTTGCCATACTGCATCAAAACACATCCCAGTCCTTTGTGAGATGCATCACTATACACCGTGAAACCACCGGGTCCAAAGTAGGTATAGTCGAATTGAGCGAAGTCAATTTCCTTTTGAGCTTCGGAAACTCCTTTCACATTCCCCATTCCATTCAAATTTTACATTCTTTCGGGTTAACTTCGTTAAAGGTCCTGCCAGTCGTGAAAATCCTTCAATGAATCTCCTATAATAACCAGCCAGTCTTAAGAAACTCCGTATTTCAGTGGGTGTCGTTGGTCTCGGCCAATTTACTACCATTTCAACTTTTACCGGGTCTACTGCAATTCATTTTCCTGACACCACATGTCCTATAAATATTATCTGGTCCAACCAGAACTCACACTTACTAAACTTGGCATACAACTTATGCTCTCTTAGGGTCTGTAAAACTATCCTCAAATGTTGCTCACGCTCTCTAGGCCCTTTTGAATATACTAGGATATCATCAATAAATACGATCACAAACTGGTCTATAAATGCATAAATGCAGCCGGCGCGTTAGTCAATTCAAACGGCATAACAAGGAACTCGTAGTGTCCGTAACGAGTCCTGAACGCAGTCTTAGGAATGTCCTCCTTCTTAATTCTTAACTGATGGTATCCCGACCTCAAGTCAATTTTAGAGAAGACCGAAGTTCCCTGGAGTTGGTCAAACAGGTCATCAATTCTAGGCAAATGATACTTAATCTTAATGGTCACTTGGTTCAGCTGCCTATAGTCAATGCACAAGCGCATTGATCCATCTTTCTTTTTCACAAACAAGACTGGTGCACCCCAAGGTGAAGCACTTGGTCTAATGAATCCTTTGTCAAGCAACTCCTATAATTGCACTTTCAATTCCATCAATTCAACTAAGGCCATCCTATATGGGGCTTTTGATATTGGTCCTATTCCAGGCATTAATTCAATTTCAAATTCAACTTCCCACTCTGGCGGTAATCCAGGCAATTCCTGAGGGAATACATCTTGAAATTCGTTAACTACACGAACTTCCTCAAGTTTATGTTCTTTCTTTGCAATATCTTTAACTATGGTCAGTTATCCTTGACATCCTTTGTCAAGTAACTTAGAAGCTTCTATTGCCGAAATAAGAGCTATAAGAAGATGGGTCTGACCTCTTAAAAATTCACAACTAGACTGATCAGGCAAGGTAAACTGGATCACTTTCTTATAACAATCCATCTGGGCCCGATACTTACGAAACTAGTCCATTCCTATAATAACGTTGAAATTATACATAGCCATTACAACCAGGTCTATTTCCATATCTAGCCATTACAACCAGGTCTATTTCCATATCTTTTCCTTCCATCGATATCTTACAATTTCCACACACCAGCATAGACAATACCATATCCTTTAAAGGCATGGAAACACAAAGAGGCGTCTCGAGAGGCATAACTTCTATTCTATTCAAACGTCTATATCTTTCAGACACAAATGAATGCGTTGCACCCATATCAAACAATGCATATGCCTTTTCATCATTTATAAGAATCGTACTCGAGATAACTTTTTTGGAAGCTTTTGCTTCCTCTTGGGTGACCGCATACACCCTTCCTTGTGCTGGTGGCATCTGAGGATTTCCTTGCAAGTTCGATCTAACAGCACTCTGATATCCCTGTCGCACCGAGCCAACACTCATTTGCGACCTTTCTTGTGGGCAACTTCTCCTAAGATGACCCACTTGTCCACAACCAAAACACTTTGGTCGTCTAGTACAAGGTCCTAGGCCATGTCGCCTATTACACTTTTGACAAACATTAGGCTGATAGGGCGCTTTCCCTATATTCAGACCACTTCTTGCTCCCCCAAGATTTCCAAAATTACTCTTCTTCTTCACATTCCAGGCCTGACCTTGACCAGAATAAGGTCTCTTACCCCTTCTCACATCATTAAAATTCAACGTTTTCTTAAACTCTGACCGTTCTCTTAGCAGCTCCTGCTCCACTAATTGTGCCATTTCATAAATCTCATTATAATCTCTTATGTTCAAAGGCACTAGTTGCTTTCTAATGTCAGTCCTCAGTCCTTTCGGAAATCTCTTAGCCTTTTCCTCATGATCTCAATCAATCTAGGAGCATATCTAGACAGTTCCGAAAATCTAGCCTCATACTGATCTACCGTCAGCTCCTTTTGTTCTAATTGAACAAATTCCGTAATCTTCCTATCCTTAGCACAGTCAGCAAAATGCTTCCTATTAAAAGCTCTAACAAACTCCTCCCAGTTAACATCAATACTTGGTGGAAAGATTATGTCCTTTAAAGCTCTCCACCAAAACTTTGCATTTCCCTCCAACTGGTACTCTACTAAAACTATTTTCTCAGCATCAGTGCAGTCCAACAACTGGAAAATTCGTTCCATCGCATTAATCCATTGCTCCGTCTCCTCAGGACTTCCCATTCCATTGAACTTAGGTGGCTTTAGCTTTAAAAACTGCTCCACCAGTCCTTGAGTACAGTGTTCTGCTCCAGGCTATTGCTACGCCTGCCTTTTCATAAGATTTCCAATATTGGCTAATGCCTGCAGGATGTCTTCCATTCGGGGTTCAGCCCTTGCAGTAGAGGCTTCAGCCCTCGATGGATGAGCACTTCCAGCTCGCACCATGACTTTCCCTGTAATTTCCAAGCATTGCCTCGGGAATAATCGAGACTCACTACCTCCATTCAAAGCAACTACTACTACTACATAAGTAACATATACATGTTACTGGTACCTAAAGGCAACTAAAAAATAAACTACTAGGGATCTACGAGTGAATACTCATCACTCGTTATTCAATTATTTTGTTTTATATCCTATGGTGTGCATTGTCATCATGTTCCTCAATTTCCAAATGAGGCTCCTTATCACTCCACTTATAACCATTCGCTCTGATACCAAAAAAGGGGGCTATGGCACCCCGAACCCTTCGTAGGCTGCCACAAGCGCCAATGTTACACCTTATTACCTTTCTTCTTAAAAGAGGCGTCGTTATTAGTAAACACATTTTTTTTTTTAAAGCGGTCCCAGTACGACTCATCAGCGAAAGCAAAGTAAAACATCACCATCTCTCCCCTTACCAATCATGATACAAATACACACCACTAATCATCATGATTAAAAGACAAGCCACGACACTTTATTTACATATATTTTCAAGATGGGACTTCTTTTGAGTCAGTACATCAAAAGGAAAAACCAGGACTCAGCCACGTCTGGCCTAAAACCCCAAAAAGAACCCTTGACCCTCTACAACTCGCGTGCATAATCCCCATCATCAGTGTCGGCTAACGATCCCCAAAAAGATCCAGCTCCTACTCGTCACGCACGACCCTCACACCCATCCCGGTGCATCAGGCGGTGGCGGCGGTGGCGGCAGCATCCCATGCATCACCCCGTCGCGTCGAACATGGACAGATATGAACTCCTGGACAACAAGGCCCCCAGCTAGACCCACGTCGTACATAACTAGATAGCGCACTCGAATATACATAAGATCGGGAACAGAAGGACAATCAAACTCCTCGCACTCGACCTCTACGTCTGAAGGCATGCCGTAAAATACGCCCTGTGTAACGGCAAGAAGCGGCATGCTGCTAATCTGAAATGTTGGTCCCCAAAAGGGGTGAGTACAACCACTCAGTAGGTAAGGAATCCAAAAACCACTCAATGCATCATATAAGTCATACATACATTGCAGGCATTACTTACCTTGAAGTCATGCGTCTATCATCATGCATCATCACCACACTCATAACACATACATGTGTATCATCATGTCATACTCATATCATCGTTATCATGACATTATTTTATCACACACATATCATCATCATCATATGCATGACACCATCATACCATACACATGTCATCATCATCATGGCATCATCATATCACATGTGTCATCGTCATCATGACATCATCATATCACACATGTCGTCATCATCATGACATCGTCATATCACACATATATGCATGTCATCATGCCATATCGTATATCATCATCATATCATGCATATCATCATGCCATGAGTGATCATCATCATATTGCATCATACATCATCATCATCATGCATATCATCATGCCATGAGTGATCATCATCATATTGCATCATACATCATCATCATCATGCATATCATCATGCCATGGGTGATCATCATTATGTCATATCATATCATGCATGGTTTAATTTCCAATTTTAACTTTCAATTTGATCACCACATCACCCTTCCTCGGATCATCGATTTCATCTCATATTTTACACTCGCATCCCATGGGAGAAAACCCTCCTGCATTCAGCCATTCCAGGCCACCGGGCATCCGACCCCCCACATTCTGGGCATCTAGCATCCCAACTGGCATCACGAGGCACTCCCCTCGGGTAAAGACCTCCGACATGGTTTCCGGCATTTACACTCCCTGGCCGGGCATCCCGCACCCCAATCCTGGCATCGCGAGGCATTCCCCTCGGGCAAAGACCTTCGACAGGGCTTCCGGCCCCCCACATTCCGGGCATCCTGAATCTCCCAGGGACATCCGGCAATGTATCTCTATAAATTCTGGGCATCATCATCTGCCACAACAATCTCCTCATTTAACATTATCCATGTTCACTAATTTTGGTCTTAATTTAGTATGGCATAAGATGCAGTTATAAATCTTGGGTTATGATCTAATGTTTTTATTACCGGCACTCCATGCAGACGAACTATCTGGCACACGTACAACTTTGCGTACCTATCCAAATCGAGGTCCTTTCGTACTGCAATGAAGTGAGCCGACTTCGTCAGTCTGTTGACCACTACCCAAATGGAATCATTATCTCTCTGACTCCTTGGTAAGCCTATCACAAAATCCATTGTGATTTGCTCCCACTTCCACTTTGGGATCTCAAGAGGTTGCAAAAGTCCTCCCAACTTACAATGCTACGCTTTCACTTGTTGACACGTCAGATACTTAGCAACATGATTGGTGATATCTGCCTTCATACCAAACCACCGATAATGTTGACGCGGATTCCAATACATTTTCGTACTACCAGGATGAATGTTGTAATTGCTATGATGAACTTCTGATAAGATCTCCACTCTAAGCTCTGCATCATTAGATACACACGATCATCCTTGGAACCTTAGTGTTCCGTCTTTAGAAATCTGAAAGTAAGCTTTTCTCTTATCGGTATCCTCTTGCAAAATCTTTTGAACATCGAGGTTTGTTGACTAAAGTGCATTGATTATGATCTAAACAACTAGCTCAATTCTGAGGGTGGCCATAAGATTTGAAAGCGGGCTTATTTCAAATTTGAAAATCGAATCTCGGGCTCTCTCGAGTAGGTTCCACTCTTTAACTAGCATATGTGTGACTAAAGACTTCCGACTCAAAACATCGGCAACCTTATTCACCTTTCTATGGTGATATAGGATATTGCAATCGTAGTCCTTCAGAAGTTTCATCCAATGACACTGTCTCATATTCAACTCCTTCTAAGAAAATAAATACTTTAGACTTTGATGGTTAGTGAAGATTTGGAATCTTTCTCCACACAAGTAATGTCTCCAAATCTTCAGAGCGAATATAATTGTTGTGAGTTCTAAGTCATGCCACGGGTAATTCTACTCATGAGGTTTCAACTAACAGGAGGCGTATGCAACAACCTTACCATGCTGCATTAGCACATTGTCACGCCCCGATCCTCGGGCACGCACACATCCTTCTCATTTGGTCGATTTTATAATGCGTTATCCCAGGACAATATATCGCCGACCCTTTCATTTATTAAGCACATGCGGAAGCACTTAAAATCTCCAAACAATAAAACGGTGGGATAGAAAAGCAGGGCCATATTTTTCATATTGAAATTTATAACCAAACTTTTATACAAAACACAAACCAGAGCACTCTACAACTTTTTACTCTAAACTTTAATCACATCAAAAGGAGATCTCAAATTAAGATAAATTCTCAGCCATCGGGCCATACTCAAGACCCTTCTCGGGATTATCTTCTTCTCCCAAAAATCTTTCTCCTTAAGTTTCACCTCCAAGTTCTCCTTCTCAGACTCCTCCTCATCAGCTCCTCATCGGGGTCCTGAAATGTTTTCCCCAAACTGGGATGAGACTACGTCTTAGCGAGTTCTAACCCCACTAAGCCCGATTAGTAAACCATTATACTATAGGCTGCCTAAACACGCACAGGGCAGAGAACTTACCTTAGCATTAGATTCCACTTGCCTGTTAGCACAGGTCAAATAGACACCCAAGCAATTACATCACAGATCGAAACATCGATCAAATCGACCTAGTCGATTACATGCCAACGAGACCACTCACGGTCAATTTTATTCAATCAATCATTTCACAATATCATATCAAAGCAAAGATCAATCGACCTAGTCAATTACATGTCAGTCGGACCATTTCTAGGTCGATTCGATTATTCCATCTCAATCCCCAATTATGAATTACGATCCCGAGATCACATCTTAAGCAAAGGTGGAAAACGAGTCTACCACTCGACAACAATCGCAGTATTTAATGGCTTTACGGTCCCACTCGACCACTTTCGAAATTCAATGGCTTTGCGGTCCCACTCGACCACTTTCGATATTCAATGGCTTTACGGTCCCACTCGACCACTTTCGAAATTCAATGGCTTTGTGGTCCTACTCGACCACTTTCGAAATTCAATGGCTTTACGGTCCCACTCGACCACTTTCGAAATTTAATGCTTTACGGTCCCACTCCACCACTTTCGAAAATCAATGGCTTTACGGTCCCACTCAACCACTTTCGAAATTCAATGGCTTTACGGTCCCACTCGACCACTTTAGACTTTCAAGAAAAATGCTAAGGCACTTCCAATAATTAGTAGACCACGTCTACTTGTTAATTGTGCAATCAATTTACCTAAATCGCATCACAATTGACTAATAATTGCTAATTTATTTTAATCTAACAACCTAAACATAATTAATTAAAACTAAACCAACTTTAAGCATAATTAGCCAACTAATCTGGGATTAGTGAGATTACTCACCAAATCGCATGGAAATCGAATCAATCCGACAGGGGCGATGCGAGGAACAATTCTTCCCAAAGCACGGCTCGGGTTCGGGGCCCAGAAATGGCCCAAAATGGCCAACGAACCGGATGGAAACCCACTTGCGGGTTTCCTCGTTCGGCTGCAAAACAGAGAGAAAGAGAGACGGTTGGGGGCAGCAAGGGGTTGGGAAGTTAGGTGGCGGTTCGGCAAGGCTACACGGCGGCTCTGGCGGCCTGCTCAGTCGCTCACGGTGGTTGAATAGATGCTGGATCGCGCGGGGGAAGTTCAGCAACGAGCGACGGACAAGCAAGGCGGAGCGCGGGTAGCAGGATGACGGCCTGGCGGCAAGCTGCGGTGGTGCATGGGCGGCGACGGCAGCGGCTGGCTGCTGTCTCGGCTTCTCCCATTTCTGGTTCGCTGGTTTGCACAGACAAGAAGGAAGAAGAAGAAGTCGGTTACGAGGGAGAGGGGGAGAAGAGAGAGGAGAGAGAAGAAGAGATAAGAGAGAGAAAAGATGGGTTTGAATGGTCAAAGGGAGAGGGGAAAGGCAAGTGGGTGACAGCCCACACTTCGGTGGAAAGGGGGGGAGGAAATTCGCATGAGGGGGAGGGGAAAGGAGAGAGAGAAAAGAAAGAGAGAAAAGGGAGAGAGAGAGAAAAAAAAAGAAAAAGAATAATACTATTCTAAATTTTCTTTTCTCTTTCCATTTGCCTTTCTAATTTCTTCCGGTTTTCGATTTTTCCTCTGATAATTTCTTTCTTGAAATTTCGGACTCGTCAATAAATTGACGAACGATGAGACAGAATCCTAAAAATAATAATTATGACGCACTTAAAATTCGATTCCCGAATCAAGTTCAATTTCGTGGTTAAAAATTGATCGACGTGATTTTAGTCCAATCCAACAAATTGAGTAGCTTTTAGGGATTTTACTGTAGATACATCCCTTAATGGCTTCACCCAATAGGTTAGTTAACTCGTGAGTGGTCAGCTCAGAGAAAAAGGACCCTAAACACGTCGACGAAATGCCTATTTCACTTTATCGAAACAAGGTCGAATTTCAGGATGTGACAACTCTTCCCCTCTTATAAAAATTTCGTCCTCGAAATTTAAGCCATTACACTTTGATAAAAAAGGCGGGGGTACAACTGTCTCATCGACTCTTCAGTCTCTCAGGTTGCTCCTTTAGTACCGTGGTGTTGCCAGACCACTTTGACCAACGGAATGGTCTTTGCACGCAGAACTTGCTCTTTACGATTGACAATCTGAACCAGGCTTTCCATGTATAACGCACGATCATCCACGTCCAATTCCTCAAAATTGAGCACATGGGTCAGGTCAGGCTCGTACTTCCTTAACATCGACAGGTGAAAGACGTCATGCACTTGCGCCAATCTTGGCGGCAACGCAAGACGATACGCTAGGTTTCCGATTCTTTCAAGAATCTCAAACAAACCTACGTACCTCGGACTCAGTTTGCCTTTCTTACCAAAGTGCGAAGTTCCCCTCATTGGTGACACTTTCAGGAAAACGTGATCACCAACTTGGAATTCCAAAAACCTTAAACGCTTATCTACATAACTTTTCCGCCCGCTTCCGTGCGGTCTTTAATCGTCTCGATCACGCCACGGCATCTACCGATTCTTGAACCAACTCGGGGGCCTGTTATCTTCATTTCTCGACTTCATCCCAACATAATGGAGTTCGCACGCCCGCCATACAACTCTTCAAATGGAGCCATCTTGATGCTCGCGATAACCGTTGTTGTAGGCGAATTCCACCAGATGAAGCTGATCCTCCTAACTTCCTTTGAAGTCTATTGCACATGCTCTCAGCATGTCTTCAAGAGTCTGAATTGTCCTTTTAGACTGGCCATCCGTCTGATGATGATACGCCGTACTATACTGAAGCTTTGTACCTAAAGCACTCTGCAAGCTCTTCCAGAAAAGTAGCAGTAAACCTCGGGTCTCTATATGATGTTATCGTAACAGGCACTCCATGCATACGAACCACCTGACGCACATACAGTCTGCATGTCTATCCAAACTCAGGTCCTTTGGAACTGCAATGAAGTGAGCCGACTTTGTCAGCCTGTCGACTACTACCCAAATCGAATTATTTCCCCTCTAACTCCTTGGTAATCTAGTCACCAAGTCCATCATGATATGCTCCCACTTCCATTCTGGGATTGCGAGAGGTTGCAGAAATCCTCCCGACTTGCAATGCCGGGCTTTTACTTGCTGACAAGTCAAACACTTGGCCACATGCTTGGCAATGTCCGCCTTCATACCTGACCACCAGTAGTGTTGACGCAAATTCTGATACATCTTAGTGCTTCCAAGATGAACGCTGTAACTGCTACGATGTGCTTCAAATAAAATTTCTTCTCCAAGCTCTACATCGTCAGGTACAACCAAATGTCCATGGAACCTCAATACCCCCATCATCAGAAACTTGAAATTCAACCTTTCTTTTATTGGTATCCTCTTAAAGAATTCTCTGTACATCTAGATTTGTTGGTTGGAGTTCTTTGATTTTGACCTAGACATCAGGTTCAATTCTGAGGGTGGCCATAAGACTCGAGAGGTGGCCTACCTCAAATTTAAATTCTGAATCCCGAGCTCTCTCGATTAAGTTCAACTCCTTAACCAAGATCCGCGCTACTGAAGACTTCCGACTAAATGCATCGGCGACCTTGTTCGCCTTTCCCCGGTGATATAGAATGTCACAGTCGTAATCATTCAGCAATTCCATCCATTGGCATTGTCTCATGTTCAACTCATTCTGAGAGAACACATACACGAGACTCTGATGGTCCGTGAAGATCTAAAACTTTTCCCCACACAAGTAGTGCCTCCAAATCTTCAACACAAATATGATGGCTGTGAGTTTTAAGTCATGCGTCGGATAATTCAATTCATGAAATCTCAACTGCTGGGAAGTGTATGCAACAACTTTGCCATGTTGCATCAGTACGCAACCCAACCCCCTGAATGACACATCACTATAGATCTCGAATCCTCCAAGACCAGATGGAATCGTCAGCACAGGTGCGACAGTCAACTTTTCCTTCAGCTCTTGGAAACTACGCTCGCACTTGTCTGACCATATGAACTTCTCATTTTTCTTCGTGAGCTTTGTCAGAGGCGACGCTATCGATGAGAACCCTTCCACAAACTGTCTGTAATAACCTGCTAACCCTAGAAAACTTCTGATCTCTGACACTGATGTCGGTCTCTGCCAATTGATCACGGCTTCTATCTTGCTCGGGTTGAAGGAGATTCCTTCTCCGGAAATCACATGACCTAAGAACGCAACACGAGTGAGCCAAAACTCGCATTTGCTAAACTTAGCATACAGCTGATGAGTTCTTAAGGTCTATAGCACTAATCTCAGATGATTCTCATGCTCTTCATCACTTCTCGAATAGACCAAGATATCATCAATGAACACGATCACAAACTGATCCAGATATTCCTTGAACATTCTGTTTGTCAAATCCATCACAGCAACTAGAGTGTTCACCTTGCCAAACGATCTTACAATACTCTCGAAAAAACCATAGCAAGTACCAACAGCTGTCTTTTGTACAACCTCCTTCCTGGTTCGTAACTAACGACTTCATAATCTCAAGTCGACTTTTAAAACATCGATACTCTTTATAACTAGTCACACCATTCATTGATCTTTGGTAAAGAACACTTGTCCTTGATCTTCACCTAATTGAGTTGACGATGGTCGATGCACACTCGCAACAAACCATCTTTCTTCTCACAAACAAAACTGATGTTTCCCCAAAGTGATGCACTGATATGCACGAATTCCTCATTCATCAATCTTCACATATGTATCCTCAATTCTATCAATTCAAACAACGACAGCTAGTAAGAAGCCTTCGAGAGTGGCTCTATCATAGTGCTAGCTCAATTACAATATCAATCTCTCTTTCTGGCGGTAACCCAAGCAATTCATTTGGAACCATCTTAAAAATTTTCTGTATCACGGCCACCTTCTTCTCATTCTATTTCTCAACTGACACATCCACTACAGTTGTCAAATCAATCTTGGCAACCTCCGTCTAACAAACAAGTTGCCTTCAGCCAGTGAGATTAATGAAATCGAAGATTCTTTTCGACTCCCAATAACCTCACACTTTCACATATTAATGGACTAAACTGGATTACTCCAAGATTGTGATTGATTATCACTAGATGCTCCATGAGCCCACACTATTGATGTTCATCAAACTCACACCTCAACAACTATTCAAGCACAATTATTGCTAGTGATTCCCCTCTCTTTCACCTTTACGTCAACAATTTAAGTTCTACCAACTCAGCACAAAACTCTACTACGTTACTCTGATGAGATCACCTCTAACACATTCTTTCTCTGATCGATGCAAGATTAATTCTACTCTCATTCCTTTCGCCATCCTAGTGGTGTTCTGGCCGTAGTAGCGATGTCTATGCTACCTTAGACTTCCATTGACAATCCTTCACCCGATGGCCATGCTGGTCATCATCACAACATATTCTAGTCATACTCACCTTTTACAATTCTGACACCTATCATGTGAGTCTTCTATCTCCTGCCAAGTGACAGTACACATCAGTCTGCTAGGACCACTCCCGACCAAATATCCCTGCTGGCTATACTCCAAACAATTTCGCATCCTAGGAAGGACATAAGACCGATCTCCATTATCACGTCCGAAACAACTTGATCTATTAGACTCGGTGCTGACTTGACTATCCCACCCTTCCTCGTGAGTGGAATAAAATAATTTTCTCTCGACCTCAGTCTTTTCTTTAATTGATTTCCATTTATGTCTAAACTAGATCTATACCTCGGCTCGAATGCAATGACTCGCTCCTAGATCACATCTCCACTCTAGATCTCAATAGGTGAAGCGACAACAGCGGTAATCATAGCGACAACAACAACGGCTTGATCTTGAACTTGCTGGCTCATCCAGTTCCCAAGGAACATTAGCATCAGAACGATCTTCTCGAACTTAGGATCATTCGACGCTGCTACACTAGTACCAACCTGCAGTGGTACTCTTACACTCGAGCTGGCCAGAGCCAACACTCTGCCACAACCACCTCGGGTATCGACCTTTATCAGTGCATTACCCCGAGTCACAGAGGACGTTTTCCTCTTACTAGGAGTTCTCAGCTCCTACTCGCTCATGGTTCAGTCTTTACACTGAAACCCGTCTTCCACATCCACATTGGATTAGAAGATGAGCGATCCTCACACGACAATCAATTCTAGCATCCATCTAACACAAACATGCCCCAATTATGAATTTAAAGGCCTTTCCTACTAACTATCCCATGGTCAACGCTCTTTATCACTCCAATCTTCAACTTCGCTCGGATACCACTTAAACTGGATGTCACGCCCCGATCCTTGGGCACGCACACATCCTTCTCATTTGGTCGATTTTATAATGCGATATCCCAGGACAATGTATCACCGACCCTTTCATTTATTAAGCACATGCGGAAGCACTTAAAATCCCCAGACAATAAAACGATGAGATAGAAAAGCAGGGCCATATTTTTCATATTGAAATTTATAACCAAACTTTTATACAAAACACAAACCAGAGCACTCTACAACTTTTTACTCTAAACTTTAATCACATCAAAAAAAGAGATCTCAAAATAAGATAAACTCTCAGCCATCCGGGCCATACTCAAGGCCCTTCTCGGGATTATCTTATTCTCCCAAAAATCTTTCTCCTTAAGTTTCACCTCCGAGTTCTCCTTCTCAAACTCCTCCTCATTAGCTCCTCATCGGGGTCCTGAAATGTTTTCCCCAAACTGGGATGAGACTACGTCTCAGCGAGTTGTACCCCACTAAGCCCGATTAGTAAACCATTATACTATAGGCTGCCTAAACACACACAAGGCAGAGAACTTACCTTAGCATTAGATTCTACCTGCATGTTAGCACAGGTCAAATAGACACCCAAGCAATTACATCACAGATCAAAACATCGATCAAATCGACCTAGTCGATTACATGCCAATGAGACCACTCACGGTCAATTTGATTCAATCAATCATTTCACAATATCATATCAAAGCAAAGATCAATCGACCTAGTCGATTACATGTCAGTCGGACCATTTCTAGGTCGATTCGATTATTCCATCTCAATCCCCAATTACGAGTTACAATCCTTAAATCACATCTTAAGCAAAGGTGGAAAACATAGTCTACCACTCGACAACATTCAGTATTTAATGGCTTTACGGTCCCACTCGACCACTTTCTAAATTCAATGGCTTTACGGTCCCACTCGACCACTTTCGATATTCAATGGCTTTATGATCCCACTCGACCACTTTCAAAATTCAATGGCCTTACGGTCCCACTGGACCACTTTCGATATTCAGTGGCTTTACGGTCCCACTTGACCACTTTCGAAATTCAATGGCTTTACGGTCCCACTCAATCACTTTCGAAATTCAATGGCTTACGGTCCCACTCGACCACTTTCGAAATTCAATGGCTTTACGGTCCCACTCGACCACTTTCGATATTCAATGGCTTTACGGTCCCACTCAACCACTTTCGAAATTCAATGGCTTTACGGTCCCACTCGACCACTTTCGAAATTCAATGGCTTTACGGTCCCACTCGACCACTTTCGACCACTTTCAATACCGACAATCAATACCCAACGATTTCTCGATGAAACAATTAACAACAGCCATTTAGGAATATATCCTAAAAATTCATAATTAAATCAATTCCATACAAATTATAACTCAATTAAATAAACGGACTGCACCACGACGATCAGCGAGAGATTTCGGTCATCGGCCATCTCAATCTTAATTTCCGAAAAATAAATAATTAATTAATTAATTTCGAAAATTAATTAATAAATATTAAAAATTCAATTTAATTCAAAATAAAACCCAATTCAATAAAAAGACTTCACCACGGTCACCAGCATAATTTTCCGGTTCCGGATCATCTCAGTTGAATTTTCGGAAAATAAATAATTATTTAATTTAATTCCGAAAATTAATATTTAAATACTAAAATTCCGCTTAGGCCCGAAAAGCCTAATTGGAGGGTTGGGAAAAATGCCGAGGTACTTCCAATAATTAGTAGACCACGTCTACTTGTTAATTATGCAATCAATTTATCTAAATCGCATCACAATTGACTAATAATTGCTAATTTATTTTAATCTAACAACCTAAACATAATTAATTAAAACTAAACCAACCTTAAGCATAATTAGCCAAGTAATCCGGGATAAGTGAGATTACTCACTAAATCGCGCGCAAATCAGACCAATTCGACGGGGGCGATGCGAGGAACAATTCTTCCCAAAGCACGGCTCGGGTTCGGGGCCCGAAACGGCCCAAAACGGCCCACGAACCTGCTGGAAACCCACTCGCGGGTTTTGCTGGTTCGGCTGCAAAACAGAGAGAAAGAGAGACGATTGGGGGTAGCAAGGGGTTGGGAAGTTAGGTGGCAGTCCGGTAAAGGCCGCACGGCGGCTTCGGTGGCTGCTCGGCCGCTCACGGTGGCTAAACGACGCCGGATCGTGCGGGGGAAGGTTGGCGGCGAGCGACGAGACGAGCGGGGCGGAGCGTAGGCGGCGGGACGACAGCCTAGCGGCAAGCTACGACGGTGCATGGGCGGCGACGGCAGCGGCTGGCTGCTGTCTCGGCTTGTCTCGTTTTTGGTTCGCTGGTTCGCACAGACAAAAAGGAAGAAGAAGAAGTCGGTTACGAGGGAGAGGGGGAGAAGAGAGAGGAGGGAGAAGAAGAGATAAGAGAGAGAAAAGATGGGTTTGAATGGTCAAAGGGAGAGGGGAAAAGCAAGTGGGTGACAGCCCACACTTCAGTGGAAAGGGGGGAAGGGAATTCGCATGAGGGGGAGGGGAAAGGAGAGAGAGAAAAGAAAGACAGAAAAGGGAGTGAGATAGAAAAAGAAAAAGAATAATACTATTCTAAATTTTCTTTTCTCTTTCAATTTCCCTTTCTAATTTCTTCAAGTCTTCGATTTTTCCTTCGATAATTTCTTTCTTGAAATTTCGGACTTGTCAATAAATTGATGAACGATGAGACAGAATCTTAAAAATAAGAATTATGACGCACTTAAAATTCGATTCTCAAAATCGAGTTCAATTTCGTGGTTAAAAATCGATCATACGTTATTTTAGTCCAATCCAACAAATGGAGTAGCTTTTAGGGATTTTACTACAGATACATCTCTTAACAGCTTCACCCAATAGGTTAGTTAACTTGTGAGTGATCAGCTCAGAGAAAAAGGACCTTAAACATGTCAACGAAATGCCCATTTCACTTTATCGAAACAGAGTCAAATTTCAGGATGTCACACGGACAACTCAGTCCTTTAAACGATGCATCAATATAGATCTCGTATCCTCTAAGACCACTTAGAATGGTCAGCACAGGTGTGGTAGTCAGCTTCTGCTTAAGCTTTTGGAAACTATACTCGCACTTATCTCTCCACACAAACTTCTCTTCTTTCTTTAGGAGTCGAGTCAATGGAGATGCTAAGGCTAAAAATCCTTCCATGAACCTTCTGTAGTAACTTGCCAAACCCTGAAAAATTTTGATTTCTGTCACTATAGTCAGTCTTGGCCAGTTGATGACTACTTCAATCTTGGTCGGGTCCACGGAAATTCTTTCGCCTGAAATCACATGACCTAAAAATGCTACTTAAGTCAACCAAAACACACACTTATTGAACTTGGTGTACAACTGATGAATCCTCAGGGTTTGAAGTACCATCCTTAGATAACTTTCGTGCTCCTCAGCACTTCTCAAATACACCATAATATCATCGATGAACACGATCATGAACTAATCCAAGTATTCCTTGAACACTTGGTTCACCAAATCCATAAAGGTAGCTGGAGCATTCGTCAACTCGAATGCCATTATAGTAGACTCATAATGGCCATATCGAGTATGAAATGCTGACTTTGGTATGTCCTCCTTTTTTATCCTAAGTTGATGATGCTTTGTCCTCGAGTCAATCTTAGAAAATATTAACGCTCCTTGTAGTAGATCAAACAAGTCATCAATCCTTGGGAGTGGATATTTGTTCTTGAATGTCACCTAATTAATTTGACGATAGGCGATGCATGCACGCAATGAACCATTTTTCTTCATCATGAACAGAATCGGCGCTCCCCACGGCGATGCACTGGGACATATAAATCCCTTATCTAACAATTCTTGCATCTGTACCTTCAGTTCCTTCAACTTAGATAACGTCATTTGGTAATGAGCCTTAGAGATTGGCTCTATCCCGGGTGCTAATTCAATCACGAACTCGATCTCTCTCTTTGGCGGTAAGCCTGGTAGTTCCTCAGAAATACATCTAGAAATTCTCGCACAACTGCGATATCTTCGATCTTCAGCTCCTCAACTATCGTATCCACGACAGTTGCCAGGTAACCTTGACAACTCTCGTCTAATAAACGGGTTGCCTCAAGCGACGAGATCACGGTAATTGAGGGTCCTCCTCGACTTTCGACAAACTCGAAACTTTCACCCTCTAACGAGTTAAACTGAATCATTTTACGATAACAGTCCATCTTAGCTTGTTGCTTGGTTTGCTAGTCCATGCTAATTATCAAATCAAAGTCCTACATAGTTAGGACTAACAAGTCTATATTACCTTCTCGCTCATCAATCACTAACTTGCAACCAAAACAACCCAATGCAGACAACACCTTATCCTTTAACGGTATAGATATGTTAAACATTGACTCTAGTAACTTAGGGCTTAATCCTATTAACTTAACATATTGCTTGGCAATTAAAGAATGAGTCGGGCCAGGGTCGAATAAAGCATAAGTAGAATGGTCGTTCAGCGAAACTGTACTTGTGATCACATTAGGCGCATCCTCTGCTTGACCTTTAGTGATGGCGTACACTGTCCCTTGAGTTGGGGGCCTGTTCTGTCCACCCTGCAGTGCGTTCTGCAGCTCGAATCCTCTAATTTGACCCATTGGTGGTGGCGGCGGTAACTGCTGTTGTTTTGTTGGTCTCCTAGGATAATCATTGGCCATGTGACCCTGTTGGCCACATTCAAAACATACACCTGATCTTCGAGGGCACGGAGCTGTACCATGTTGCCTTACACAGAAGCAACACGTATCATTCTAGCTTGGCCTTGCCTTGCTAACTCCACCCTTCCTATTGGGCGGGACGTGGAATCTCGCTCCGGTCATGGGCTTCTTCTCATACCGATTCCTTGTGGCACCCCGAAGCGCCCAAGGTCACCACATCTTCCTAAAGAAGTACCTTAGTTCCTAGGCATTTTTTTTTTTAAACGGTCCCAGCGCATCTTATTTGCGGAAGCATAATCGAGTCTTACTAATTCCCCCTTCAACAACCATGATACAATGGCACACCACTAACATCTTAAGAAAAGATAAAGCCCAGACACTTTTATTTACATATATCATGATGGATTTCCTTGGGTCGGTACATCAAAAGAAAGGCCAAGACTTGCAGCTACACTTGGCCATAACCCCAAAAGAGACACTCAACCCACTATGTCTATTGTGCAAGATCCCCCATCAACTAGTGTCGGCTATTTCCCAAAAAGTTGTAGCTCCTACTCTTCATGAACGGGCCCTCACACCCATCCCGGTGCATCAGGCGGTGGCGGTGGTAACATCCCCCTAAACACTCCGTTGCGGTGGACATGAACTGACAAAAACTCCTGAATGACAGGGCCCTCAGCTAGGCCTACATCGTACATAACCAGCACTCGCACTCGCACAAATGTCAGTCCAGGGATGATGACGCAGTCGATCTCCGTACACTCTACCTCTACATCTGATGGGAGGCCATAGAAGGTGCCTCGCATGACAGTAGGGAGCGGCATCTCTCTATACTCAGCAGGTAAAGGACCAACAAACCACTCAATGCATTATACCATACAATCATCACAACCATAGCAAAACACAAGTCATTCAAGCATCCATGCACAATTTACCTTAATATCATGCACATGTCATCATCATATCACATGTACCATTATCATCACAGGTGCACACACATCCATGCACTCACCATCATCATGCATCCATGCACTTATCATCATCATATCATATATGTCATTATCATCATGTCACATTTCTCTTCCCCGGGACCAATGTTTGCATCCCATGTTTATCACTCGCACTCAATCCTGGCACTCCGAGAACCTTTGGCACAATACCTGTTGGGCATCCAGCACAATACCTGCCAGGCATCTCGCACCTCAATTGGCATCGCGAGGCATCCCCCGACACAATACCTGCTAGGCTTCTGGCTCCCCCACGCTCGGGGCATCTCGAAACTCTCGAGGACCCTCCGACATTCAGCCATTTAAGGCCACCGGGCAACCGGCCTTTACCCTTCTAGCCAGGCATCTCGACACTCCCGGGGCATCATTGGCTCACACCTCTGACGGCCTTCTCACTTATCTTAGTTCACATTTTCAATTATAACTCAATTTTAACATGGCATATAATGTGATGGCAAACAAGACTATTTTCATCATTTTAATTCTTATATACATTTCCAATCATTATCATACATGCAGCAAGATACAACCACAAATGACAATACAATCCATGGGGTCTATACAACTTAGAATAGTCCATATATCATGCCTTTTTGAAATTTACTAAATTACAGCTTGGTCAAATTTAGAAAAAAATTAAATTAAATATCCATATAATTGTCAAAAATCATGAAATCAGGACATGTGATAGACAAGACAAAAATATAGTAATTTCATGAAGCACACATGCTCAAAAGAGTTTCACACAAGAAGATATAGTTCACACAAATACTGCATGTAAATTCGAATAAAATCAGATTGCACAGTTCTTGAAATATTTCGATTAAAATACTCGAACGACCTCTAAAAATTATGAAATTTTACCAGGTTGTAGTGAGGACTTTAAGGTATATTTTTCATGCAGAAATATAGGCCAGATTCGTTCTACATAATTTTCTATAGACGCTCAAAATTACTGTTCCTAGTACCAAACAGTCCAGTGTGGCTATCTCCGAAATATCGAGGTTCCGCCTACTTATCTTTCTTCGTTTCCTCTGAAATATTGATATTTTTTGCCTCGAGAGGTCCCCTACAACTTTTATTAAGGGATCTAAGTGATATTCTCAAAGAATAGTCACCATATAGGTCTAAGAAGTCTCGGGTGTCCAGTACCGTATTTCCAGATTTACCATCTTCAAAAGAAAATCGTTTCACTAGGCTACACTTGTTCATTTTACCTCAAATTTGAGTATGTTAGTATTTAGTATGTTCTCTACAACTTTAATGCAGAAGTTCAAGGGAGATTCTCGGTAAAAAGTAACATGCAACCCACAAAATCACCAAGAGGTCAACCAAGCAGTTCCAGATCTAGTGTCCTCGTAGGAGAAGGGTCTCCCCCCCTTAAAACTAAGTATTTTTGTCTCAAATTTTATTATGTTGTACTTTGAGATGTTGTCTACAGCTTCCATGAAGGATTCGAAGTCAAAATCCAACTCGAAACATGCATGCAAGCCTCTACAAATTTTTGGGTCAGGCGGTATACACGAAAACAGCAAGCTATTTCAAGAACAAAGCACACTAGCTTCGGTTTCTCACTCCTAAACACCCAAGATTCAACACTATTCCAAACACACATGCAAGAGTAGAAAATGGATCCTAACTTGCCTCTAAGATCAAACGAACGACGGCACACGGCGGGCGATCGGACGGTGATGGGCGGATGAACGGCGAGCGGCTCCTTCTTCCTCCTCTCTCTCTCTCTCTCTCGCCACTCTCTCTCTCTCTCTCTCTTGGCTTGGACGAAGCCCTCTCTCTCCCTCTCTTTCTCACTTTAACTGGCCACTATCCCCCCTAATGGTCTTCCCTTCCATCATTAGCAATGATTGCTAATTGCATGATTTACACTTGGCAACTAGGAGGAGACACATGATCTTCTTCATGCAAGATGGGCTTGGGAAGAAGTGAGCTTGAAAGGATTTGGGCCGGCCTCTCCCTTGTGGCCGACGACAGCCCATCCGTGGGCTTCAATGGGCCGGCCATTCGGCCCACCAAAGTCCACACTCTTGGGCCTAAGGCCCAAGCCTAGTTAAACTCCATTTTTTTTTTTTTTTTTACTTTTACTGATTCATCTTTAATTCTTTCTTTTATAGATTTCAAGTTTTAAATTTCACATGGCCAAAATCTTGTAACATTTAATCCATAGGAATTAATTCTATGAGGTGCATAGCCAAGAATAAATTCTTCTCATTAATTTATCTATAATACTAATTTTTAACGACTTATGAACACAATTAATAACACTTGGTATTAAGAAAAAAAAATCAATGGCTAAAGCATGAACAATAGGTAATTTCATTACCTAATCATGGGCTTTAATTCATCTAGAAGTTGTCTTGAATTTTTGGGATGCCACAATTCTCCCCTACTTAGAGAATTTCGTCCTCGAAATTAGACACCACTCGTGCCCTTTTGAAACAAGTAAGGGTACTTTTCCTTCATCTAATCTTCACTTTCCCATGTGGCTTCCTCCATATCATGATGTCGCCATAATACCTTAACTAGAGGAATCTTCTTAGTCTTAAGAATTTGTTCCTTTCGATCCAATATCTACACAAGCTCTTCGATGTACCTCACTTTCTCATCCACTTTGATGGCTTCATGATCGAGTATGTGATCAGGATCTGATTGGTACTTTCTCAACGTCGATACATGAAACACATCATGCAAATTTCCCACTTAGGAGGCAGCGCTAAACGATAAGCTACGCCCCTTATCCTTTCAAGTATCTCAAAAGGTCCGACAAATCTAGGGCTTAACTTGCCCTTCATTCCAAATCGAGATATTCCTTTCATTGGAGATACCTTAAGGAATACATGGTCTCCTACGCTAAACTCCAAAGGTCTTCTACGCCTATCTGTGTAGTTTTTTTGCCTACTTTGAGCTGTTTTAAGCCTTTTTCTAATAGTTTCAATAGCCTTAGTGGTAACTTGTACCAGTTCAGGTCCTGTCAATTTCTTTTCATCTACTTCATTCCAACAAACAGGAGTCCTACATCTCCTTCCATATAATGCTTCATAGGGAGTCATGCCTATACTTTTCTGAAAACTATTATTATAGGCAAACTCCACCAAATGTAGTCTTTCATCCCAATTTCCTTTGAAATCAATCACACAACCCCTTAACATATCTTCTAATGTCTGGATTACTCTTTCTGTTTGTCCATCTGTCTGAGGGTGAAAAGCAGTACTAAACTGAAGTTTAGTTCCTAATGCAATTTGAAGACTCCGCCAAAAGTTTGAAGTGAACCTCGAATCCCGATTTGAGGTAATAGTTACTAGAACACCATGTAAGCATACCACTTGACTTACATATATGTCCGCATATTTGTCCATTGGGTAGTCCATGTGAACCGCTAGGAAATGAGCAGATTTAGTTAAATGGTCCACTATAACCTAGATAGAGTCATGACTACTTGACGTCCTTGGTAATCCTTGTATAAAGTCCATTGTTATATGCTCCCATTTCCATTCTGGTATGTCTAATGGTCTCAAGAGTCCTGCAGGTTTACGATGTTCCACTTTTACCTGCTAGCACGTCAAACATTGAGAAACATGCTTAGCCGTATATGCTTCGATACCATTCCACCAAAACTGCTGGCATAAGCTCTTGTACATCTTTGTACTACCCGGATGAATACTATAATTACTCTTATGTGCCTCTGACAGAATTTCCTTCTTTAATTCTTCATTGTTGGGAAGACAATGTCATCCTTGGCATCTTACCGCTTTGTCATCAGAGACTTGAAATTCTGGTCTTTTTCCTAAAGACACTGCATCTTTCACTTTCATAATTTCCAGGTTAGACTCTTACAGGAATTTAACTTTCTAAATAATTTCAAGGTCAATCCTTAATGCACTAAGTATACCAATAAGACAATCTACTTTTAATTTAAACTCTGAGTTTGTAACAGACTTTAACAAGCTCCATTTTGCCACTCTTAAACTGGCCATCTCCATAGCCGACTTACAACTAAGAGCATCCGCTACCTTATTCGCCTTCCCTGGATGGTACTTTACCTTACAATCATAATCATTTAACAATTCCATCCACATTCTTTGTCTCATGTTCAACTCCTTTTGTGAGAACATGTATTTCAAACTTTTCCCCATACAAATAGTGTCTCCATATTTTCAAGGCAAACACTATAGCTGCTAGTTCTAAATCATGCGTTGGGTAATTTAGTTCATGGGGTTTCAATTATCTAGATGCATAGGCTATGACCTTGCCATGCTACATCAAAACATATCCCAGTCCTTTGTGAGATGCATCACTTTATACTGTAAAACCATCAGGTCCAGTCGGTATAGTCGAGATTAGAGCTAAGGTCAATTTCCTTTTAAACTCCTAGAAACTCCTTTCACATTCCCTATTTCATTCAAATTTCTCATTCTTTCAAGTCAATTTTGTTAAAGGTCCAACCAGTCGTGAAAGTCCGTATTTCAGTAGGTGTTGTCGGTCTCGGCCAATTTATTACCATCTTAACTTTTGCCGGGTCTACTACAATTCCTCTTCTTGATACTACATGCCCTAAAAATATTATTTGGTCCAGCCAGAATCCACACTTACTAAATTTGGCATACAGCTTATGCTCTCTCAAAGTTTGCAAAACTATCCTTAAGTGTTGTTCATGCTCTTTAGGTCCTCTCGAGTATATCAGGATGTCATCAATAAAAACAATCACAAACTAGTCCAAATAAGGTTTAAATACCCTATTCATTAGATCTATAAATGCAGCCGGTGTATTTGTTTATCCAAATGGCATAACAAGGAATTCATAATGTCCATAACGAGTCCTAAACGCAGTCTTAGGGGTGCCTTCTTTCTTAATCTTAGCCGATGGTATCCCGACCTTAAGTCAATCTTAGAGAAGACCGAACTTCCTCGAAGTTGGTCAAAAAGATTGTCAATTCTTGGCAAAGGATATTTGTTTTTAATGGTTACTTGATTCAGCTGCCTATAGTCTATGCACAAGCGCATCAATCCATCTTTCTTTTTCACAAACAAGACCACCCTAAGGTGAAGCACTTGGTCTAATGAATCCTTTGTCAAGCAACTCCTGTAGTTGCACTTTCAATTCCTTCAATTCGACTAAGGCCATCCTATATGGGGCTTTTGATATAGGTCCTGTTCCAGGCATTAATTCAATTTCAAATTCAATTTCTCGCTTTGGCGATAATCCAGGCAATTCCTCAAGAAATACATCTTGAAATTCATTAACTACCCGAATTTCATCAATCTTAGGCTCCTCCTTAGTATAATCTCTAACCATGGCCAAGTACCCTTGGCATCCTTTGTCAAGTAACGCACGAGCTTCTATTACTGAAATAAGTGCTACAGGTAGGTGGGTCTGACCTCCCAGAAATTCACAACTAGACTGATCAGATAGGGTAAATTGGATCACTTTCCTATAACAATCCATCTTGGCCCGATACTTATGAAGCCAGTCCATTCCTATGATAACATCAAAATCATACATGGTCATTATGACTAAGTCTATTTCCATATCCTTTCCTCCCATTGTTATCGTACAATTTCCACACACCAGCATAGACAATAACATATCCTTTAAAGGCGTAGAAACACAAAGAGGCATCTCAAGAGGCATAGTTTCTATCTTATTCAACTGTCTATATCTTTTAGACACAACTGAATGCGTAGCACTCGTATCAAACAATGCATGTGCCTTTTTATCATTTATAAGGATCGTACCTGAGATAACATTTTTGGAAGCTTCCGCTTCCTCTTGGGTGATCACATACACCCTTCCTTGTGCTGGTGGTCTCTGAGGATTCCTTGGTAAGTTAGGCGTAACAGCGTTTCGTTGTGGCTGTTGCACCGAGCCAATACTTGCGTGCGACCTTTCCTGTGGGCCGTTTCTCTTAATGTGACCTATTCGTCCACAACTATAACATTTCGGTTGCCCATTGCAAGGTCCTGGGCCATGTCGCCCATTACACCTTCGACACTCCTCATTTTGATAAGGTGTCATTTCCAAATTCAGACTACCCCTGCCCTTTCCAAAGTTCCTAAAATTGCCCTTCTTATTAGGCTTCCAGGTCTGACCTTGACCTGTATAGGGTCTCTTACCCCGTCTCACATCCCTAAAGGACAATGGTCTCTCATTCTCCGAATGTTCCCTTACCAACTCTTCCTCCACCAATTGTGCTGTGGCATCCCAAAATTCAAGTCATCCTCTAGAGAAATTAAAGCCTATAATTAGGTAATGAAATTACCTATGGTCTATGTGTTAGCCATTAGTTTTCTTAAGGCTAGGTGTTATTGTGCTTGTGTTTATTAATTTTGAATTTAGGACTATAGGATAAATTAATAATCCATGCTTGGCCATGCACTTTATAAATTAAATTTCAATAAATGAAAAGTCGAAAGACTTTGGCCATGTGGAAAATTTAAAGTTTAAAATATTTATAAAAGAAATTCAAAAAAAAAAAAAAAAAAAAAGAGAGAGGAAAAGGTCAATTTTTAGGATGGGCGTTAGGCCCATTGGCCTAAGCTTTTAATGGGCCAAGTTGGCCGGCCCAATAGAGGTCCAAGAGGAGTGGTCAACCAGCCCAACTCCAAGGCCCATGATGCATGCAATAAGGCAAGTGGCATGGAGGAGGTGAAGCATGGTGGACACTTGTCTTCCTCCACAATTACACTTGTCCCTCATGCAAACCTAGAATGCATGCAATATAAAAGGGAAGGAAAGGAGAGAGAATGGCTGGTTAGCCATTCGGCCAAGTGAGGGAGAGAGAGAGAGAATCGTGCAAGAGAGAGAGGAAGCCGAGAGGGAGAGAAAGGAGCCCGTTCGCCGCCGTGTGCCGTCCGCTCGTGCTGTTCGTGAGGTCTAGAGGCAAGTTGGGAATCCACTTTCTACTCTTGCACCAATGTTTTCGCATGAACTGTTTGGAGTCAGAAAATTGTTTGAGCTTGCATGTGTGTTTAGAGTCCGATTTTGGCTTTGATTTCTTCATGAAAGTTGTAGCTAACATCTTGAAATATAACATACTGAAATTTCGTGGAAAATTATGGAGATTTGAGGGGTAAAACCATCATCCTACGTAGATATTAGATCTGGAATATTTTTGTATGAACTGTTTGAGTCAGAATGTTGTGAGAGCTTGCATGCATGTTTAGAGTTCGATTATGACTGTGATATCTTCATGAGAGTTGTATCTAACATCTTTAACTACAACATACTGAAATTTCGTGGAAAATGATGGAGATTTGAGGGGTTAAAGTCTCATCCTACGGAGACCTCAGATCTGGAGAGTTTTTACTGACCTCTTGTTGGATTTGTGGTTGCATGTTGATTTGTGCTAAGAATATTTCTTCGATTTCTGCATGAAAGTTGTAGGGAACATCTTAAAATACAACATACTCAAATTTGAAGTGAAAAGAACAAGCATAGCTTGGTTAATCTACTAGATCTTGAAGACAATGATTCTGGTGATGTGTTCCGAGACACCCGAGAATTCAAGGACCTAAAGGATGACTATATTCTGATTATTTGACCTAGATATCTTCATGAAACTTGTAAAGGATATCTTGATGTATAATATACCAAAATTTCAGAGAAAAATAAAGAGAATAGGTAGGTGAAACCTCAGTATTTCGGAGATGTGTGCACTGGACGATGCGGTAATGGATCCAGAAGCTTCGTCAGACTGTATAAAATAATCTAAACATAATCTGGATTGGAGTTCAGCATGAAAGTTGTACGAAAATTCCTTGGCTATAACTTAGTAAAATTTCGTAATTTTTGGAGGCCGTATAGATATTTTAATTGAATTTCTTCGGAAACTGTGCATTCTGGTTTTATCCGAATATTATGGGCTGTTTTGTGAAAATTGTGAAATTTTGGTGAAATTTGATTTGGCCATGAATTTTGCATGTAATTCTATTGGTTTGTAGTTGCTTGAATTTTTATAATTTTGGGAATTTATAGATATTGAATTTAATATTTATTTATTAATAATAATAATAATAATAATGATAATAATAATAATAATGATAATAATAATAATAATGATAATGATAATAATAATAATAATAATAATAATAATAATAATAATAATAATAATAATAATAATGATAATAATAATAATAATAATAATAATAATAATAATAATAATAATGATAATAATAATAATAATAATAATAATAATAATAATAATAATAATAATAATAATATGGATTAATTTATTGGCCATAAATTCCATTGAATTTATTAATAAATAATTATACATTGTAGCATGTATGATGAGATATTGGTGTATGTGTGACATTGAATTGTGATGCATGTGTGAATGCTATGCCAAGTATGACTTGTTTGATGTCACGACATGTGCCATGTTAAATTGAGATCAAAATATTGGAAAATGTGGAAGATGAGAAATGAGATGTATGAGAATATGCATCGTGGTGATGATGATACCGTCGGAGGTGTGAGCCGACGATGCCCCGGGAGTCGGGATGCCCAAAGGTTCGAAGGAGTCGATGCCCTTTGGAGTCCCGGGTTGTATTATGAATACATGCCTGAGGTTTTCCCCGGGAGTGTCGGGATGCCCGGTTGTATTATGATACATACTCGGAGGGTGAGAGGTTGTATCATGATGCATGCCCGGAGGGTAGGGGTAACCATTTTCATGGCGACCCCGGAGATTCCTCGTGATGCCAGGTGGGGTGTGAGATGCCCAAAGGTTCGAATGAGTCGATGACCTTTGGATGCCCGGTTGTATCTTGGATACATGCCCGGATGCCTCGTGATGCTAGTTTGGATACGAGATGCCCGGAATGTGGGGGTGCCAGATGACCGGTTGTATCTTGGATACATGCCCGGATGGTTTCTCGCAATGCCAGGATTGGGCGCGAGTGATGAATGTGGGATGCAAACATTGGTCTCAGGTATGAGAAATGTGGCGGTCCAAGATGAAAAGTGGAAATTAAGCCATGGCATGATATGCGTGATGATGATGATGATGATGATGATGATGATATGTGATGTGAAATAATGATGATCACCCATGGCATGACATGCATGATGATGTGCATGATGATGATTATGATGATGATATACGATATGCATGATGATATGCATGATGATGATTATGATGATTATGATGACATGTGTGTGATATAATAATGTCATGATGACGATGATATGAGTATGACATGATGATACACATGTATGTGTTATGACTGTGGTGATGATGCATGATAAGTATATGCATGGCTTCAAGGTAAGTAATGCCTGCAATGCATGTATGACTTGTATGATGCATTGAGTAGTTATTGGATTCCTTTATCTACTGAGTGGTTGTACTCACCCCTTTTGGGGACAAACAGTTCAGATTAGTAGATGGTTTGAACGGTTGGATGTGACCGTGAGGAGGAGGATAACAAGAGAAGGAGCTTTTGGACGCTGACATGGATCGATTGACTTAAAGTGTATGACTGTTTGAGGAAATGTCGGTCATCTTTTGGAGTGTAGCCGAATATAAAAGACTAAGGCATTTTGATGTACCGATAAATGATGTCCATCTGATTTAAGTAAATAAAAGTGTACGGCTTTTACTTATAAATATTTAGTAGGTGTGCATCGTTTTCTAAATATAGGGAAGGGAGTTGTTGGACGTGCTTCTGTATATGAATTGCGCAAGGGACCTTTAGTTAAAAAGAAAAAAAAATGTGTAAACCCCTATGGTTGTATGGACCCGCTACAATTGAAATGGTATCAGAGTAACATGTTAATAGGGAAAGTGAAAGGTAGAGCGAACTGTGGCGACTCTAACGGATCGAGGGTCGTCGAGGGGTGCCACATGTGCCCTTTCATAGATCTCATTATAATCTCTTATGTTCAAAGGCACCGGTTGTTTCCTAATATCAATCCTCAACCCTTTCAGAAACCTCTTAGATTTCTCTTCTTGATTCTCAATTAGCCTAGGAGCATATCTAGACAGTTCAGAAAATCTGGCCTCATACTGGTCTACTGTCAGCTCCTTTTGTTCCAATTGAACAAATTCAGTAATTTTCCTATCCTTAGCACAGTCAGAAAAATGCTTTCTGTTGAAAGCTCTCACAAACTCTTCCTAGTTAACCTCAATACCTGGTGGGAAGATTATGTCCCTCGAAGCTCTCCACCAAAACATTGCATTTCCCTCAAGCTGGTACTCTGCCAAAGTTATTTTCTCAGCATCATTACAGTCCAACAACCTGAAAATTTGTTCCATTCCATCAATCCGATGCTCCGCCTCCTCAGGACTTCCCATTCCACTTAACTTAGGTGGCTTCAGCTTAAAAAACTGCTCCACCAGTCCTTGAGTACGGCGTTCTACTCCGGGTTGTTGCTACGCCTGTCTTTCCATCAGATTTCCAATATTGGCCAATGCATGCAGGATGTCTTCCATTCGAGGTTCAGCCCTCGATGGATGAGCACTTCCAGCTCGCACCATGACTTTCCTGCAATTTCCAAGCATTGCCTTAGGAAAAATCTGAGACTCACTGTCTCTATTCAAAGCAACTACTACTACCACATAAGTAACATATACATGTTACTGATACCTAAGGACAACTCCGATTAAACTACTAAGGATCTACGAGTGAATACCCATCACTCGTTATTCAAAGTTAATCAATTATTTCATTCTATATCCTATGGTGTGCATTGTTATCATGTTCCTCAATTTCCAAATGAGGCTCCTTATCACTCCACCTATAACCATTGCTTTGATACCAAAAAAGGCGGCATGTGGCACCTCGAAGCGCCCAAGGTCACCACATCTTCCCAAAGAAGTACCTTAGTTCCTAGGCATTTTTTTTAAACGGTCCCAGCGCATCTTATTTGCGGAAGCATAATCGTTTCACTAAAGAAGTACCTAAGTGAGATTCTCATAGAATAGTCACCATATAGGTCTAAGAAGTCTCGGGTGTCCAGTACCGTATTTCCAGATTTACCATCTTCAAAAGAAAATCGTTTCACTAGGCTACACTTGTTCATTTTACCTCAAATTTGAGTATGTTAGTCTTTAGTATGTTCTCTACAACTTTAATGAAGAAGTCAAAGGGAGATTCTCGGTAAAAAGTAACATGCAACCCACAAAACCACGAAGAGGTCAACCAAGCAGTTCCAGATCTAGTGTCCTCGTAGGAGAAGGTTTCCCCCCTTAAAACTAAGTCTTTGTGTCTCAAATTTTAGTATGTTGTACTTTGAGATGTTGTCTACAAGTTCCATGAAGTATTTGAAATCAAAATCCAACTCGAAACATGCATGCAAGCCTCTACAAATTTCTGGGTCAGGCGGTATACACGAAAACAGCAAGCTATTTCAAGAACAAAGCACACTAGCTTCGGTTTCTCACTCCTAAACACCCAAGATTCAACACTATTCCAAACACACTTGCAAAACACACATGCAAGAGTAGAAAATGGATCCTAAATTGCCTCTAAGATCAAGCGAAAGACGGCACACGGTGGGCGATCGGACGATGACGGGCAGACAAACGGCGAGCGGCTCCATCTTCCTCCTCTCTCTCGGCTTCTCTCCCTCTCTCGCAAATCTCTCTCTATCTCTCTCTCTCTCTCTCTCTCGGCTTGGACGAAGCCCTCTCTCTCCCTCTCTTTCTCACTTTAACCGGCCACTAACCCCCTAATGTTCTTCCCTTCTATCATTAGCAATGATTGCTAATTGCATGATCTACACTTGGCAACTAGGAGGAGACACATGGTCTTCTTCATGCAAGATGGGCTTGGGAAGAAGTGGGCTTGAAAGGATTTGGGCCGGCCTCTCCCTTGTGGCCGACGACAGCCCATCCTTGGGCTTCAATGGGCCGGCCATTCGGCCCACCAAAGTCCACACTCTTAGGCCTAAGGCCCAAGCCTAGTTAAATTCCAATTTTTATTTTATTTTTTTTACTTTTACTAATTCATCTTTAATTCTTTCTTTTATAGATTTCAAGTTTTAAATTTCACATGGCCAAAATCTTGTAACATTCAATCCATAGGAATTAATTCTATGAGGTGAATAGCCAAGAATAATTTCTTCTCATTAATTTATCTATAATACTATTTTTTAACGACTTCTGAACACAATTAATAACACTTGGTATTAAGAAAAAAATCAATGGCTAAAGCATGAACGATAGGTAATTTCATTACCTAATCATGGGCTTTAATTCATCTAGAAGTTGTCTTGAATTTTTTAGATGCCACATTCCTATCTCGGATAGATCCAAACCACGACCTAGATGCGGCAGCTCTTTCGTTCTAATCTCTCTCTATCATCTAGACCCATTCGTACAGGTCGTTGTAGTTCCTCAGGTTGAGTAGTATCAATGGACTCCTTAGTTCCGGCTAGAGTCCATCTCTGAATCTCCTAACTCGATTTACTAGATTCCTGACCAGTTCAGGGGCGTACTACAATAGTTTAGTGAACTTCGCCTTATACTGATCCATAGTCATTGAGCCTTAGCGAAGGCGTTGGAATTCTGCCATCTTTAGTTCTTTGGCAGTCTTAGAAGAGTATTTGCTATTGAAAACTTTGGCAAAGGCATTCCACTTCGGGGCTACACCTTTGGGGAATACCATGCCTCTGATGGCTTTCCACCAAGTGTTAGCATTGCCCTCCAGTTGGTAGGCTACAAGGACTACCTTATCCACCTTGGTGCACATTAGCAGTGCAAAAGCCGTGTCTAAGCCTTGGATCCATAAGGCTGTGGCTTCGGGGTCCCCTGCCCCAATGAACTTCGATCGGTTTAGTTCCAGAAATTGCTCTACCAACTTATGCATCGCTCTCTCCCAACCACTACGTTCCCTGGTGGAACCTCAGCAGGTGCGACGGTAGGTGCAGCAATAGCAGTGGCAGCAGCAGCAACAATTGCGACGGTATTAGTAGCAGCTCTGGTAGAGGCGGCTAAAGCGGCTGCACTGGTGGCTTGAATAAGAGCATGCTGATACATTATGTTTCCCAGCATCTTGAGAGCTTGCATAATTCCAACAAGTCTTGGATCCTCAGGGGCTACTACCCCAGCACCAACGGGAGGCGGTGCTACTCCACTTACGCTAGCCTGAGCTAGCGCTCTACCACGGCCTCCTCAGGTACCGACTCTTGTTGGCGTCTTACCTCGAGTAATAGGACCTATGGTACGCTTCCTATGAGTCCTTTGCTCCTGATCACTCATAATGCAAGTTATCTACTGAAACCTGCCTTCCAATTTCACACTAATTAGAAGCTGAGTGATCCACACAACAAACCATTCTATCAATCAGCTATCATAGACATGCACCAGCATGAAATAAAGGCCAATCCCACTAACTATCGCATAAACCATCGCTCACTCCAACACTAACCTTGCTCTGCTACCACTAAATGGGGATGTCACGCCTCGATCCTCCGAGCGCGTGCCTATCCCTGCATGGTCGATTAACTAGTGACGTCTCAAGAAGTGTCGCTAGCCCATTCATTTTAATGTGCATGCGGAAGCGAATACATAATCCCCACACAATAACGAGATAGGATTGGAAAGTAGGACCATACACTTTTCAAATCACAACACGCTTATATATACATATATCAAGCCATGTCATATACAATACCAATCTATAAAAACAAGGTTTGCAAAATAGGGGTTTCATAAAACTATAGATCCTCTTCCTTATCCTCATTGGAGCCTTCAGCTGAATACACCAGAGTCCCTGGATCTGACAAGTATGGTTCCACCACTGAACCACCCGAAGGGTTGGCTGTCCATTTTCCAAAAGCAACCTCTAGTACATACATAAGTATTTCAAATTCCGGAATGGGACATTCTCTTTGTCCATCTCGTGCACGTCGGTACCATGATCTGAATTGATGGGGCACCTTGTGGGGTAAGGCCTCATCAACCGAGACCATGGACCTTATGAGCTCATAGACCTAGCCCCTAAGTTTCCCATGAAGCGAGATGTAAGATACCTGCTCAGTGACCTTCTTCAGCTATCCAAAACGCTCGGGAGGAGCTCCAATCTAAGGACCTGAAAATGTTATCCCACAACGGGATGAGACGACATCTTAGAAAGTTCACCCCCTAAGGCCCGATTAGGAAAAAAATACACCCCATGGGTTGCCTAAGCATAACCCGAGTCAGAGGACTTACCTTTGCCTACATTCCTTCCTGCAAGTCATTACAATTTATAAACTCCACGAATCATTTCAACACATCAAAGCATCAAATTGGATTGAGTCATCAATCAATTGACTCGGTCAATTTCATGTCATCAAGATCATCGCTCGGTCAATCCAATCAATGCTATCTAAATGCTATCTATCCAGTTCGATCATATCACGAACTGCTCACCCTAAGCTGAAGATAAATAATATAGCTCACCCAAAATTGATAACATAGTATACTGCTCGCCTTAAGATGACATATTAAAGCCCACAGGCTGTTATAGTATACACACAATGCTCACTAAAAGCTGCTAAGTATACTGTTCACCCTAAGCTAATATATCAAAGCCGTAGGTTGATATAGTATACCAGATTACTACTCACCCTAATCTGACATATCAAGCCCATAGGTCGATATATTATACCATCTTGATCATCTAACAGTTTCACCATTTTTACTATACCCGATAAAATTAATCGTGTGTGGGTACATGGTCGGCCTTAGTCAAAATACAATATCTCTCTTTTAAAATATCCCACCATTTCCAATAGTCCATAAACACATTTTTGGCGTTGTAAACCGACTCTCGGTATTTTCTAATTAAATACCGAAATTATAAAATTTTGGGATATATACTCCCAAAATTACAAATCATACTCAAATTGCACAAAATAGCACATGATTAATTAAACAAATCACACCACTGTGATCAGCATAAAATTCCGGTCACTGACTATCCCAGTCTAATTTCCGGAAAATACTAATTAATTAAATAATCATACAAATAATTAATAAATGACAATAAATAGTAAAAAAGCACACTTAGGCCGGAAAAGCCTAATTAAAAGCCAAGATGGTTCCGGAAAATTTTCGAACTTGTCTAGATAGATACTAGAGCTTATTTACTTGCTAATTGCACTGCTCTAACCACCTAACATGCAATAATGAATCATTAAATTACTAATCCGTTCTAACTAACCACTTAATCCAAGCTTAACTTAAAATATCAACCCTTAAGCATAATTAACTTCCTAAGAAGGGATTATTGAGTAAAACTCACTTGATTAGTGATCTAGTGGGACCATGACAATGGGGATGCAGAGAGGATCGATAAACTCCAAAGCAGGTGCACCCTTCGAAGTTGGGTAAGGCAACAAAACGGGCCAAACAGTGGGCTGTAGAACCACTAGCTTCGGCTTCTGTCCTTGGTCAAGAGAGCTCCTATAGTTAGTTGAGCTAGAAATGGGCAGGGACGGGCTGCAGGGTGGTTGTGGGTGATGACGGCGCTCGACAGCACCTTCAGCGACCACGGCAATAATGCATGGAGGCTAGGCGAGCGGTTGGACGGTTGGACGACATGGAACAGCAGCGAGCTCGGTGCAGATGCGAGTGAGCAGTGGCTGGCGGATGTGTGGGCTCGAGAGGCGCAAGCGATGGCTCCGGTCTTCAGTGGGCATGCAATGGTGGAGAGGAGGCTACTAGTTGAGTTTCCAGGAGATTTTGAAACTTTTTAGGTTTGGAATGGAAGGGAGGGTCAACGGAGAGGGAAGAAGGAAAGAAGGGGGACCAGTTGGCCTTGAAGGGGCTACCTCAGTCTCGTCTCTATCCACTTGTCTCCCTTGGCTTGGTCCCATCACTTAGCTGGCTTCCTCAGCAAATTTTCCAGACATTAGCTTGCTTAGGAAGCTTGAGAGGTGGTCCAAAAGTGGTGTCCAAGGGGGGCTACGAATTTTGATTTGATTTTCCCTAAATTGAACCAAAATCCTACTTGAATCAATTCAATTCCGCTCCCATAAATTCAACTAAGACATCCTCAATCAAATTGGCATTTTTCCTCACCAATAGATCCTACTTGCATCCCAATTTCAAGATAAAAAACGGTCCTTTAAATTTCCCAGTCGAAAACGGCCCTACATCGACTTTTTCCGCCAAAATCTTGGCTTGCAAAAAAATCTTCGGAGAATGAATCGACATTCCTAAAATGACTCGTGACATTACAGAACTTTTAATTTTTGAAATCGGATTCAAATTCGCAGTTAATTTCGTTATGGTGCTATTTTAATGTGACCTTGGCTACGGGGTAGCTTTTAGAAATTTTTAATGCAAACGACCCGTGGTCGATTTTCTTCGAGTCACATTGAACTCATTCGACACATTAGTGACTTTCGATGGTCGTGAAAATCTCGAGGTTTCAAATACGGACACAGGGTACCAAAACGACAGAAAAATCAATCTAGTCTTTGATCCATGAAAGTTTTTCAATTTGGTTTAGTCACCCACGTTTAATCACTCATCTTAGTCGAACCGACCTATCTATGATCTCTAATAAATCTTTATTATGCTGTAATGATCTCGGCGGATAAGCATGGTCAAGCAATCAATTCGTGGTCGAATTCTCAAGTTTATTGTATTAAAATCCTTTAATGATTTCCCTAGATAGTCTAGTTATCTCACGAGTGATTAGCTCTGAGAATAGCACTATAGGTGCATCGATGAAAGGCCCAATTTATTACATGAAAAATAGGACTGAAATTCCATGAGGTCACACGTGCTATGCAAAGAGAAGAAATTCATTGAACACACCGCAAAATTCATCCGTCAAGCAGATTCAACCTATCTTGCTCAGAACCTCGAATGCGTACACATCCCTCGATAGTTGATCAAAAAAGTGATATCCTAGGATGCGTCGCCGACCCATTCTTTTTATCTTTCAATTAAACGCATAGGGAAATGAACTAAAAAAACACCCATCCAACAAATAACCAATTAGGATAGCACAGCACAACAAAATTTGCTAAAAACAATATATTCATTCATCAACTATTAACCCTAGGAAGTTTAAGGCGCGCATGACAACCATTCTTTCCAAAAATAGTTTTCGGAATGAAATAGATTTTTCTATTTCTATTTCTATTTCTAAAAGAGTTTCTAAGCAAAAATAACCGTTTGATAACGACACAAAATTTCTTCATTTCGGACGGCAACGACGACAACCAAATGCGACCTTTAATATAAAAATTAAAAATAAAAATAAAAATAATTCAGTAACAAAAAAAATAATGAATAAAATAAAATAAAATAAAATAAAATAAATCATAAAAAATAAAATAAAAATATCATCTTATTTTAAAATAAAAATATAAAAATAAATTTATTTTATTTATTTTGTTTTATTTTATTTTACGAATAAATTTATTTTAAAATGAATAAAATAAAATAAAAAATAAAAAATATTTGGCAAAACACTCAAGGCAAATAAAAATAAATTTATTTTTATTTACATAAATAATTTTTTTATTAAATTTAATAAATTTATTTTAATAAACTAAAAATAAAATGATAAATAAAAATAATTTATTTATTTTAATAAATTTATTTTTATTTTTAAATGAATAAAATGAATATATTTATTTTTATTTTTAATAAAATGAGGAGAGGCGGAGGAAGATGAGGAGGCAAAGACGTAGAGGAGATGAGAGAGGACTCATCGAAATTCGGGTTTAGTGAGAGAAATTATTTATGATTTCTCTTCCATAAATCAGAAATAGAAAATTTTAGCTTTTGATTTCTCTTCCAAACCTATTTTTGGAATAGAAATCTATTCAAGAAATAGAAAAACTGAATAGGTTTATCAAACGGATTTATCTTCCAGAAATAGATCTGGAACAAAAAAACTATTTCTAGAACAGAAATTTTGGGTTGTCATGCACCCCCTTAGTAGTACAAGCCTTTCTATGTCCACTTCTTGTCGACCCTCTCAAAATCCTCCGGAATCATGGTCAACCTACTTCACTAACAGCAGGGCCAGCCACATGGTGTTGCGCCTCACGCTCACCACATCCGCACTCAGCAGATCTTCATGCTACGGCCCTAAAAAAGGTTAACCCACAATGGGGTGAGAAAAAAATCTCAACAAATCAACAATCTAAACCCCAATTAGGATGCAAATTCACCTCAAAGGTGGTCCTAAACACACACCACAATCAAACTCACCTCGCTCGGGGTATCCCTGCATATTAGTACATCATATATACTATTATCAATGCAACAAGCATAATCAATAACTAGAACATATGTTTCATTCTTCAAATATTCACATGGGTCATGATTATAAGGTAAAACCGTTATGACACGTCCCTTACCATGCTACAGAAATTTTGCCCCATAAGTAGGCGCAACAATCACAACCATTTAGGCATATTCCAGTTATTATGACCAAACGGCCACGACCAACTCTACAGTTGACGATCATTCGGCGTAACTGTGCATTGTCCCGCTTCGTCGAGCATGTCATCATCTTGCGTATTCATACGCAACAGGACAGCATTCTAATAAGGAGCTTTGGCCTGACCTCCATCGTGACTGGCATCCATTGACGTGGGGCATTCGAACTTAATCAGGCTTCTTCTCACATATTCATACGCATCAAGACGGGTTCATTACCCTGCATATTCATACGCATCTGAGTATTTAGGTGATTACACGAGCACATCATTAATCAAATCCATTGTTATCTCCCTCATTAGCCAAGAACACCAAAATCTATTTTCAAATAATAAACCTTGCAACTCTTTTTTTTTTTTTTTTTTTTTTCAAAGCTTTTGGAAATAAATTTGTACAAGGTCACGTATTTGAGATCAACCCGCCAAACTTTGCATGCATCTACTTTGAAACCTCAAGGTTTTAACAAGCAAATAAAACTTGGCATCTAAACCCAACACGATGTTTATTTTCTATCTTCTTTTCCAACCCCTCTTTTTGGATACAATATTTGGTAACCTTTTCTTTTTTTGTTCAAAACATTTAGAAATAAATTCGTAGGTGCTCACGTACTCAAAATTAATCTGTCAAACTTTGCACGCACCTAGTTTAAAACCTTTTGTTTTATTGAGCAAATAAGATTTGGTATCCAAGCCCGACACCTAAATTCTCTTTCCATTTAAAGGCCCACAAGTCATCTCTTGCAATAATGATAAACAATCAACATGAAGCAATCAACCTCATCATGCCACGCATAAGTTCTCCGCATGCCCTAAAGTCAACCACATCACAAAATATATATTTTCCATTAAGCAAAACACCAAGAACAACCACAAAACCACAACCAGCCCTAATCGGTAGAAATCAGGTCCACTTGCGTATCTCCAAGTTTAATTTGAGAAACATAACCAAAATTGTTCAGAAAATTCTGAAATTTAAATATGTTATAAAGGGCACTTAAAAAAAATACTTTTCATGAAGATATCTTGACTCATATCCTTCTAGAATAAGAGCAGTAATTTGCTCAAGTCGTTACCAAAACTGTGTCCATGTCCAGAAATTATGTTTTCCAAAATCAGCTTAGTTTGAGGTCCAAACTCATCCGTTTGTTATGAAATTTGACTATGTTAAACTTCAAGATGTGATGAACAACTTTTGTTAAGAAATTCTTTCAAAAGTCGAACCCTAAGAGTTGATAAAAATCCCTTAAACACCAAAAGGTCATTAGTTCCAGCACCAATCGAGATTCTGTTTTGATTGTAACAAAGCTGAAATCTCTTTCTTTTAAATTCATAAAACCTTGAGTAAAATATATGTCATATTTGAAGATGTCTAGAACACTTTTCAAGCGGGAAGCAATTTCAAAATCGTAGCACATTTTAGCCCACAAAAATGGCAAATGGCGAGTGTCCAGTAAACTAATTCGAATTCAAGCTAATCCAACTTAATTAACACTAATTATTCTTAACACTAATCTAACCAAACTATATTAAAACTAATATAACTAAGATAATTAAACTAATATAACCCTCTAAGCATAATTAACAACCTAATCAAGGATTACGGAGTTAACTCACTAGAATTCGATGGCGGCAAGCACATGGCGACGGCAACATAACAATGGTGAAAACCCGAAAAGAACCATGTCTCCAATGGAGGCTTGGCGGAGGCTGCTATGGCCCCTCGAGTGCTCAACCAAGAGGGAGTTGGCTGGTGGTGGTGCAGTTGTTGGATGGTCTCGGTTTGGGGCTGAGGTTGCTGCGAAGTTGGCGGCTGGTGATGCTAGAGTTGCGGTTTGTGGTGGCGTGGTTGGTGGGCTAAGCTGCTGGCGTGGGGTGGTAGCTGGGATGTGGTGCGATTGTGGTTGGGTGGTTGTGGAGTTGGCATGAGGGTGTTACTTGGTGGACGATGGTGGGATGCTATTGTTGTTGGATGGGTGGCTCAATAGAGGTAGTGGATGATGGCGTGAGGTGGATGAGAGAGGTGAAGGGGGCATGTGGTAGCTGACGTGGGTGTGCTGGTGGCTATGGACGTGTGGGTTGGAATGGAGGGATGGTGGGGTTATGTTGGAATGGTGTTGGTGGTGGGATGTGGAGGTGGATGGGGCTGTGTGAGGAGATGAGGAGGTGGGACGGTGCGACAATGAACAGAGGGGAAATGGAGAAAGGGGTTGTCACGGGTGTGGGGGTTGGTTTGTCGGCGTGAAGAGGGGAGGGGAATTGAGGCATGAGGAAAGGGAAATGGAAGGGAGATGGGAAGATGATGGGAATGGAAGAGATGGTTGGCTGCAGCTGGGCTTCATGCGTGAGATGGAAGGGGGGAGAGCAAGTCAATTGGAGAGCCAATGAGGGACTTTGATAAATATCCAAGCACTCATTGCATTTGTCTCTAAAGTATTCAGCCCTTAGAGTCAAGGCTTCCTCTAATGGCCATTTTCCTATCAATTCCTCACAAAACAAATCATTTTGGGGGCCAAGTAATCCAATCTCCCTCTTGATCTGAATTTCCACCTCTTTTCTGATTTGTCCGAAATTGATTCTTTTGCAAAATTCCGGACTCAACGAAAATCATCTGAAAGATGCGACGACGTCCTAAAAATAAATCGTGACATGTTCGAACGTCTGATACCCTAAACAAAATTCAATTTCGTGGTTAAAATCGACCGAATGTGACTTTAGTGTGACCTAACCTATTGGGTAGCTTTTAGGGATTTTAGCACGTTCGACCCATGGTCAAAAATTTTCGATCCATGTTTTTGCATCTCTGAATCGTAGACGACTCTCAGTTGTCATAATATCACGATATTTCAATTACGTATCATGAGTATAATATCGATAGAAAATCGGTTTACTGTCGTTCAACGAGAATATTGCAATCATGCCGAACCACCTGCAATTCGACTACATGATTCCATCGAATCAACCTATATCCATTCGCTAATCAATTATAACAGTGTCGTATTGACCCTAACCAATTATTATAGTCAAGCGATTGATTTTCGATCGAATTCTCTAGGTTGCCGCATTTATATCCCTTAACGGTTTCACCTAATAGATTAGTCAACTCATGAGGGGCTCACTCAGAGTAAAATGAACATAGACACATCGACGAAATGCCCATTTCATATTATTAGGACGGGGTCGAATTTAATGATGTCACATAACTGTTAGAGAGACAGACTCATTTCTAAATCCAAATCTTCACAAAACCCTTTAAAATTTTAATATGTTGTAGATATGGATGTCCTTCAAAACGTTTGTGAAGGGAGCATGTCCAAATTCGAAAGGGAAAATAATATAAAATATCGAGAAGGCAACCTAGTCACCATTTTCACTACATGGGACAGGTTTCAGATGGTGAATGATTAAGCCTTCATCCCTATCATTTCACCATAGAAAAATATGAAATTTAAATATGTTTTAGACCAAGATGCTTAAAACAACTTTCATGTAGGAAGTTTCTCCAAATTCGAAGTAAAAAAAAGCTTTGTAAAATTGGAAAACGGCAATGGTCTAGGGATTTTGAAAATTTGAAGAGTTAGAACTTATGGAACCTTACGTGGCAAGCCTAAGGAAAAGGGGTGGCACCCTGCTTGATCTTCAAGATCCCCTGTCATTATTTTTCTAGGCTATGAATCATTCCCCACCATTAATAAGCTTATGACTCACCCCCTCCTAACACATAACCATCCAAAATTTAATGATTAATTTCAAGAGTAAAGCCAATAGGGCCAAGTGTCTTACTTAATCATCATGTATTAATAAGCTACCTTCCAAGAACATTAAATGCACCATGGAAAATATCGAGTTAGCAGGCCATCTCTTTTGGTGGGAGTCAATCGAGTCCAATCCCAATTGATTACCTTATTTGGCCTAAGGTTCGTGCCTAAGCCATGATTGAATAAAGCCGAACACATGTGGGCTTAAGTGGTGAAATTGAGTTCGGACTTCTCTCTATAAATGGCTTGAAGTTGAGGATGTTATAACTCTCCCCCCCCAAAAAAATTTCGTACCCAAAATTTTAAACGCATACCTGATCATCTAAAAAATGGGGGCACTGGCACTTCATAATTTCCTCACTTTCCCATGTTGCACTTTCCATCCTATGATGTCGCTATAAGACTTTAACTAAGGGAATGGCCTTATTTCACAAAATTTGCTCTTTCCTATCCACAATTCGCACCGACTCCTCAAACGTACGACACTCTATCATCTACCTTGATCTCTTCGAAGTTGAGCACATGTGCCAGATTTGGCTCATACTTTCTTAACATAGACACATGGAATACATCGTGTACTTGAGCAAATTTCGGTGGCAATGCCAACCAATAGGCCATATTCCCTATCCTTTCTAGGATTTCAAAGGGTCCTATATACCGTGGACTTAACTTACCTCTCACACCGAAACAAGACACACCTCTCAATGGAGACACCTAGAGGCTTTTATCTCCTACCTACATAGCTCTTTTGCCTACTTTGGGTAGCTCTAAGTCTCTTTCTAATTACCTGTATTGCCTCAATAGTAAGTTGCACTGATTTAAGGCCAGTAATGTGACATCCTGAATTTTCAACCCCGTCTCGATAAAATGAAATGGGCTTTTCACCGACACGCCTATGGCTCTTTTTCTCTAAGAGTTAAGAGATATAAGCGCTAAAATCCCTAAAAACTACCTAGTAGTTGAATTGTACAAAAATTGCGTATAGTTGATTTTAACCATGAAATTGAACTTGGTTTTGGTAATCGAACATTCGAGCGTGTCACGATTTATTTTTAGGATCTTGTCTCATCCTTTGAAGAATTTTCGACGAGCCCCGAATTTTGGTGGAAAATTCAAATTTGTCAAATTAAATTCTAGAAATTCGGAAGGCCATCTTTATGTGGATTTTTGGCCTTCAAAAGAGATGGGTTGGTGATGGAAATGGTGGAAGTTGGTCTAGGCTGCTACCATGGCATGTTGGACCATTAAATTGAAGTTGTTGGGTGTGAAATTGAGATGAATGGGTGCAAAATTCGAAGGGGCTATTGGTTGCTGAATTTTGGGCACCAAATTGAAGTCCTTTGGTGAAGAATGGTGAGGCAATTGGCTTGTGAGAGAAGCTTGGATAGCTAAGGCTGAAGACTTTGGTGCCAAGCACTCAAGTGGCTTGATTTTTGTTGAAGCCTCTCATTGGCTGCTCACAAGACTTTGAAGGCTCTTTGTCCCATTCTCTTATTCCTCCTTCTTCCCCTTTGGTCAACCACTAGCCCAATAGAACCCCCTTACCCTTACTACCTTCTTCTTCTTCCTTCTTCCTCAGCCATTCATCTTTTCCTCCATTGTTCTTGCTGCAAAACAAAACCTCCACCAGCTAGTTACCAACCCCTCGTTGAACAACCAAACCAACCGGCTCTCTCACGACCAATTCCAGTCACGACCATCCCCGCGCTCGAGCTCGACCGCCTATGCATCGTTCGCTAGCCTTGTTGCTGCCTCACTGCCTCAGTTGCAGCCACCGCCCGTCCCAGCTCCACTCCAGTTGCTTGCCTACGTCTCACTTGTCCAGGCCACCATCCTTGCGCAGTGTCCAGCTCAGCCAAGCCCCTTGATCATTGTTATTGTCCGGGTATATTTTTAAGTTTCACTTCCACATGTGCATAAAAAGAAAGGGTTAACGACACATCCTGGGAATGTGGCAATTTAGTCAACTGCCGAGGGATGTGTGTGTGCCCGAGATTCGGGGCATGACAAGTAAGCTCTTTTCCCCAACCTCATTCCAACAAGTTGGAGTTCTGCAAGCTCAACAATACAATGCTTTAAATGGAGCCATGCCAATGCTCTACTGGAAACTACTATCATAGGCGAACTTAACAAGAGATCGGCGTTCATCTCCTTTTATCTTGACATCGATAACACGGTTCGTAACATGTCTTCTAGTATTTGGATAGTTCTCTCGATTTGACCATTTATTGGTTGTAGCGCCTTAATTTTCAATAGTATTGGCTTAATCACGCTTTCGCTATGCACTCTAATAAAATAAGGCCTTCCTCAAAGATAGTCTATTCTTATAATAATGTCGGTGTTGTACATCATTTACACAACCTGATCCATTGCATCCTCTTATTTATTTATAATAGTCTAACACTCCTTGCATTCTACAGTGAATAGTAGTTCATTATGTAACAACAATCTTTTTCCATTTCCTCCTAAGTGACTGCATAAACCTTTCCTTATGCTGGCGGACATAGGAAGTTGTCGTATTACAGTGCTTTGTTTTGCAACATCATTTACGGCTGCTGCAAAGGTGTCATTTGCCGTCGCTATGGGCAATCTCTGATAATGTGGCCTTGCCAACCACAACCGAAACAAGCTCCCATTCAAGTCAAGCATGGAGTATTACCATGTTGTTCTCTGTAATTGCAGCATACAATCTTAGGAGTGAAGGTTGGCCTCAGGGTCTTATTCTTCTTGTTGGAAGTGAATGAACGTTTTTCTTCTTGTCTCGATCTCTTGTCATGATGCTGATAACTTGAGAAGTTGGATGATAAGGGCCTCCTTGATAAGTTGTTATGGCAACTCACTCTAAGAAATCTCTTTCTATTAGCTGGGCTCGCTCATATAACTCACTATAGTTCTTGAAGTTCAGTGACACTAATAAACTCAAGATTTTAGGTTTCAGGCCATCTCGAAGTCTTACTGCATGTATGATGATGATTAGAAATGCATGTATGAATCAAATGATGAAAATGATCTTGTTTGCCATCACATCATATGCCATGTTAAAATTGAATGATAATTGAAGATGTGAATTAAGATAAGTGAGAAGGCCGTTGAAGGTGTGAGCCAACGATGCCCCGGGAGTAACGGGATGCTTGGCTAGAAGGGTATGGCCGGTTGCCCGGTGGCCTTAAATGGCTGGATGCTGGAGGGTCCTCGGGAGTTTCGAGATGCCCGGAGAGTGGGGGAGCCGGAAGCTCGGTAGGTATTGTGCGGGGGGATGCCTTGTGATACCAGTTGGGGGGGCGAGATGCCTGGCTAGAAGGGTAAAGGCTAGATGCCCGGTGGCCTTAAATGGCTGAATGCTGGAGGGTCCTTGTGATGCTAGTTGGGGTACGAGATGCCCGGAATGTGGGGGTGCCGGATGCCCGGTTGTTTCTTGGATACATGCCCGAAGGTTTGTGTCGGATCGTTCTCATGATGCTAGGTAGTGTGTGAGTGATGAATGTGAGATGCAAATATTGGTCCCGGGAAAGAGGAATGTGGCGGCCCAACATGAAAGGATGAAATTGGGAAATTGAAATTGAAGTATGACATGATGATGATGGGTATATGTGATATGATGATGGTGAGTGCATGGATGCATGATGATGGTGAGTGCATGGATGTATGTGCACCTATGGCATGATGGTACATGTGATATGATGATGATGAGTGCATGGATGCATGATGATGGTGAGTGCATGGATGTATGTGCACCTATGGCATGATGGTACATGTGACATGGTGATGGTAAGTGCATGACATGATGGTGATGATTATATGAGGATGTATATACATGCGGTATGATGACATGTGCATGATATCAAGGTAAATTGTGCATAGACGCTTGAATGACATGTGTTATGCTATGATTATGATGATTGTATTATATGATGCATTGATTGGTTTATTGGTCCTTTACCTGCTGAGTGGTTGTACTCACCCCTTCGGGGACCAACATTTCAAATTAGCAGGATGCCGCTCCCTGCTGTCACACGGGGCATCTTTTACAACCTTCCTTCGGATGTAGAGGTCGAGTGTGTGGAGATCGACTGTCCCACCATTCTTGGTCTGACATTTATTCGAGTTCGCGCCTTAGTGATGTATGACGTGGGCCTGGCTAAGGGCCCTATCATTCAGGAGTTCATATCCATTCATATTCGTCAAAACGGAGTGATGCGTGGGATGTTGCTGCCGCCACCGCCTGATGCACCAGGATGGGTATAAGGGCCCGTGCATGAAAAGTAGGAGTTGCAAGTTTTTGGGATGATAGCCGACGCTAGTTGATGGGGGATCTTGCATGATAAACATAGTGGGTGGAGTGTCTCTTTTTAGGGTTATGGCCAAGTGTAGCTACAAGTCTTGGCCTTTCTTTTGATGTACCGACCCAAGGAAACCCATCATGGAAATATGTAAATAAAAGTGTCGTGGCTTTATCTTTTCTTATGATGTTTAGTGGTGTGCAATTGTATCATGGTAGTTGGTGGGGGAATTAGTAAGACTCGATTATGCTTCCGCAAATAGGATGTGCTGGGACCGTTTTTAAAAAAAAATTGTATACCTAGGAACTTAGGTACTTCATTAGTAAAGATGTGGTGACCTTGGGCGTTTTGGGGTGCCACAAGCCACACCTTACGCAACCTCCATGCCACTTGGCAGCTCGCATGCAAGGCTTATGGGCTTCAAGGTTTGGGCCGGTCTTGGGCCTTCATGGGCCGATTGACCAAGGGGCTGGCGTGGGCTGGTTGGACGGGCTTTTGGGCCATAAAAAATCAGCCCACCCTCTCCTATTCCTATTCCATTTAACCCTTATTTAAATAAACTTCTAATTTCAACTTATAAGCCCACAAAGCTTTATAATTTAAATCAATAAAATTATACTTATAAAGTGCACCACCAAGAATAAGATTTCTATATCAATTTGCACTTTAATTAATCCTTGGGTCACTTGAAGATACATCTCCATCCAAGCAATCATCCTTTACAATGCTCGGCCTTAAATTAATTGAAATTCATCAACTTAATGGCTAATGCAAAATCAAACGGCACTTCCATTACCTAATCACGGTTCATGGTATATCCAGGGGTTGTCATGAAATTTTGGGATGCCACATCGGCCACTCCCCCTCTCTCCTTGGTCGATGGCAGCCCTCTTCATGGGCTTCATGGGCCGGCCTTTTGGCCAAAGATAGGTCACCATTTTCCAAGATTTATCCACTAAAACTCGGCCATAGTCCTTAATACAATATATTAATTTGAGCACTCCTATTGACTAGTAAGGAATTTTAGGATGCCACAATTCTCCCCTCCTTAGGGAATTTCGTCCTCGAAATTAAACGTTACTCATGTTCTTTTTGAAACAAGTATGGGTACTTTTCCTTCATCTGATCTTCACTTTCCCATGTGGCTTCCTCCATATCATGATGTCATCATAATACCTTAACCAATGGAATCATCTTGGTCCTAAGAATTTGTTCCTTCCGATCAAGTACTTGCACAGGCTCTTCAACGTACCTCACTTTCTCATCCACTTCAATGGCTTCATGATCGAGTATGTGACCAGGATCTGGTTGGTACTCCCTCAACATCGATACATGAAACACATCATGCAAATTTCCTAACTTAGGAGGCAGTGCTAAACGATAAGCTACGTCCCCTATCCTTTCAAGTATCTCAAAATGTTCGACAAATCTAGGGCTTAACTTACCCTTCCTTCCAAATCGAGATATTCCTTTCATTAGAGATGCCTTAAGGAATACATGGTCTCCTACGCTAAACTCCAAAGGCCTTATACGCCTATATGCGTAGTCCTTTTGCCTACTCTGAGCTGTTTTAAGCCTTTTTCTGATAATTTCAACAGCCTCCGTGGTAACTTGTACCAGTTCAGGTCCTGTCAATTTCCTTTCACCTACTTCATTCCAACAGACAGGACTCCTACATTTCCTTCCATATAATGCTTCATAGGGAGCCATGCCTATACTTTTCTGAAAACTATTATTATAAGCAAACTCCACCAAATGCAATCTTTCATCCCAATTTCCTTTGATATCAATTACACAAGCCCTCAACATATCCTCCAATGTCTGGATTACTCTTTCTGTTTGTCCATCTGTTTGGGGATGAAAAGCAGTACTAAATTGGAGTTTAATTCCTAATGCAATTTAAAGACTTTGCCAAAAGTTCGAAGTAAATCTCGAATCCTGATCTGAGGTAATAGTTACTGGAACACCATGTAAGCGTACCACTTGACTTATATATATGTCCACATATTTTTCCATTAGGTAGTCCATGCGAACCGCTAGGAAATGAGCAGATTTAGTCAAACAGTCCACTATAACCCAGATAGAGTCATGACCACTTGACGTCCTTGGTAATCCTTGTATAAAGTCCATTGTTATATGCTCCCATTTTCATTCTGGTATGTCTAATGGTCTCAAGAGTCCTGCAGGTTTACGATATTCTGCTTTTACTTGTTGGCACCTCAAACATTGAGAAACGTGCTTAGCCACATCTGCTTTCATACCATTCCACCAAAACTGCTAACCCTAAGTTCCTGTACATCTTATGTGGCTCCGATAGAATTTCCTTCTTTAATTCTTTGCTATTGGGAACACAAAGTCGTCCCTGGCATCTTACTTCTCCATCTTCAGAGACTTGAAATTCTGGTCTTTTTCCTAAAGACACTGCATCTTTCACTTTCATAATCTCCGGGTCAGATTCTTGCAGGATTTTATCTTTCTAAATAATTTCAGGCTCAATCCCTAATGCACTAAGCATACCGGTAAGACAATCTACTTTTAATTTAAATTCTGAGTTCGTTACAGACTTTAACAATCTCCATTCTACCATTTTTAAACTGACCATCTCTATAGCTGACCTACAACTAAGAGCATCTGCTACCTTATTCGCCTTTCCTGGATGGTATCTTATCTCACAATCATAATCCTTTAATAATTCCATCCACCTCTTTTGTCTCATGTTCAACTCCTTTTGTGAGAACAGATATTTCAAACTCGTATGGTCCGTATAAATCTCAAACTTTTCCCCATACAAATAGTGCATCCCTATCTTCGAGGCGAACGCTATAGCTACTAATTCTAAATCATGCATTGGGTAGTTCGGTTCATGGGGTTTCAATTGTTAGATGCATAGGCTAGACCTTGCTATGCTGCATCAAAACACATCCCAGCCCTTTGTGAGATGCATCACTATACACTGTAAAATCATCGAGTCCAGTTGGTATAGTCAGGATTAGAGCCGAGGTCAATTTCCTTTTATGCTCCTGGAAACTTTCTCCATTTCATTCAAATTTCACGTTCTTTCAAGTCAATTTAGTTAAAGGACCTGCCAATTGTGAAAATCCCTCAATAAACCTTCTATAATAACCAGACAGTCCTAAGAAACTCCGTATTTTAGTAGGTGTTGTTGGTCTCGGCCAATTTATTACCATCTCAACTTTCGCCGGGTCTACTGCAATTCCTCCTCCTGATATTACATGCCCTAAAAATATTATATGGTCCAGCCATAATTCACACTTTCTAAATTTGGCATACAGCTTATGCTCTCTCAAAGTTTGCAAAACTATCCTTAAGTGTCGTTCATGCTCTTTAGGTCCTCTTGAATATATCAGGTTGTCATCAATAAAAACAATCACAAATTGGTCTAAATATGGCTTAAATACCCTATTCGTTAGATCCATAAATGTAGCCGGTGCATTTGTCAATCCAAATGGCATAACAAGGAACTTGTAGTGTCCATAACGAGTCCTAAATGCAGTCTTATGGATGTCTTCTTTCTTTATTCTTAGCTGATGGTATCCCGACCGTAAGTCAATCTTAGAGAAGAACGAACTTCCCTAGAGTTGGTCAAAAAGATCATCAATTCTAGGCAAAGGGTATTTATTTTTAATGGTCACTTGATTCAACTACCTATAATCAATGCACAAGCGCATCGATCCATCTTTCTTTTTCACAAACAAGACTGGTGCACCCCAAGGTGAAGCACTTGGCCTAATGAATTCTTTGTTGAGCAACTCCTGTAGTTGCACTTTCAATTCCTTCAATAACTACCCGACATCCTATATGGGGCTTTTGATAGGTCCTGTTCCAAGCATTAATTCAATTTCAAACTCAATTTCTCATTCTGGCGGTAATTCAGGCAATTCCTTAGGAAATACATCTTGAAATTCATTAACTACCCGAATTTCATCAATCTTAGGCTCTTCCGTAGTATAATCTCTAACCATGGCCAGGTACCCTTGACATCCTTTGTCAAGTAACGCACAGGCTTCTACTGTCGAAATAAGTGCTATAGGTAGGTGGGTCTAACCTCCCAAAAATTCACAGCTAGACTGATCAGGTAAGATAAATTGGATTACTTTCCTATAACAATCCATCTTGGCCCGATACTTATGAAGCCAATCCATTCCTATGATAACATCAAAATCATATATGGCCATTACGACTAAGTCTACTTCCATATCCTTTCCTCCCATTGTTATCTTACAATTTCCACACACCAGCGTAGACAATAACATATCCTTTAAAGGCGTAGAAACACAAAGAGGCGTCTCAAGAGGCGTAGTTTCTATCTTATTCAACTGTTTATATCTTTCAAACACAAATGAATGCGTAGCACCCGTATCAAACAATGCATATGCCTTTTTATCATTTATAAGGATCATACCTGAGATAACATTTTCGGAAGTTTCCGCTTCCTCTTGGGTGATCGCATACACCCTTCCTTGTGTTGGTGGCCTCTGAGGATTTCTTGGTAAGTTTGGCCTAACAGCATTCCACTATGGCTGTTGCATCGAGCCAATACTCACATGCTACCTTTCCTGTGGGCAGTTTCTCTTAAGATGACCTATTCGTCCACAACTATAACATTTCGGTTGCCCATTGCAAGGTCCTGGGCCATGTCACCCATTACACCTTTGACACTGCTCATTTTGATAAGGTGTTCTTTCCAAATTCAGACTACCCCTACCCTTTCCAAAGTTCTCGAAATTGCTCTTCTTCTTAGACTCCCAAGTCTGACCTTAACCTGTATAGGGTCTCTTAACCCTATACTTAACCTTGTGTCCCCTGAAGCTCTCCACCAAAACTTTGCATTTCCCTCAAACTGGTACTTTGCCAAGGTTATTTTCTCAGCATCATTGCAGTCCAACAACCTGAAAATTTGTTCCATTCCATCAATCCAATGTTTTGCCTCCTCAGGACTTCCTATTCCACTAAACTTAGGTGGCTTCAGCTTCAAAAATTGCTCCACCAGTCCCTAAGTACGGCGTTTTGCTCCAGGTTGTTGATGCGCCCGTCTTTCCATCATATTTCCAATATTGGCCAATGCCTGCAAGATGTCTTCCATTCGGGGTTCAACCCTTATAGCAGAGGCTTTAGCCCTCGATGGATGAGCACTTCTAGCTCACACTATGACTTTCCTGCAATTTCCAAGCATTGCCTCAGGAATAATCTGAGACTCACTATCTCTATTCAAAGCAACCACTACTACTATATAAGTAACATATACATGTTACTGGTACCTAAAGACAACTCAAAATAAACTACTAGGGATCTATGAGTGAATACTCATCACCCGTTATTCAAAGTTAATCACTTATTCTATTTTATATCCTGTGCATTGTCATCATGTTCCTCAATTTCCAAATGAGGCTTATTATCACTCCACCTATAACCATTGCTCTGATACCAAAAAGGGGGGGATCTGTGGCACCCCGAAGCGCCTAAGGTCACCACAGATACCAAAGAAGAACCTTAGTTCCTAGGCATTTTTTTTTTTAAACGGTCATAGCGCATCTTATTTGCGAAAGCATAATCAAGTCCTACCAATTCTCCCTCCAACAATCATGATACAATTGCACACCACTAAACATCATAAGAAAAGATAAAGCCAATACACTTTTATTTACATATTTTCATGATGGATTTTCTCGGGTCGGTACAACAAAAGAAAGGCCAAGACTTTTAGCCACGCTCGGCCATAACCCCCAAAAAGAGACAACTCAACCCACTATGTCGATCATGCAAAGTCCTCCATCTATTAGTGTCAGCTATTGACCAAAAAGTTGCAGCTCCTACTTCTCACGCACGAGCCATCGCACCCATCCCGGTGCGTCAGGCGGTTGCGGCGGCAACATCCCCCGCATCACTCCATCTCGACGAACGTGAACAAATATGAACTCCTGAATGACAGGGCCCTCAGCCAGGCCCACATCATACATCACTAAGGCGCGAACTCAAATGAATGTTAGACTAGGGATGGTGGGATAGTTGATCTCCACACACTCGACCTCCACGTTTGAAGGAAGGCCGTAAAAGATGCACCGCGTGACAGCAGGGAGAGGCATCTTTCTAATCTGAAATGTTGGTCCCCGGAGGGGTGACTACAGCCACTCAGTAGGTAAATGACCCAATAAACCACTCAATGCATCACACAATCCAATCATAACAATCATAACATAAACACATGTCATTCATGCATCCATGCATAACTTACCTTGAAACCATGCACATGTCATCATACCGCATGTACATACATCCTCATGTAATCATCACCATCATGTCATACATGTACTATCATGCCATAGGTGCACATAAATCCATGCATTCACCATCATCATGTCATACATGTACCATCACACCATAGGTGCACATAAATCCATGCATTCACCATCATCATGTCATACATGTACCATCACGCCATAGGTGCACATACATCCATGCACTCACCATCATCATATCATACATGTACCATCATGCCATAGGTGCACATACATCCATGCACTCATCATCATCATGTCATACATGTACCATCATGTCATAGGTCCACATACATCCATGCACTCATCATCATGCATTCATGCATACATGTTACCATATCATGCATAATTCAATTTCAATTTCTCAATTTTATTCTTTCATTTTGAGCCGCCACATTTCTCTTTCCCGGGACCAGTATTTGCATCCCACATTTATCGCTCACACCCCAACTAGCATCACGAGGAACCTCTGGCACAAACCTCTGGGCATCCGGCACAAACCTCTGAGCATCTCGTATCCCAACTAGCATCATGAGGCATCCCCCAGCACAAACCTCCGGGCTTCCGACTCCCCCACTCTCCGGGCATCTCGAAACTCTCGAGGACCCTCCGACATTCGGCCATTTAAGGCCACCGGGCATCCGGCATTTACACTCCCTGGCCAGGCATCTCGACACTCTCGAGGCATCGTCGGCTCACACCTCCGATGGCCTTCTCACTTATCATAGTTCACATTTACAATTATGGCTTAATTGCAACATGGCATATGATGTGATGGCAAACAAGATCATTTTCATCATTTGGTTTATATATGCATTTCCAATCATCATTATACATGCAGCAAGATACAATCACTTATGACAATACAATTCATGGGGTCCATACAACTTAGAATAATCCATACATCATGTCCTTTTGAAATTTACCAAATTCCAGCTTGCACAATTTCGGAAAACATATAAATTGAATATCCCTATTATCTTCAAAAATCATAAAATCAGAACATGTGATAGACAAGACATAAAGGTATCAACTCCATGAAGAACACATGCCCAAAAGAACTTCACACAAAAAGATATAACCCACACATTACAGCTTGCAAAATTCGGATACAATCTGATTGTGCAGTTCTTGAAATATTTCAGTTTAAATACCCAAATGACCTTAAAAAATTATGAAATTTTACCAGATGATATTCAAGGCCCTAAGATAGATTTTTTGTGGAGACATCAAGGCCAGACTCGTCCCAGATAATTTAATATGGACGGACGAAGCTACTGTTCCTAGTACTGAACAGTCCAGTTTAGCCGTCTCCGAAAAATCGAGGTTACGCCTACTTATCTTCCTTCATTTCCTCTGAATTTTTGATATATTTTATGTCAAGAGGTCCAATACAACTTTCATTAAGGGATCTAGGTGAGATTCTCAAAGGATAGTCACCTTATAGTCCACGAAGTCGCTGGAGTCCAGTACAATACTTCCACATCTACCGTCTTCAAATGAAAATAGTTTCACTGGGCTACACTTATTCAATTTACCTAAAATTTGAGTATGTTAATCATCAGGATGTTTTATACAACTTTTTTGAAGAAGTTGAAGTGAAATTATTAGTAACAAGTGACATGAAACACACAAAACCACCAAGAGGTCGACAAAACAGTTCCAGATCTAGCGTTTTCGTAGAGGGAGGGTTTCACCCCTTAAAACTCAACCATTTTATCTCAAATTTTAGTATATTATACGTTGAGATGTTTTCTACAACTTTCATGAAGAAGTAGAAGCCAAAGTCCGACTCAAAACTCGCATGCAAGCCTCTACAACGTTCGGGGTCAGGCGGTATACTCGAAAAAAGGATGCTATTTCAAGAACAACACACTCAAGCTTTGGATTTCACGCCCTAAACGACTGAGATTCATCACAATTTCAAACAAACATGCAAGATACAACATGTAAGAGCAGAATATAGATCCCAACTTGCCTCTGTACCGACCAAACAACGGCATATGGACGGCGACGGACGAGCGGACGGACGAGCGGCTTCTTCCTCCTCTCTCTCAGTTCCTCACTCTCTCTCGGCAACCCTCTCCCTCTCTCTCACTTGGACGACAGTCCCCTAAATCGGCCACTCTTTGCTTTTATCCCCCCTTAATCACGATCATTAGCCATCATGAGAAGCCACCCACAATGGCCAATGGATGAAGCCTTCTTTTTGCTACTTGGCATCTCCCATGCATGATGGGCTTGAAGGTTTGGGCCGGCCACTCCCCCTCTCTCCTTGGTCAACGGCAGCCCTCTTCATGGGCTTCATGGGCTGGCCTTTTGGCCCATCAAAGGTCCACGCTCTTGGGCCTAAGGCCCAAGCCTAATTAAATCAATTTTTAACCTTTTTTTTTAAATACTAATTAAATCCTTATTGAACCAAAGTACTATAGTGTAAAATTAAATAACTATACACTTAATATCATGAATCCATAAATTCTAATCTACAATACATATGGCCAAAGATAGGTCACCATTTTCCAAGATTTATCCACTAAAACTCGGCCATAGTCCTTAATACAAGACATTAATTTGAGCACCCCTATTGACTGGCATGGAATTCTAGGATGCCTCACAACAACCGGAAAATCTATTCCATTCCATCAGTCCAATGTTCCACCTACTCAAGACTTCCCATTCCACTAAACTTAGGTGGTTTCAACTTTAGGAATTATTCCACTAGTCCCTGAGTACGGCGTTCTGCTCCAGGTTGTTGTTAAGCTTGTCTTTCCATCAAATTTCATATATTGGCAAATGCCTGTAGGATATCTTCCATTCGGGGTTCAGCTCTTGAAGTAGAGGCTTCAGCCCTTGAAGGATGGGAACCCTCAGTTCGTACCATGATTTTCCTGCAGTTTTCCAAGCATTCGCCTCAGGAAAAATTAATGACTCAATGTCATTGGTCAAATAGAAATAATAAAAGAAGGTTACTAGAACTTCATGAGTAACATAAACATGTTACTGACACACGCGAAATAACATCACACTAGTCACCAAGGATCTATGAGTGAAATTTATCACCCGTTATTAACAATTAGTTAACTGTTCTTGGTTAGTATCCTATGGTGTGCATCATTCTATCCTCATTTCCATCTGAGGCTCCTTATCACTCCATATAAACCTTTGAGCTCTGATACCAACACCGATTGTGACACCCCATTTCACGGCCCCTAATTCGTTAGGGTCGCCACAACCTACTTGCCTCTCTCTTGTCCTAATAAAATAAATCTTTCTAATACCATAGAGTTTTAAAATAGATCCATAAGTCATGGGCGTTTACAATTTTAAACAGTCCCTGCGTAGCGTATGAAAGTATAGCGGAAGCGACATCACATCTCCCCACTCCGAAAGCTGAAATGATGCACACTTTCTAGACAATTTTTTTTTTTTTTTTTTTTCAGATAAGCCGGACACTTTTATTTACATAAGTCTGATAGATAACACCGGTCAGTAAAACAAAAGAAACTGCCATGCACTTTCTAAACCTGGCTATACATCATAAGATAAGCCGACCTCCCTTTGGCTTTCCTTCCCATTTAGCCAAAAGAAAAGACTATCATACAGTGCCGGCGGTCCAAAAAGTGTCACCTACTCCTCATCACACATACGATCGCACCCAGCGCGGTGCATCGACTGGCGAAGGCGGCATCATCCCAACATCACTCCATCATGTCGGACGTGTACCGACAAAAACTCCTGGACTACTAGGCCATCAGGTAACCCAACATCATACAGGACTAAAACTCGAACTCGGATGAAAACTAGTCCTCGAGCACCAACACGGATGTGCTCCGAACACAAGCACTCAACATTGACTGAGACGCCGTAAAAAGTAGCGTGAGTGACAGGCAATAAAGGCATCTTTTAATATGAAATGTTAGTCCCCAAACAGGGTGAGTACAACCACTCAACAGTAAAAGATTCATCAAGCTATATCAAGCATTATCATTAATGTCCGGATTCAAGTATGGTAGACAAAAACCAGTAATTAAAGAATAGGCATGTATTGAAATCATGAAATCTTTTAATGTGATGGCAATGTAGTCTTAATGTGTAGTGCAACATATCCAGGATGAACAAATCTCAATCATATGGCCAATATTGCAATAACATGTCCCATTCCATGCCATACACTCAGTCTCATAGACAAACTATACACACATGTAGTAAAATCATTTTTTTTATCATTCAAAAGATTCATTCCCTGGAGGACCAATGTTTGCATCCCTCCGGCATCGCATCCCTCCAGGCATCACGAAAGCCTCCGACTTTCAGCCACTTAGGGCGACCGGGCATCTGGAGCGAATCACACCTCAAGGCATCTCGTACCCCACCTGGCATCACGAGGAACCTCGGGGGCCTCCTATGAAAATGGTTACCCCGGCCATCTGGATTTACGTATCGACTAGCATACTACCGGGCATCCCGAAGCTCCCAGGGAAAAGCCTCTGGCATTTAGCTACACAGGGCCACTTGGCATCCACAAGGCATCAACTCATTTGATCCTTTGGGCATCCCAACTCCCGGGGCATCATTGACCCGAGGGTCCAACTGCAACAATTTAACATTTTAAATTTACAAGAATACTTTCAAATGCCAAGAACAATCCATTTCCTGCATTCACTATCCAATCTCAATATTGCACAAATATCCACAACCAGTACCCTCATATCACATAACCATTCAAAACATATTCACCTTTGGGACATTTTGTGAAAATTCGAAAATAGAGCAACTCAATTTTTCCATGCACGGTTCTGGTAAATATTTCGAAATAAATACTAAATTAGCTCGAAAAATTGTGAACTTTTGACATGTTATCAATGACACCATAAGGAAAAGGTTTGGTGTAGAACACCAAGTCAAAATCCTTACGTATCAAGAGTAAAAATTTCGGTATTCCTTGCTAACGTTCTGTAAAATTTCCAGATTTAGCATTTTCGTGGGAAAATCATTTCGTCGACCAAATCTTGTCCATTTATGCTAAATTTTTGATATATTACTCTTACAGATGTGCTCTCCAACTTTCATAGAGAAATCAAAGTCAAATTGTGGCTAGAAAATTACAGAAAAATCAAAAAGTCACCGAGGGTCACACTGTCCTTTACAAAACAGTCCACTAATTTAACGAGAATTTTTCCTACTCTTTAAATTTCGACCTCCAACATCCACAATCAAATGTATACAAGTGTATTACACTATAACACAGCCTTATCACTTCCAAAAATCCTCCATAGTCAGATCTTTAAATTCTTGTTCCATCTCAAAATTCGAAATCCACAATGCATGCCCTGTTTTCACCTAGTTTTCTTGATCTAGCTTCATCTTACATGTCCAAAATCCAACTGCAGCTCTAAAATTTTACCTTTCTCACATCTACCAACTCTTCGCTAGATAATAACAGTAAGCAAAACATAGATTGAAGAACTTCTACTTGCCTTAAACCTTTCTACTCGATTGCTGGCCAAAAACAGGGGTTCGGGGATCGTGGCTTGGTCCAACCAGCGATGGGGATCGGCGGCATCGACGGCGGCAACACGGACACGGCAGAAGGCGATCCTCCTCTTCCTCCCTCGTGGCTCACACCCGTACGCCCACTCACCCTCTCTTTCGGTCTCTCACTCGACCCTCTCTCCCTCTCTCACTTGCTCGGTTCACTCCCTTTTTCTCTCTACCCTTCAATTCCGAAACCCCCTCCCCTTTTTGTTCTTTGATTAATAATTAATCACCTTGTTGCAAATATAAATTTTGATGATTGAAGCTGCAATGGACAAGTGGCTTCAAAGAATGAACATGTGGAGGCAATGAAAGACAAATGTTGAATGGCATCCCCCCCTTCCTGGTCCGATCGACATTCTTGGGGGTTCTTTGGGCTTGCTTGGGCTCGAAATTTGGGGTCCAAAAGCCCTTAAAATAAAAGCCCAAAACTCTTTTTTTTTTTTTTATTAAATGATTGGTTCCCACCAAAATTAATTTAATATCCCCATAATCAAATTGCTTCATATGCAAGGATATAATCGAAATTCTTGCGTGCCATCCAACATCCTCAAAAATTTTATTCTTTAAATTTCAGTGTGCATATTCCTTACGAGAGACCCAATTCCATCCTTTCGGTTCAAAAATAAAATATTAATTAATCATAGTCCAAAGATTTTCTCTTGTTGCATGGTTGATCGATCCATTGCTTAACATACTATGCCAATCCGATAAATAAACAAATACATATGACTACCTGTCATTTATACCATTGCTATAGTTTGATAATACTTTTATCGATTGGTCATGACCGTCACCTGTTTAAGGATTGTCTAAATTTTTGGATGCCACATTCAATTTCAAAACTTGTTCCACCAGTCCTTGAGGGCGGTGTTCTACTCTAGGTTGTTGACGTTGAGCTTGCCTTTCCATCAAATTTCCTATATTAGCCATCGTTTGCAAAATATCTTCCATTCAAGGTTTTGCCCTCGAAGCAGTGGCTTTTAGCCTTTGATGGTTGAGAACTTCTTGTGTGACATCCTGATTTTCCAATTCTGTTTTCAACTAAATGAGTTGGGTTTTTCATTGATGTGCCTATAGTTCTTTTTTTTTAGTAGGCCACTCACAAGATAACTAGCCGATTAGGTAAAGCCGTTAAGGAATTTAAACGCAATAGAATTTAGAATTCGACCAGGAATCGACTCCTCGACTGTGCTAATCTATAAGGATCATTACGACACTATCAAAATCAAGCAGAGATCATATAGGTCGATTCGACTAAGATATGTGATTAAAGTGTGGGTGATTCCACCTGATTGCAATATTCTCATCGATTGGCACTAGACTGGTTTTTTTGTCATTTTGGGTACCCTGTGTTTGTATTTGAAACCTCAATATTTTCATGACAATCGAGAGTCGCCAATGTGTCAAAGATGTATATTGTGGTTTGAAAATAATCAACCACGAATCAATTGCATGAAAAAATTCCTAAAAACTACCCAGTAGGTTAGGATATGCTAAAATTGCACTAGATTTTAATTAACCATGAAATTGAACATGATTTCATAAATTGGAAGTTTTGTTCATGTCACAAGTCATTTTTGGAATATTGGCTCATCATCAGAAGATTTTTCTACAGACCGAGATTTTCGACAAAAAATCCAAAGTAAGGGTATTTTGGATCGGGAATTTCATAGGCCATTTTCAATCGCGTTTTTGGGATTCAAGTTGGACTAATTGGTGAGGAAAAGGGTTGATTAGGATGATGGTACATTGGCTAGAATTTTTAGGACATCAATTGGATTGAATTGAAATGGAATTGAATGAATTTGATGGGCAATTGTACAAAATTCGTATGCCATGAGGGGAGCAACATTTTAAACTACTTCAACGGCTTTTTGAGGAAGATAGAGGAGAGAGAACTGGCTGGACACAAGGGCTGAGCTAGTGGGGGCAAGACAAGGGAGATTTGGACAAGTGTTGGAGCCTTGGAAGCTTTTGGGGTCCCCTCTCTTTAGCTGAAGCTTCTTCCTCCTTACAGCTGCCTTTCTCCATTATAGAGGCTTAGGAAAAGCTTGAGAAAACCAAAGGAGAGCTAGCAACCACCGTCGAGCAGCCTTGCCACCCGTCTGACCGCTCCTTCGCCGTCATAAGCCAGCCAAAGCCAGTCCCTCGATCGCTAGCCCTTACACATCTGTCCATGCATCCCGAGCCCTATCCATCGCCATCCTTAGTTGTCTAGCATCCCCTTGCCGTCGTGGAGGTCACTGGAGCTCAGCTTGCCACCATCCAGCAGCCATCTCCACCCTCCTGGCTACCGCTGTCTCGTCCTTGCTATTTCCACGCAAACCAGTCCTCGGTCCAACGTTTCTCAGCCAAGAACAGAAGTGGAAAACTAGCAAGGGTTTTGGACTTCGGGAAGCTTTTATGAGCCCTTCACGGCCTTGGTTGGTGTCGCCATTTGGAGGTTTATTGCCTGCCTTGACATTGCCGTCACCGTGGACTCATCGGCTCGCAAATCCGATGAGTTTACTCACTAAACCTTGCTTAGGAGGTTAATTATGCTTAAGGGGTATTTAGATTAGGCTAAGCATGTTTAAGTGGTTAGTTAGTTTAGTTAAATGTTAATTAGATTAAGGGATGTGATTAGTTTAGTGGATTGATTAATCGGCCTAATTAGGAGGTTAGATTAGTGTAATCTTAATTAGGATCTTAATTAATTATTTTGAATTAATTAATTATTTCGAATTTTTTAATGAATTTATATTAATTTATGTTATAATTAATTAATTAAATATTATTTAATTCAATTTTTTTGAATATAATTAATTATTTAATAATTTCGAAAATTATCTTGGGATAGTGGTCGTTAGAATTTCTTGCGATTCTTTGTGGTGTGGTTGGATTATGCAATTGATTGTTTGATTGTGAAATTGAGTGTTGATTGAAAATTTTGGTATTTATTCAGAAAATCCTGTGTGTCGGGTTTTAACACCGAAAGTGATTTTTAGTACTATATCAAATAGTAGGACTTTAAAAAGGAAGGATACCAATTTTCAAGGTTCGATCTGACCATGTACCCACACATGATTACTTTCACAAAGTGTTTTCAATATGAAGAAAACATGCCAAGGTCATTTTCTTAATTGAGGCATGTGAGTGCAAAGCACGATGCCTTGGTCAGAATTGAATGATCGTGTGCTAGTTAAGAGAACCCTTCCCCGATGTGTGTCGGTGGATATTAACCCTTTATGGGATATCCACTCAATGGGTTCAGGTCGCAATAGATTCTGGACCTATACTCCTTCGGAAATGCCATAAGGAATGCCGTCCCCGGTGTGTGTTGGAGGATGTAGCCGTGCTCAAAGGTGGGAGACGGAACCTAGCTATGCCAAAGGACGAGTGTGTGTCAATTAAAACTACCTATGTGGGTAGTAATAATCAATTGGAATGCATGTTGAGTGAAATTGATGCGTTGGATTATGGGAGAAAATTGTGCGGCATGAAATGTGATGTGTCATAACGATTTAACCTTATAATTAGAACCCCTATGATTGATTGAGAGGTGATTGATTGATACGTTCCAATTGATGTGTGAAATTGCTATATGCATATGGTTGTGATATGAACTATGCTAACGTGTAGGAAGGAACTGAGACGAGGTAAGTTCTCTGTTCTAATTGTGTGGCTATGTGGCTAGAACGCCCTAAGGCGTATTTCTTCCTAATAGGGGTTTAGGGGCTGAACTTGCTGAGACATTGTCTTAGTGATGTCCCAGGGCGTCACATACTAAGCGCAAGCGGAATTATCATTTATCATTATCATCTTGCCTAATTTGTAAACTCCTTTAGTTAACCTATAGTGTTTACCATTGAAGGTTAGCATGTATAACATGGATTATTTAAAATCTCAAGTCTATGTTATGAGGTTGTCCTGCAATCACTCTACCTTCAATTCTAAGTATTGGCCAAATCATTCATGCACAAAACAAGATCACAAGAAGCTTCATTTCTTCTTATCATCATTAGGGCTTACAAAATTTATCAACCTGGACTCTTTCCATGTTCATCGCCAATATATACGATATATACATTATACAAGTCAGGCATAACAAAAGCCAGGGATAAAGGGTGAGGGTATCTACTCCACGAGTTCCCACACAAGCCCGCATCTAACAAAAAAAACAAAAGTCAGTAAGCTTCTACAAGATCAAAAGTGTCTAGGCACCATCCATCCCCACTCCAGGTCCTGCTCCAAAGGGTAAAGGGCCAAATATCTCCCCTTCATGGTCGATAAACCATGCAACAAACGTCATCGATGTCAAGTCGGTTCTATCGTCATCCAGCCATAAAGTAGCCTCATATTTGGAGAAAACCATGTCAATGTCAAGATCATACACGTCATGAAGAGAAACATCAAGACGCACTACTGCCCTGTATCGAGCTATTGGCGGTACATCCATGCTATCAATCTGAAAATGTAAGGTATGAGCAAACAACCTTGCCTAGTAGAGAATGATAAAACTCTAACTTAAATAATCCAAGGCCATCAAGATTACAAGAGAATCATCAAACAATTTAGGATGCTAAAGGAAGTATATCACAAGCATAAACAATTGGATATTAACTCATTATGTATATGATCACCTTATGAGTATCCATTTCTATGCTTACCTTTCTCAAGCTCAATCTTATATCAAGATGCAATGCAACAATAATAAATGGACTCACTCGCCAAGTAGAATTATGTTTAGTGTGCGTATGATCCACCGTCAATCAATTACTAACCAGAATTCAACTGGCCCGATTGAGTCATTTCCGAAAGTTACCTTATCCGGACTTTCACAATGTTTCTATCATGGGCATCTCACTCCGAGGCATCCCGGTATCACTCAACCGAGGTCCTCCCAAGACCACTCAGCAAGGGGCATCTCACTCCAAGGCATCTCAGCATCACACAACCATGGCATCCTTGATCACACACAAGGGCATCTCACTTCGAGGCATCTCAGTATCTCTCTACCGAGGCATCCAAGACCACTTAGCAAGGGCATCCCAAACTTCCGGGGACATCACCGGTATCTCGGTACCAATGGGTTCATTCACTCACTTATGTACATGTTTCACACCACCACACCTTTGATGAATGCATTTATCGTATGCAAAAGAAAAGACTCCAAAGTATCTAACTATATATCTAACTCTCATGAACCTAGCACACATGTGTGTCCAAATTATAAGATAAAACCTATTACAACATGTCCCATTCCATGCCGAACAGATATTTACCCCATAATCAAGCACTATACACTGCACTCATTGCACATGCATGATACTATATGCACTTCATCTTATATATGTTCTCGGTTCCATATAGTTTACTAACTAAATGTACAGTTTCGGTTTCGGACACAGAAGGTATAACAATTCTTGTCAAAATATTACCAAATTTTAGTATGTTATATTTAAGACATAGAATAACAATTCATGTGAAGAAACTTAAGTCTAATTCTCACTGTATTAAGAGTAACAATTGCCATAATCTTTACTAGCACCCTGTATCGACGTTCAGATTCTTTATCTACAAAGAAAATTATTTCACTAGCCAAATCTTATCCATTTAATCTCAAATTTTGACACATCATTCAATAATATGTGTTCTACAATTTTCATTCAGGATTCGAAGTCCAAATCTAACCAGGTAAATACAAAAAATTCGTATAATCAATAAAGGTCAAACCGTTTCTCACAAGAACAGTTTACTGGTTTTACTAAGTTCACTTCTATCTCTACGTTATATATATTCATATGGTTATAGCTACGTGTATAAGTTGATCTTATATATGTTCTATCATGTAGAATGGTTTCTTTCTTATTTCCATTAACATACATAAAGAAAATAACACGGAACAGAAGACTCCATAACCGTTTTCACCTAGAACAGAATAGGTACACGATTTCCTTTACTTCTGACCTGGCTAAACCACTTATCTTTTCACAAACTTCTTCTACAATACTTCAATGCCTAATCACAGCAACTTAAGGCACCTTCGGCATGTCTTTCTCTAACAAACAATCAATCCACAACTCGGCTTGAAGTGTTGTTGCATTTGTGAGTTCACTGACCACAATTTATACCAAATCCATTCACTCGACAACCATTTCATCACTTCACTCAACAAAACAGCATACTCACACTTGGATTTTGAAACATGCAAGGCTCAAAAACAACATGCAATGGCTTCTACCTTTAATCTAACACTTACTCAGCTTAGATTAACCACAAAACAGCAACTACAAACCAAATCCTTCACTGTTTGGTTAGACCCGCAAGCTTTCTTGACAAAACAATGGATAACTTTCAATTTAGAGTTATATCTTTCCTTACCTTGTTCAGCTATTAGACAAAATAAAGATGCTTCAAGATCAACACCAAAATCTCGCATGCAAGAAGAAGAAATCGCTAGTTTGCTTCTGGTTTGCTTATGGTTTCACCGCTCGACCGAGAGAAAAACAGAAAGAAGAGGATGAAGATGGGTTTCTCGATTTTTATATGGAGAGAGAGGGGGTTACAAAACTTAAGGGGGAAATAGGTCTACAAGGCTGATCCCTAGGCTAAACTAATGATGAAATTTGCTAATGATTATGTCGCTTGAGTTTGCATGTCTTGGTTTGTGGGAATGAAACCGTGGGTGATGAGGAAAAACAAAGAGAGAAGAGAGAAGTGTCATGGCCTCTAAGTTGTTGTCTCAAATTCAATTTGCTTCTAATCCATGTCATTAGTCGGTTCATTGGTTTCTAATGCTTTTCAATTAATTTCCTTTTGTTTCTACTTGATTTCAATCCTTCCATAATTATACAAAATCATGACATAACATATCGACTAGTCAATCTTAGTCTATAAAGAATTCATCACAAAAATGCTAAAGTTAGAAATTGATATTAGCATTATAAACATTAATCAAGTTATCATAACTATAATCTATAAAATAAAATCATTCGGGCCCAAATATTCATCTCTGGCCCAACAGGCTTAATCTATAACAATCTGGCCCACTAAACTAAATCTACAAATCTAATAATTCCAAACCTTGGCCCACTTCAAGCCAAGTCCAAGCCCATAATCTCTCATTAGATTTCTTAATTCCCACTCGTGTGGCTCACTCATTTCTCAAGCCCACACATTTTTCAGGATCCATCGGGTTCACTTTCTGGCCCAATCTAATTAATCTAAGTTCCTAATGATCTAATTACACTAATGAAGGTCGGTGAAATTTGGGATGTCACAGTCTCACCCCGTCGTGGGCTTAAATTTTTAGGTTCTTAGATGGTGATTATGGAGGACCTGACACTCTGGAGTCTATGGAGGTGGAGTCCAAAGGATCAATGTATGTGTCGACGAGTAGGTCGTAGGACAGCTTCCTTTTGAGAGTTGATCTTTTGTAGGCTTTTGACCAGACTCATTTTGCATCTAAACCCCAGTGTTTATAAAAGTTGGTTTTTGTGAAATGTTACCCCACTTTTCTATCCCATGCTGTTTGTCAGGGATATTTGTTTCGCTTCTACATGCGTACTAAAATGAATGGGTCGACAACGCATCTTGGGAACGTCGCATTTGTATCGACCACCGAGGGATGTGCGCACGCTCGAGGATTGGGGCGTGACATCCTATTCGTACCATGATTTTCCTATGGGTCATCAAGCATTTTCCTTAGAAATAAAATTTTACTCGCACGCAAAGGTAAATCACAATCGTTACCAGTATTTTACGAGTAAAAAAAATCAATCACCCGTTATTCACAGTTAGTCAACTACCCCTAACTAGTGCCTTATCGTATGCATCATTATATCCTCCTTTCCTACTAATACACCTTATCACTCCAGACAGACCAAACCTCTGGTACCATTAACTGTGCTGCCCCCCGACAGCCCCCGATCCGTTAGGGTCGCCACATCTCTTTCCTTATCTTGGATGTCCTCTATTCTAATACCATTGGATTTCGGCGAATCAATGAGTTTGGGGGTCTATCACATTTTTCATTGGTCCCTACGCAATTTTACTGTGGAAGTGGATCCATCAACTCCATTCCTAAACTTTGAAATGATGCACATTAGAGATATATATATACATAGATGTCAACCGGGCACTTTTTATTTACATATATTCAATAGACGTCGTTTGTCGGTACATCAAAAGCCAAGGTTTTCTATATTGGCTATATCCAAAAAGACCGACATTTCCATTAGCTATTCACAAATCGTCCATCATCAAGTGCCGGTGTCCTAAAATTTCCCTGCTATGCTCTCATCCTCTATCACTCTATTCCATTCAAGCCTCCGTCATCATCCTCTGGTAGCAACGGCAGCTTTATCACTATGTAATATGTTAGCACCACAAGGGGTGAGTACGACTACTCAACAGTTAAAGCTCTACTAAACTATATTACGTAAAACTATCATCATCTGCTTCCATGCAATCCAAAACAGGCCTCATGGCTAAAGCAATGGGCGTGGATAAGTTTAAAAGAATCTAAAATAGCACAGTACAATAAAACAAGTAGATGTTTAAAAACTCAATTTATCATGATTCACTACCACCATCTTCTGGAGGACCAGTGTTTGTGTCCCTCTAGGTATATCACACCTTACTTGGCATCACGAAGGCCTCTGGTTCCATATTTCAGTCATCGGGCATCCGGAGCATGTTACGGTACACCTCCACCCGTCTCACACTCCACTTGGCATCACGAGGAACCTCCGAGGCTCACCATGTTAATGATGTCCCCAGCCCTTTTGAAGGTGTTTCATAACACTCCCAGGCATCTCGACATTCGGGGAACCTCCAGGGCTCACCAATCCCTAGACTTCTAGAGGCATCACCACTACAATCCTCCAGGCAACCCGATGCCCAGGCCATCATCGTCCCAAGGGTCCGATGGCATCAATAACACATAAACCATGGTGTAGCAATCAAATCATTTTAAATGCCAAAACATTCCTGTACTGACAATATGTGAAAATTGCTTTGATTTCAAAATCCCAAATCATGGTTTGAGTCAAAATCCAATGAAATCTCAATGGCATATCAAATCCCTATCAGTAAAATCTTTCATAGAGTCCAAAGTTCGAATACCAGAATAAATCGAAGAAGTTTTCTATCGTTCCACCCCGATCAAAATCCGAAATTTACAAGCGTGGACTTAAAACATTTTCAAGTTTCAAACTTGGAATGTACAGGTGATGATTTTCACCAAAACCATAAGCATTTCTTGAAGTATTGGAGACCACAGTTCGGCAGGTTGATAATATCGGTCCTGACGTGAATATTTTTTAAACTAAAAGCTTTGAAATACCAAACCGTAAGCCTTTCTTGAAATATCGAAATTGACGCATCGGCAAGTCATCAAACTCAGTCCCGACCTTAAGATTTTCAAAGTAGTGTGCATGTAAAATCTTAGAGCTATGAAAACATCAAAAATCAGTACATACATAGGTGCCAAATTCACACTCAACCATAATAGATATGTAATCCATTGTCACATAGCTCAAAATCAACTCGGCAACTTTCGAGTTCAAACTTTAGTGCGAGTATTCAAAACAACATTAATTTACGGAACACACTTCACTAAACGACGACGTAATTCACATCATATAGGTTAATAGATATTAACTTGCCTTCGATTTAGTGGCATTGGCTGCAAGAGGAATCGTGTGCTGTGGACTCAGTTGAGGCGAATTGCGAAACAACGCAACGGCGGATGAAATGCAGCTAGTGGCGTGCGGTGAAACGGTGAGGAGGTCAGTGGCATGATGGTCATTGGTGTGCAGCTAGGAGGGAGTGAGACCGTGTCAGATTTTCTATTAGAAGTTTGCTGAGGAACGATGGACAAAAGAAAAAGGGGAAGGTGACAACTCTTTGTTTTTGTGTCTTTATGCTGCTTGCTTCTGCTAACTTTGCAAGTTAATAGACCAAATCTCGTGGTAGCAGGGGAAGGTGACAACTCTTTGTTTCCGTGTCTTTATGTTGTACTTTAGCTAGTATGTCCATGATGGGGTGCGATTGGGTCGCACCATATCGTCTTTATATGCTATGATGAAAGGGTACAAAAGGAGATGTATAAGAGTCTCCTGAAGACAACCATTGGAACGGTTGGCAGAGCATACGATCAGAAAATCCTCTCATTTTTTTTTGCTCCATTTCCATCAAAGTGAAGGCATTACATTTCTTCTTTACGAGAACAGTTTGCATTTACGCCATGGAAATCGAGTGCTTTTCCTCGTGATTGCATTCAGACCAACGTGAGGTAGTGTTGTTCGTGAGTCATCCGAAATTCAACGTTCATGATTTCTGCCTTGTTTGCGCATCAGATAAAGGTAAGTCATCTTCCGCCGACTTGAATTCCTTCATTGGTATCAGAGCCCGATCGTGATTTCTACCTTGTTTTTCATCAAACTTTCTTGTTTACCATTTGATATTGAGATCAAGAGATTGTATTCTACACTATTTTGATATTTATTGGTCGGAATTGCAATTTTAAAACTCAAGATCGAACCGAAGCGAAGAACGGGTTCGGGGTTGCCTGCATCCGTGCGATTTTGGCCAATTTTTGAAATATTTTTTTTGGCCAAAGTCAATTTTCAAATATATAGGGTGAAAGTGCTCGTCAAGATGAGTCCGGTGATGGGTCGAGCACTGCTGAAGGACACCAGACGCGCCCACACGCGCGGCTAAAAGCCGCTGCACGTGGGCGTCACGCGCTTGAAGTGTTGAGAAAGCCAGCGCGTGCGCAACACGTGCCGGTCGGCGAACCGGCACATGCACGATGCGCACCGGCCGGCGAACCGGCACATATGTGACTCGCAATGGTCAGCGAATCAGCGCATGATGACGTCACTATGATGTCATCCAACGGTCGGTCGCGCGGATGACGACACGCACGGCGGCAGTTGGCTGGCCAATCACTGGCCAGCGAACCGACTAGAGACCCGACCCCGACCCTATCATTGACCGGTCAACGGTTCAAACAGGTCAACCAGTCCAGCGGTCAAACCAATCGGACCGGTCACCGGTTGGACTGGTCGGACCGGCCAGGAGCCGTTTGGCTCACTGACACGTGCGCCACACGCACCGCACACTTAGGCGGCATGTGTAGGCATGTGGGAGCTCCGATTAGAGCGTGGTCAGCGGCGTTTGGTTCGTATGAATGTCCTCAAACTGTGGTATATTTATTTTGGATATTTGAATTTTATAAATATATGAAAATGCTTATGAAACCCCAAGTACGCGTGTTTTTTAGGGTTTAATGCATAGTTTATTCATTTTAGCTTATATTTTCTTAAGTTTTAGGAAATACAATAGTTGTTGGCTTGTATGTAAATAATATCAAATATGTTGTGTAGAGCTTGGTTTGATGATAGCATGTATATAGTTTAATATACTTGCAATTTTCTAGTTCCAATAAAATTCGAACAATGGTAGGAAATCCTAGTTTTTCCGTTACATGTTGAATTGCATTTTTTTTTTTATTGTAGTTACAGCATTATTATTTTTTGTATGTTGGTCCACATCATGCCATGTTTTTGTGTTAATGGAAAAATGTATAAATGACATGAGATCATGTAATTATTTTTCCTAGTAGGAGCTCATAGGTTGGTAGAATTCAAGGGAGTTCTCACCTAGAACTTAAAAGTTGCACAAATTAAACTAATTAATGATAATAGAACAATTGTACATAGAAGTTGATTGGGAACAAAGTGAACTTTTGTTTATGTATCTTTTGTTGAATTATCATTAATTTAGTTTGTTTTTGCCGCAAATTAAATATGTGTGTTACTATGAAATGTGTGCTAGTATTGATTATGCGTTTATTATGTCTATGTGTTATAACAATTGATTATGGCTTGGGCATCCAAGACTATTATGGCTGACTTCAATACGGGTGAGAAGCTGAACCGTGACAATTATGATATTTTGCACCAAAAGGTTCAATACATTCTTGAAGAGCGAGAGGGTTTTGGAAACCCTCAACCACACCATGGATGAACTTGATCATGGAATTTCAGCTCAACACAGGAGAGATCTAGAAGCTTATCAAGCTTGGAAAAAGAAAAATAGCATTGCTCGCATCACGTTGCTGAACTGTATGCAAGATGATCTCATGTGTGAGTTTGAAAGTTATGAAAAAGTTCAAGCTATGTGGGTTGCCTTAAAGGATAAGTTTGGGGGTACATCTACCACTAAGCTGAGGAGACTCACCATCAAGTTTGACACATTCTGAAAATGCCTAAATGTAACAATGAGGCAACATCTTCGGGAGATGTCAAACATGATTCATGAGCTGAAGTCAGCAGATTACTCCCTTATTGATGAACATCAAGTTCAGGCTGTTATAAGGTCTCTTCTTGATAATTGGGAGCATATGAAGATCGATATGATGCATAATGAGAATATTGTCACTTTTGATGATATTGCTTGTTATTTGGAATTAGAGGATGAGTGCCTAGAGGCTGTGAGATTCTCTACCCATGCTTATGTTGCTAAATCCAGTTCATACAAAGCTTTGAGCTTCAAGTGCAAAAGGAGACTGATCAAGCACCGAAGAGGGCTAAGACCTTCCAACGCAATAAGCGTGGTGGGAAGAAGGACAAGGCCAAGATGAAGTGCTATAATTATGGCAAGATGGGTCACTTTGCCCGTGAATGCACTGAGCCGAAAGAGGTACCCTATTACTCTATTACTTTAAGTAATGCTTTTGTTTCTAGTACTGTAATGCTTGCTAAATCTCATCCAATGTTGATTGTAGACTCAGGAGCAACAAACATTGTAGTTAGAGACCAAGAAGTATTTGTGGAGTATCATCGGATACAGCCTGGAAGAAGATGGATATATGTTGGGAATAACTCAAGAGTTGAAGTGAAGAGTATTGGCACATGTAAATTAATCTTATGTGGTGGTCGAAACCTATTCCTACATGATATCCTTTATGCTCCAGATATTCAATGAAACTTGATCTCTGTAGTTGTTCTTCTTAGCTTAGGTTATGTATTGAATTTCCATGGTGATTGTGTTGACATTTTATATGAAATAGTTTATTATGGTTCAGGTCATGTGTCGAATGGTTTTATGGTATTATACATTGATTATGATCAGTACAATATCAATGTCGATGGTTGTTTTTCTTTAATTGCATCTTCTAGCAATATTGAGATAGATACAAGTACTTGGCATGCTAGATTAGGTCACATTGGGTTGCAAAGAATGCAAAGATTAGCTAGAGAAGGCATTTTAGGGTCACTCACTAATGTTGATCTACTCGTATATGAACATTGTCTAGCGGGACAAGCAACTAGAAAATCATTTGGTAAAGGGACTAGAGCCGAATATCCATTGCAACTCATACATTATAACATTTATGGTCCTTTGAATGTGAATGTGACACATGGAGCCTCATATTTCATCACTTTCATATATGACTTCACACGTTTCGAGTATGTCTTTCTAATCTCCCATAAGTCAGAAGCATTAGGCTGCTTTAGATGATATATAGTGGTGGTAGAGAATCGGTTGAACAAAACGATAAAGGCATTGAGAACTGATTGCGGACGTGAGTATCTATCGGAACAATTCAAGGCTCTTTGTGATGAAAAGGGATTGTATGTCAATTGACTATTTCTGGTATTCCACAGCAAAATGGGGTAGTTGAGAGAAGGAATAGAACCCTATTGAAAATGGTTAGGTCCATGATGGCGCAAGCAAATTTACCTATCTCCTATTGGGGAGATGCGTTATTGACTACTACCTATGTACTTAACCGAGTGCCCTCAAAATCGGTCACTTCCACCCTTTATGAATTATGGACTAGTAGGAAACCAGACTTAAGTAGTCTACGCCCATGGGGATGTGCAGCTTATGTTCATGATTCTTCCCATAAATATGGCAAATTAGGACCTAGAGGGAAGAAATGTATATTTATTAGATATTTTGAACACTCCAAAGGGTATGTGTTCATAGATGAACAAGCTAATGGAAGTGTGATCGAAATGGAGTCACAAGATGTCACGTTCTTGGAGAACGATTTTCCTAATAGAGGTGAGATTGATAAGGATTTCCAATTATATGAGATGGAAGATCCTAATAACACGCCCACTAATGTTATAGAGGGAAATGAAGATTTACCTCAACACCCAAGACCTAGTGGGAGTGTTGCATTGTGGCATCCCAAATTTAATGACAAGCCGTAAGGTGCGTTGAAGTTCCTAATTAGGTGATAGAATTTCTTTTGGCTTATGCCTTAGCCAATTTGTCTTTCAATTTGATGATTTGTGTATTTAAATTTATAGATTAATAATTGGCCATGAGATTTATAAATTTAAATCTTAATAAACAAAGTGTCCCAAGAAAGTGTCCCAAGAGATTATAATGAGATTTATGAAATGGCGCAGTTAGTGGAGCGGGAGCTATTGAGAGAGCGGTCGGAATTTAAGAAACCATTGAATTTTAGTGATGTGAAAAAGGGGAAGAGGCCTTATTCTGGTCAAGGTCAGACTTGGAATGTGAAGAAGAAGAGTAACTTTGGAAATTTTGGAGGGGCAAGGAGTGGTCTGAATATAGGGAAAGCACCCTATCAGCCTGGTATTTGTTAGAGGTGTAATAGGAGACATGGCCCAGGACCTTGTACTGGACAGCAGAAATGTTTTGGCTGTGGACAAGTAGGTCATCTTAGGAGGAATTGCCCGCAAGAGAGGTCGCAAGTGAGTGTTGGCTCGGTGCGATAGGGATATCGAGTGCTGTTAGGTCAAACCCCAAGGAAATCCTCGAGACCACCGCACAAGGAAGGGTGTATGCGATTACCCAGGAGGAAGCGGAAGCTTCCAGGAATGTTATCTTAGGTACGATTCTTATTAATGGTGAAAAGGCATATGCATTGTTTGACACGGGTGCAACGCATTCGTTTGTGTCTAAAAGATATAGATGTTTGAATAAAATAGAAGTTATGCCTCTTGAGACGCCTCTTTGTGTTTCCACACCTTTAAAGGATATGGTATGTCTACACTGGTGTGTGGAAATTGTAAGATATCAATGGGAGGAAAGGACATGGAAATAGACTTGGTTGTAATGGCTATGTATGATTTTGATGTTATTATAGGAATGGACTGGCTTCGTAAGTATCGGGCTAGAATGGATTGTTATAGAAGAGTGGTTCAATTCGTTTTACCTAATCAGTCTAGTTATGAATTTCTAGGAGGTCAGACCCATTTTCCTGTAGCTCTTATTTCGGCAGTAGAAGCATGTAAGTTACTTGACGAAGGATGTCAAGGGTACCTAGCTATAGTTAGAGATTATGCAAAGGAGGAGCTTAGACTTGAGGAAGTTCGTGTAGTTAACGAATTTCAAGATGTATTTCCTGAGAAATTGCATGGATTGCCGCTAGAGCGGGAGATTGAATTTGAAATTGAATTAATGCCTGGAATAGAACCAATATCAAAAGCCCCGTATAGAATGGCCTTAGTTGAATTGAAGGAATTGAAAGTGCAACTGCAAGGATTGCTTGATAAGGGATTCATTAGACCAAGTGCTTCACCTTGGGGTGCACCGGTCTTGTTTGTGAAAAAGAAAGATGGATCGATGCGCTTGTGTATTGACTATAGGCAGTTGAATCGGGTGACCATTAAGAATAAGTATCCTTTGCCTAGAATTGATGATTTATTTTACCAACTCCAGGGAAGTTCAGTTTTCTCTAAGATTGATTTGAGGTCGGGATATCATCAGTTAAGAATTAAGAAGGAGGACATTCCTAAGACTGCGTTTAGAACTTGTTATGGGCACTATGAGTTCCTTGTTATGCCATTTGGATTGACTAACGCCCCTGCTGCATTTATGGATTTGATGAATAGGATATTTCAGCCTTACTTGGACCAATTTGTGATTGTCTTTATTGATGATATTCTGGTATATTCAAAAGGGCCTAAAGAGCATGAGCAGCATTTAAGAATTGTTTTGCAGACTCTGAGAGAGCATAAGTTGTATGCTAAGTTTAGTAAGTGTGAATTTTGGTTGGATCGGATAATATTTTTAGGACATGTGGTGTCAGGAAAAGGAATTGCACTAGACCCGGCAAAAGTTGAAATGGTAGTGAATTGGCCGAGATCGACAACACCTATTGAGATACGAAGTTCCTTAGGATTGGCTGGTTATTATAGAAGATTCATTGAAGGATTTTCAAGACTAGCAGGACCTTTAACTAAATTGACCCGAAAGAATGTAAAATTTGAGTGGAATGGAGAATGTGAAAGGAGTTTTCAGGAGCTCAAAAAGAAATTGACTTCAACTCCAATTCTGACTATACCTACTGGACCTGTTGGTTTCACAGTGTATAGTGATGCATCTCACAAAGGACTAGGATGTGTGTTGATGCAGCATGGCAAGGTTGTAGCCTATGCATCCAGACAATTGAAACCTCATGAGCTGAATTACCCAATGCATGATTTAGAGCTGGCAGCTATAGTGTTTGCCTTAAAGATATGGAGACACTATTTGTATGGGGAAAAGTTTGAGATTTATACGGATCATAAGAGTTTGAAGTATCTGTTCTCACAAAAGGAGTTGAACTTGAGACAAAGGAGGTGGATGGAGTTATTGAAGGATTATGACTGTGAGATAAGATATCATCCAGGAAAAGCGAATAGAGTAGCAGATGCTCTTAGTTGAAAGTCGGCCGCAGAAATAGCTAGTTTGAGGATGGCAGAATGGGAATTGTTGGAATCTGTAGCAAATTCCGAATTTAAATTGGAAATGGATTGTCTCACTGGTATGCTTAGTGCATTAAGGATTGAACCAGAGATTATCCAGAAAATTAAAATTCTGCAAGAATCTGACCCAGAGATTTTGAAAATGAAAGATGCTGTATCTTTAGGGAAAAGATCGGAATTTCATATCTCTGATGATGGAATAGTGAGATGTCAAGGACGACTTTGTGTTCCCGACAATGAGGAATTGAGGAAGGAAATTCTGTCGGAGGCACATAAGAGTAATTATAGTATCCACCCAGGTAGTACAAAGATGTACAGAAATTTGTGTCAGCAATTTTGGTGGAATGGTATGAAGGCGGATATGGCTAAGTACGTTTCTCAATGTTCGACGTGTCAGCAAGTAAAAGCGGAACATCGTAAACCCGCAGGACTTTTGGACCATTAGACATTCCTGAATGGAAATGGGAACATATAACAATGGACTTTGTGCAAGGATTGCCAAGGACATCAAGTAGTCATGATTCAATTTGGGTTATAGTGGATCGTTTGACTAAGTCGGCACATTTCTTAGCGATTCGCATGGACTACCCAATGGATAAGTATGCGGACATGTATGTATGTCAAGTGGTATGCTTACATGGTGTTCCAGTGACCATTACTTCAGATCGAGATTCGAGGTTTACTTCGAATTTTTGGAAAAGTCTTCAAGTTGCGTTAGGATCTAAGCTTCAGTTTAGTACAGCTTTTCATCCCCAGACTGATGGACAAACAGAAAGAGTAATCCAGATACTGGAGGATATGTTAAGAGCTTGTGTAATTGCTTTCAAAGGAAATTGGGATGAAAGATTGCATTTTGTAGAGTTCGCCTATAATAATAGTTTTCAGAAAAATATAGGCATGGCACCTTATGAAGCATTATATGGAAGGAGATGTAGGACTCCTATCTGTTGGAGTGAAGTAGGTGAAAGGAAGTTAACAGGACCTGAATTGGTACAAGTTACCACTGAAGCTGTCGATATTATCAGAGAAAGGCTTAGAACAGCTCATAGTAGACAGAAAGACTATGCAAGTAGACGTAGGAGGCCTTTGGAATTTAGTGTAGGAGACCATGTATTCCTTAAGGTATCTCCAATGAAAGGAATATCTCGATTCGGGATGAAGGGTAAGTTAAGCCCTAGATTTGTTGGACCTTTTGAGATACTTGAAAGGATAGGGGATGTGGCTTATCGTTTAGCGTTACCCCCTAAGTTAGGAAATCTGCACGATGTGTTTCATGTATCGATGTTGAGGAAGTACCAGCCGGATCCTTGTCATATACTCGATCATGAAGCCATCAAAGTGGATGAGAAAGTAAGGTATATTGAAGAGCTTGTGCAGATATTGGATCGAAAGGAGCAAATCCTTAGGACCAAAAAGATCCCATTAGTTAAGGTGTTATGGCAACATCATGACGTGGAGGAAGCCACATGGGAAAGTGAGGATCAGATGAAGGAAAAGTATCCCTATTTGTTTCAAGAAGGTGCGAGTAGTGCTTGAATTTCGAGGACGAAATTCTCTAAGGAGGGGAGAGTTGTGGCATCCCAAATTTAATGACAAGCCGTAAGGTGCGTTGAAGTTCCTAATTAGGTGATAGAATTTCTTTTGGCTTATGCCTTAGCCAATTTGTCTTTTAATTTGATGATTTGTGTATTTAAATTTATAGATTAATAATTGGCCATGAGATTTATAAATTTAAATCTTAATAAACAAAGTGTCCCAAGACTTTGGCCAAGATTGAAAAATGAAATTTAGAAATATTTATAAAAAGGAACTCAAAAAAAAAAAAAAGGAAAAAGAGGTTATTTTTGGAATGGGCCTTGGACCCATTGGCCTAAAGCTTGGTGGGCCAAGCTTGTCGGCCCATTAGAGCCCAAGGAGAGAATTTGACCAGCCCAAAGGGAGTGGCCGGATGGGCCTAAGCCCAAGCCCATTTAAATTCAAATTAAAACCCAATATGACAAGTGGCAAATGGCAACAGCATGCATTGGTTAATCTTTAGGCAAAGCAATGACTACTAATCATGGGATTAAGGGGATATAAAAGGGAAGAGGAGAGAGAGATGGCCGGTTCTTTGCTTCATTCGGCCAAGAGAGTGAGAGAGAGAGAGAGAGAGAGTTCGAGCGGAAGGGAGAAACCGAGAGGAGAGGAGGCGGAGCCGAGGGGTGTGCCATTCATTCGCTGTCCGATCGCCGTATCCCGTCGCCGTTCGTCGTTGCTTGTTCATCTTTAAGGCAAGAGTTTGTTATTTGCAAACCGTGTGACTGTTCTCGTTCGGTTTGTTGGAGTAAGTAGCTTGTTCGAGTTTTCATGGGTGTTTGGAGTTCGATTTTGGCTTCGGTCTCTTCATGAAAGTTGAAGCTAACGTCTTTTACTATGACATACTAAAAATTCGTAGCAAACGATGGAGATTTGTGGGGTCAAAAGTTCTATTGTACGGAGACTTTAGATCTGCGAAATTTTCACTGACCTCTTGTTGATTTCTTGATTGCATCTTGATTTCTGTTGGAGATATCACTTTGTTGTATTCTTGAAAGTTGTAGGTAACGTCCTAAAATACAACATACTCAAATTTGAAGAGAAATGAACGAGCGTAGCCTAGTAAATCGGCTAGATCTTGGAAATGATTGATTCTGGTGAGGTGTACCGAGATACCCGAGACTTCAAGGACTGAAATGGTGACCCTACTTTGGTTATTTGACCTAGATATCTTCATAAAACTTGTAAAGGACACCATAGTATATAACATACTCAAATTTCAGAGGAAACGAAAGAAATAGATGGGTGAAATCTAAAAATTTCGGAGAAGTGTGTTCTGGACGACGTGGTCGTGGTTCCAGAAGCTTCGCAGGGTTGTAGAAATTAATCTAAAAAGAATTTGGCTTAGAGTTCTTCATGAGAAATGCACAAAAATGTGTTGGCTATCACCCTGTAAAATTTCGTAATGTTTGAAGGCCATATGAGTATTTTAATCGAATTTATTTGGAAACTGTGCAAGTCTGGCCATTATCCGAATATAAGGTGCTATTTTGTGGAAATTGTAAAATTATGAGAAATTTAATTTGGCCATGAATTTGATATGAAATTGTGATCCTATTGATTTTTTTAGTGATTGTTTGAATATTATGATTTTGGGAAAATCATAGATATTAAATATTTATTTATGAAAATAAATAAATATAATAATATAATAATATAATAATAAAATATATATAAAATATATATAAAAAATAAAAATGGGATTATTTTATTGGCAATGAATTCCATTGAATTGTTATGCATTGTTATATGACATTGGTGTATGTATGATCATAAATTGTGATGCATGTGTGAATCATATGCCATGTAATAATAAGATTAAAAAGGATGGTGAAAGGGAAAACGATATGTGAGTAAGAGGTTGTGGTGGAGGATGCTGTCTGGTGGCCGAGTGGCATAATTCCAGAGATTACCTGGGAGATTCAGGATGCCCGGAATGTAGGGGGCCGGAAGCCCTGTCGGAGGTTTCTGCCCGAAGGGAATGCCTCGTGATGCTAGTTGAGATGCGAGATGCCCGGAATGTGGGGGGCCGGAAGCCCGGTGGCCATGGGATGGCTGAGTTTGCCGGGAACCCTGTCGAAGGTTTCTGACCGAAGGGTTGATGATGAGATTGATGATTTGAGAAATGGGTGATGTGGTGATCAAAACTGAAAGATAAAGATGATAATTAACTCATGACATGATGATGCATGATGATGCATGATGATGATGATGATGTGATGTGATATGATATGATGATCACCCATGATATGATAATATATGCATGATGATGCATGAGGACGATGGGATGTGATGTGATGTGATATGATCACCTATGATAATATATGCATGATGATGCATGAAGATGATGTGTGATGTGACATGATGATCATCCATGGTATGATATGCATGGTGGAATGCATGATGATGATAATGATATATGATATGCGATGATGATGATGATATATATGATGTGATGATGCATGATACGCATGATTACAAGGTAAGTGATGCTTGCAACGTGTGATGATATGCATGATGCATTGGGATGTTATTGATTTCCCTATCTCTGAGTGGTTATACTCACCCATTTTGGGGATAACATTTCAGATTAGCAAGTATGCCGCTACCCGCCGTCACGCGTGGTACGTTTTATGGTCTACCGTCGATGTAGAGGTCGAGTGTGCGGAGATAGACTGTCCCTCGTTCCCCGACCGACTTTCATCCGAGTGCGATGTCTAGTGATGTATGATATAGTCCTGGCTGGGGGCCCTATCATTCAGGAGTTCATTTTTGTGCATGTTCATCGAGATGGTGCTATGCGAGGGATGTTGCCGCTGCCACCGCCTGATGCACTGGGTTGGGTGTGAGACCCACGCGCGATGAGTAGGGGCTGAATCTTTTGGTGTAGATAATTGACACTTTTGATGGGGGTTGTGCGCTTGATGTAGAGGGTTGATAGTTTCTTTTTGAGATTTTAGGTAGGACATGGCAGAGTCCTCGCTTTTCTTGTTTTTTATCGACCCGAGAAAGGAGGAGTCCCATCCTAAAAGAATATGTAAATAAAGTGTCGATGTTCGTTTATAAAATCCTAATGTTTAGCTGGTGTGTATTGGTATCATGGTTAGTAAGGGGAGAGATGGAGATGTTTAATTTGCTTCCGCTATGAGTCGCGCTGGGACCGCTTTTAAAAAAAAAAATTGTTTGTGATTAAGGACGCTTGTTTTAAGTACAAGATAGAAAAGGAAATCAAGTGTAACACCGGCGTTGGGGACGACCTGCGAAGGGTTCGAGGTGTCACATGCATCGTCTAACGAATAGAATTCAAGAGAAATTTAATTGCGTAAAAGTAATCGTAAAAGTATTCCCCATTGTCGTTTTGAGATTGAGGGAAAGCATTTATGATTGCTCAAAAGAACGATGCTAAGCCTAAGACTGTTCAAGAGGCTCTCTCATCCTCTTATAAGGAAGAACGGAGAAAAGCTTTGGAAGATGAAATGGAGTCAATGAGGGCAAATCATGTCTGGGACTTGTTTGATCTACCATCCAATCGCAAGGTCATTGAAAACAAGTGGGTCTTTAAGATTAAGCGAAGGGCAGATGGATCCATTGAAGAATATAAGGCTCGTCTTATGGCAAAAGGTTGTACTCAACAAAAGAGTATAGACTATGAGAAAACCTTTTCACCAGTTGTAAGGTTTACCTCAATACGCCTATCCTAGCCATCGTTGCACATTTGGACCTTGAATTACATCAAATGGATGTAAAGACGGCTTTTCTTAATGGAGAACTAGATGAGGAAATCTATATGAAGTAGCCAATAGGTTTCATAGCTAAAGGTCAAGAGGATAAAGTTTGCAAGTTTTATCGCTCAATATATGGTCTTAAGCAATCATCTAGATAGTGGTATCTTTGTTTTCATCGAGCCATAACCACTTCTTGTTTCATGATGATCAAGGAAAATCACTGTGTATATGTCAAGCGATTCGAAGATAAATTTGTGATTTTATCACTTTATGTAGACTATATTCTATTGGTTAGAAATGATAAGGTTTTGGTTATTACCATAAAAGAATGGTTGTCCTCCAATTTTGAAATAAATGACATGGGAAAAGCTGCTTATATATTATGAGTTAAGATTGAAAGAGATCGATCAATGAAACTTCTTATTTTATCACAAAAGTCTTATATAATGAAGATTCTTAAGCATTTCAATATGCAGCATTGTAATCCCATTGATACCCCTGTCATGCAAGGTGAAGGCCTAAGTACTGAGATGTGTTCTAAGACTCCAGAAGAAATTAAAATGATGAAAATTGTTTCTTACACTAGTGCAGTCAGGAGTTTGATGTATGCTATGATGTGTACTCGACCCAACATATATTATGCCGTGGGATTGGTGAGCCAATATCAATCAAATCCTGGTCAAGCACACTCGAAAGCAGTGAAGAGGATCATAAGATACTCGAAGGGCACCATGGACTATCGACTTTGTTACCAGGGAGTGATTTTCGTCTATTAGGTTATTCAGATGCCGATTGGGGTGGAGATCTAAATGAGCATAAATCGACTTCTGGATATGCGTTCTTGCTCAATGGAGGTGCAATTTCTTGGAATAGCAAGAAACAGACATGCACAGCCTTATCTACGATGGAGGCAGAATTTATCGCATGCTCTACTGCAGTCCAAGAAGCAGTATGGCTAAAACGTTTCTTGAAAAATTTAGCTATTATCACTGAGATTCCAAGACAAGTGATAGTTTATTACGATAGTCAAGCAGCCATTGCCTATGTGAAGGATCCCAAGTATCATAAAAGGATGAAGCACATTGACATAAAGAACAACTTCATAAGACACATAATAGCGCAGAAAGAAGTGATCCTACAATTCATTTCAACCAATAGAATGGTTGCTGATCCATTTACGAAGGCTATTCCTAGAGACATATTCTTGACCCACAGGATGTCACTAGGATAGCATAGAACGTGATATGTGTTATTGTAGAGGATCATTGGTTTATGTATATGTGGCCAGCTAAGCCAGCTCCATCATTGCATACCAACCGAACTAGACAAGCCCGCCATTTTTCCCCATGTTTTCACTTCTACTGGTTTCTACTCCAGCTGACCTTTCGCTAAAGATTTAACTGAAAAGTCGACTTCTTGTGCGAATCAGCGAACAATCCACCCATCACTGTGACCAAGAGAGACATCCCGTCTAAACGAGTTGAACCTCACCCCAAACGAAGCCACCGATCGTCCTGTACGGTCGTCGCAGGCTGTTGGTCGCCAGTCCACCGGTCTGTTGCCCGCCTAGACTGTTTCGCATTTTTCTTAATTTTTCTCCCATTTTGACCCTCTTTTGCCCATCCCATCCATCCACATGTTCCCCTAGACCCTTGGGAGCCATCGGTTGCCAACCACCCGTTCACCAGAGCTCCGATCAGCCTATTCAACTTTGTTTCTCCTCCGGCAGTCCAGTTTTTCTAGAGTTGCAGAGGGAATCTGAGTTTGTGGCTAATGTTTCAGCCCCGGGACCACCTTGGATCACCGTGGTTGAGGTCCTAGTGTGTCAAACTCCGCTGTTGCCCATAGCCACCCGCTTCCCTCGCCGTTTCCTTGCCAAACCACTGCCGGTTCAAGCCGCTTGGCTCAAGAATAAAAACCAAAGATGAGAAGGAGTTTGGGACCTCAAGGCCCGTTCTGGCCCGCTTCTCGACCCTAAAAGCTGACCTTGCTTCGGAGAAAGTCATCCCCCGTCGTGTCCCTCTCGGATTGAATCGAGCGGTTCGATAAACAAGTGAGTTTAACTCACTAATCCTCGCTTAGTTGGTTAATGACGTTTAAGGGTGTTTAGATTAGTCTAAGTATGTTTATCTGGTTAGATTAGCATAGTTAAATGTTTATTAGATTATGTTCATGATTAGATTAAGGGTTGGATTAATTAGTCTAATTTTATGGGATTTGATTAATGTTAATCATGCTTAGACTTTAATTTATTATTTTAATTACTTAATTAATTATTTAAATTAAAATAATTTTCAGAATTTATTTAATTATTAATTAATTAATAGTTTCCAGAAATTATACCTGGAGAGCCGCTCGATAGAATTTCGAGCTAATTGCAGTGATGTGTTTAGTTTATGTAATTGAATGTTGTTTTGTGAAGTTGAGTGATGATTTGTGTAATTGCATGGTAGTTGTGAATTAGTTGAATTATGCAACTAAATGCTAGATTGTACAATTGATTGGAAAATTGCCGTGTGAGACTGTGAAGTAAATCAAGAGAACCACCGGAGTATGGCTATGCCAAGTAGGGCCGTGATTACCACTAAGCCTAAAATTGCCGAGTGGGGCCGTGATTCCACTAAGTCCACTAAGTCTAAATTGCCGAGTGGGGCCGTGATGCCACTAAATATCGAAAATTGCCGAGTGGGGCCGTGATGCCACTAAATATAGAAAATTGCTGAGTGGGGCCGTGATGTCACTAAATCTATAAAATTGCTAGGTGGGACTACAATTACCACCCAATCTAAGAAAATTGCCAGGTGGGGCTGTGATTACCACTAAACCTAAAAAAATTGCTAGGTGGGGCCATGATCACCATTTAATCTAGGTTGTGCCCATTAGGCCGTGGCTAAGAGTTGAGAATGAATAATCGAGGTGACCGAGTGATGGTCTCGTTGACATATAATCGACTGAGTCGATTGATCGATGATTTGATTTGATTGAATTGAGTGGATGATGTATCTGTTAGTATTTATGAGTTAATCTGACTTATAGGAAGGAACTAAGGCCAAGGTAAGTCCTCTGACGCTTGTTTGTGCTTAGGTAGCCTTTAAGGCATATTGGCTTCCTAATCGGGTCTTAAGGGGTAGAACTTTTTGAGACATTGTCTCACTAATTATTGTATAACCATTTTTCAAGTCCCTAAGTGACAGTCGTAGAAAGCTTGAAGTCCCGAAATTTGGGAAAGTGAAGGAAACAGAATCGGCAAACCCGTTTGACTAGTTAGTCATAGGACAATTCATTTTTTATTAAGCCGATACTTTTGTAAGTGACCTGGTGTTGTAAATAAACCTGTATGTTTATAAAAGGTCGGTTTTGGTTTGAAAAGTATGGCCCTACTTTCACATCCCAATGTTTTATTGTCTAGGCATTATTTATGTGCTTCCGCATGTATATATTAAAATGAATGAGTCGGCGATGTGACATCCCAAATTTCACCGACCTTCATTAGTGTAATGAAAATCATTAGGAACTTAGATTAATTTAAATTGTGCCAAAAAGTAAACCCGATGGATCGTAAGGAATGTGTGGGCTCGAGAAGTAAGCGAGCCACACGAATTTTAGAATTGGGCTTGATAAGTCGAATGGAAGAGCAGGGCTTGGGCTTTAGCTTAGAGCAGGCGAAGATTTAGAATTGTTAGACTGATAAATTTAGTTTAGTGGGCCGGATTATTATAGATTGAGCCTGTTGGGCCAGAGACGGATATTTAGGCCCGAATGATTTTATTTTCAATTTAGTTTATAGATTATAGTTATGATAATTGGATTAGTGATTGTAATGCTAATATCAATGTCTAAGCTTAACATTTCTTGTGATGAATTCTCTATAGACTAACACTAAATAGTTAATATGTCATATAATTTCATAACTTTATATGATTACAATAGGATTGAAATCTAATGGAATCGAAAGGGAATTAAGTGAAAAAATTAGATACAAGTAAACTAACTAATGACACAGATTAGAGATTAATCGATTTTGAGTGACAAATGGTGAAAGTTTTGTGCATGGAAGCCACGACACCCCCTCCTCTCTTTGCATCACCCATGGTTTTCCATCCCTGAAAATCAAAACCCAGCAAACTCAAGAGACATAATCATTAGCAAAATCTCATGACTAGGCTAGCCTAGGGATTAGACTTGTAGATCTATTCCCCTCTTAAATTTTGAAATTCCCCTCTCTCTCTCTCTCTCCAAAAAACCGAAACCCATCTTCTTCTTCTTCTCGTTTTCTCTCTCGGACGAGTAGCGACAAGTGAGAGGGTGAATGGCGAGAGGAGAAGAGGAGAGAAGGATCGCCCTCTGCCGTGCGAGTGCTGCCACCGTCGACGCCGCCCATCTTCATCACCATTGAGGCACACGCAAGGTCTTCAGCTTCCTGTTCGGTTTGTTGATTGAGCTTAGGAGTGAGGCAAGTAGAAGTTCATTAATCTATGTTATGCATGCTATGATTATCTAGTGAAGTACAAGTACACCGGAGAAAGGTCCGAATTTGATATTGCATATTGCATTTGAGGCTTGCATGTCCCAAAATCTAAGTATGATTAAGCTGTGATTGTCGAGTAAGGTCAGGAAATGGTTGCCAAGTGAAGAGATGTGGTGTGTGTTGCAGAGAGTGAGCTTAAGGATGAATACATGCTTTGAGCCGAGTTGTGGAAGGTTTCTTTGTTAAAGAAAAACCTATTGAAAGTACTCTTAGATGCTGTGGAAGAGACTTGAAGTGCTGTAAAGGAAATTGGTAGAGAAAGAAATGGTTGGACTGAGCTAGAAATGGAGAAAAAGATTCTGTTTTAGAGAAATATAGATAGAAAGTCTTTTTATTTGTGTCGCTTTGATTTATAATGTTCAAAATAAGGAAATGAACCATTTTACTTAAGATAACATCCATTAGATTGAGTTTGACATCTAGCTATAGCCATACGAATGTAAAAATATGAAGGTAGAAGTGTACCCATTGAAAACAGTAAGCTGTTTTGTAGATAACAGCTTGACCTTTGGTGACTCCATGAATTTTCTGTAATTATCTTGCCGGAATTAGACTTCAAACCCTTAATGAAAGTTTTAGAACACATCCCTATAAATAACATATCAAAATTTAAGAATAAATGGACAAGTTTTGGTCAGTAAACGATTTTCCTGGTAAATGTTAAATTTGAAAGCTATTACAGAATGTCAGTAAAGAGTATAGCGATTACTTATCTTGATATACAATGAATATGACTTAGTGTTCTTCATGAAAAATTTTCCTTTAGGTCTTTTTTATAACATATCCAAATTTCAGAATTTTCTGAGTTCATTTAGGGGTTATTCCGAAATTGTTTCTAAAACTGTGCATTGTGAGGTTTGAGCTGTTTTGTTCCGAATTTGCTCAATTTGTCCCAAAGGTGAATGCATCTTGAGTTGTTATTAGACATGATGATATTGGCATTCAGCATATCATGTAATATTGAGATTTGATGAAGACTCATGGGCCATCTTGTCATCGCATTGAAAAGTGTTTTTTGGAAATTAAGATGTTAATCGTTGCTGTTGGACCCTCGGGTCAATGATGCCCCGGGAGTCAGGATGCCCAAAGGTTCGAATGAGTCGATGCCCTTTGGATGCCTTGTTGTATTATGAATACATGCCCAAAGGTTTTTCCCCGGGAATTTCGGGATGCACGGTGGTTTATCAGTACGTAATTCCAGGGGATGCCTTGTTGTATGTCAGTACGTAATTCCGGAAGGCAGGGGTAACCATTTTCATGGCGAGCCCCAGCAATTCCTCGTGATGCCAGGTGGGATGCAAGATGCCCGGAGGTGTATGCCAGAGGCTTCCGCAATGCTAGGGTTGGGTGCGGAATCCCATAAGGATGCAAACATTGGTCCTCTGGGGGGTGAAACCTTTTGAATGATTAAAAATGATGATTATAATAAGTGTGAGTGTGGTCTGGTTATAAGAATAAATTGTATGGCATGGAATGGGACGTGTCATTACAGTTTGGCCCTATGATTAGGACTTGTGTAACTAGACCAAGGCATCTTGATCCTTTGAAACTGCATTTGCCATTGCATTAAGAAAATTTTACGATTTTGATGCATACTTATTCTTGGATTACTTGTTTCTATCTATCTTGCATGAATCTAGATATTGATGGTACTGCTTGATATAGTTTGATGAATCTTTTACTGCTGAGTGGTTGTACTCACCCCGTTTGGGGACTAACATTTCAGACTAGTCAAGATACCTCTGCTGCCACCGCCACCAGTAGATGGACCGAGTGATTGAATATGACCCCGAGGAGGAGGACAGTAGAGGACGGAACTTTTAGACGCCGACACTAATCGATGGACTTTAAGTATACGACTGTTGGAAAAGATGTTGGTCATCTTTTGAAGTATAGCCGAGTTTAGAACAATCTTGGCATTTTGGTGTAACGACTAAAGATGTCCATCTAGTTTTATATAAATAAAAGTGTTCGGCTTATTACCTATAAATGTGTTTAGTTGATGTGCATCATTGTAAATACAGGAAGGGAAGTTGATGGATGTGCTTTCGTTATATGAACTGCACTAGGACCGATCCAAAAGATATAAGCCCCGAGGATTGATAGACCTTCAAGTCAAGTAAGAGAAATGTAAGCGAACTGTGGCGACCTAATGGATTAGGGGCCGTCAAGGGGTGCCACAAGCGATGCATCATGGGACATCACTATTAAATCGACCAAGGAGGGATGGGCATGTACTCGGAGGATCGGGGCGTGACATGTGGCACCCCTTGACGGCCCCGATCCGCTAGAGTCACCACAGTTCGCTTTTCCTTTTTCTTTTCCCAAATAACAAGTCACTCGATACCATTTTTAGTTGTAGCAGATCCATACAACCATGGGGGTTTACATCTTTTATTAACGGTCCCTTGCGCAATTTACATAACGGAAGCATATCTAATAATTCACTTCCCTATATTCAGAAATCGATGCACACCCACTAAACATCTTATATAAGTTAAGCCGGATACGTTTATTTACATAAAGCATATGGACATCTTTAGTTAGTACATCGAAATGCGAATGTTTCTATACTCGGCTATACTTTAAAAGATGACCGACATCTCCTCCCACAATCGTATGCTTAAGGTCCATCAACCAGTGTTGGCATCCAAAGGTTCCCTCCTTTGCTATCTTTCTCCCCGCGGTCATATCCAACCGCTCAAACCATCTACTAATCTGAAATGTTGGTCCCCAAAAGGGGTGAGTACAACCACTCAGCGAGTAAAGGAAATCCAATAACAACTCAATGCATCATGCAAATCATACATGCATTGCAGGCGTAACTTACCTTGCAGCCATGCGTAATACTATCATCATCATCATGCATATCATCATGCATATCATACCATGGGTGATCATCATATCACATCACATATCATCACCATCATCATGCATATCATACCATGGATGATCATCATATCACATCACATATCATCATCACCATCATGCCTATCATCATGCATATCATACCATGGGTGAATCATCATATCACATCACATATCATCACCATCATCATGCATATCATCATGCATATCATACCATGGGTGATCATCATATCACATCACATATCATCACCATCATCATGCATATCATCATGCATATCATACCATATCATGCCATGAGTTAATTTTCATCTTTATCTTTAAATTTGATCACCATGTCACCCTTCCTCGATTCATCAATTTTATCTCATATTTTACACTCGCATCCCATGCGAGAAAAACCTCCGAGCATGTATCCACGATACAACCGGGCATCCGGCCCCCCACATTCCAGGCATCTCGCATCCCAACTAGCATCACGAGGAACCTCCAGGCATGTATCCAAGATACAACTGGACATCCGGCCTTTACCCTTCTAGCCGGGCATCTCGCACCCAAATCCTGGCATCACGAGGCATTCCCTTCGGGCAAAGACCTCCGACAGGGCTTCCGGAATTATGTACCGACATACCACCAGGCCTCCCCTGGAATTACGTACCGTATACCACCGGGCATCTCGACACTCCCGGGGAATCTCTGGAATTACGCCACTAGGCCACCGAGCATCATCATCCACCACAACCACTTCCTCACTTATCATTTTCCACATTCACCATCATTTTAATCTCATTATTACATGGCATATGATTCACACATCCATCACAATTTATGATCATACATACATCAATGTCATATAACAATGCATAATAAACTCAATGGAATTCATGGCTATTAAAATAATCCCTTTTTATTTTATTATTATTTTATTATTATGTTATTATTTTATTTATTTATTTTCATAAATAAATATTAAATTTAATGTCTATGATTTTCCCAAAATCATAATATTCAAACAATCATTAAACAGGCCAATAGGATAACAAATTTCATGCAAAATTCATGGCCAACTCGAATTTCACACAATTTCACAATTTCCACAAAATAGCACATGATACTCAGATAATGACCAGAACGCACAGTTTCCAAATAAATTCGATTAAAATACTCATATGGCCTCCAAAAATTACGAAATTTTACAGGATGATAGCCAACACACTTTCGTGCATTTTTCATGAAGAACTCTAAGCCAAATTCTTTTTATTAATTTATACAACCCCACGAAACCTCTGGAACCACTACCGTGTCGTCCAGAATACACATCTCCGAAATATTAAGATTTCACCCATCTATTCTCTTTCGTCTCCTCTAAAATTTGAGTATGTTATGTACCAAGGTTTCCTTTACAAGTTTCATGAAGAGATCTAGGTCAAATAACCAAATTATGGTCACCATTTAAGTCCATGAAGTCTCGGGTGTCTCGGAATACTTCACCAGAACCATCATTTCCAAGATATAGCCGATTCACCAAGCTATACTTGTTCTTTTAACTTCAAATTTGAGTATTTTTTATTTTGAGGTGTTACCTAGAACTTTCATGAAGACATCGAAGTCAAATCTTCAACAGAAATCAACATGCAAACAATAATCCAGCAAGAGGTCAGTGGAAACTTCACAGATCTAGGGTCTCCGTATAATAGAACTTTAACCCCTCATATCTCCATCATTTTCCACGAAATATCAGTATGTTGTAGTTCAAGATGTTAGCTACAACTCTCATGTAGATATCACAGCCAAAATCGAACTCTAAACATGCATGCAAGCTCTCACAACATTCTGACTCAAACAGATTATACGAAAATATTCCAGATCTAGCATCTACGTAGGATGAGAGTTTGACCCCTCAAATATCCATCATTTTCCTCGCCATTTCAGTATATTATATTTTAAGATGTTAGCTACAACTTTCATGAAGAAATCGAAGCCAAAATTGGACTCTAAACACACATGCAAGCTCAAACAAGTTTCTGACTCCAAACAGTTCATGCGAAAACATTGGTGCAAGAGTAGAAAGTGGATTCCCAACTTGCCTCTAGACCTCACGAACAGCACGAGCGGAGGGTGGCGAACGGGCTCCTTTTCCTCCTCTCTCGGCCTCCCCTCTCTCTCGCATCTCACTCTCTCGGCTCACTCTCTTGGCCGAATGGCCAACCAGCCATTCTCTCTCCTTTCCTTCCCCTTTTATACCCCCTTAAACCTCATCATTAGCTTGCCTCCCTAATGCCCAATGCATGCCACCCCTCTTGCCACTTGTCACAACACATGCAAGATGGGCTTTTGGGCTTGGGCTTGGGCCTCCTCTTGGGCTGGTCGACAACCCCCTTGTGGGCTTCAATGGGCCGGCCAACTTGGCCCATTAAAGTTCCACTCTTGGGCTTAAGGCCTAATCGAATTTTGACCATCTTTTTCCCTTTTTTTTTTTTTTTGAATTTCTTTTATAAATATTTTAAACTTTAAATTTTCCACATGGCCAAAGTCTTATGACATTTCATTTATTGAAATTTAATTTATAAAGTGTATGGCCAAGCATAAATTATTAATTTATCCTATAGTCCTAAATTTAAAATTCATAAACACAAGCACAATAACACCTAGCCTTAAGAAAACTAATGGCTAGCACATAGACCATAGGTAATTTCATTACCTAATTATAGGCTTTAATTTCTCTAGAGGATGTCTTGAATTTTGGGATGCCACATGACATCTCTGTTTAAGTGGTATGAGAGCAAGTCGGTGTTGGAGTGATAAGGTGCGATGAGTCATGGGATAGTTTGTAGGAATGTCCTTTAATTCATGCTGGTGCATGTCTATGATAGCTGATTGGTAGCTTGTATGTGTGAGTCACTGAAATTCCAATATGATATTGGAATTATAAAACAAGTTTCTATAAAAATCCTATAGTATGAGTGATCAGGAGCTAAGGACTCCTAGTAAGAGGACTAGTAAGAGGATAATAGCCTTTGGAACTCGGGAAAGAACACCAACAAGGATAAGTGCCCGAAGTGGTTGTGGCAGAGCGCCGGCTTAGGCCAGCCTGAGTGTAAAAGTACTGCCATAGGTCGGTATTGAGAGTGTAGTAGCACCAATCGATCCTAGGTTCAACGAAATCATTCAGGCGCTAATGTTCCTTAGGAACTTGTCGAGTCAGCAAGTTCAGGATCAAGTCGCCATTGTTGCCGCTATCATTGCCACCACCAGTGTCGTAACCATTGTTGTCGCCACACCTACCGAGGTCCAACCTAGATTTGCGATTGGGGAGCAAGCTACCACATCTGGATAAGGTTTAGTCAGATAGATATGGGAACTAATTTGGAAAAGAGTCTATGATCAGAAAAAGATATGTTGTTCTGCCCATCAGGAAAGGTGGGATAGACAAATCAACATCGAATATGGAGGTTGTGTGTTGTGGAAAAAACATGAATCAGCCCCGTGCCATTTTGGGACAGGTGGTTGTTTTGATTGTGACCTACAAGGTCACTTAGCTAGAATTTGTTCCAGAAAGTCGAAGGGATTGTAAGTGCCATCATTGTCAATAAGATAAGATCAGTGGGAGTGAGCCGTAGAACACACCACTAGGTTTTCGGAACAAGCTTCCGATGTAATCAAAGGTACATATTATCACTTGGCAAGAGATAGATGACTCACTAGATGGATACTGAGTTTGTAGAAGGAAACACAGATCAACCCAATGTCCCGGTATAAATGGAGCATGCTTTGATTGTAGTTAGTGCAGCCATTAGGTGAGGGATTGTCAGTTAGAGTTCAGGAAGAACACCAACATTGGTACCACTAATAAGACGCCACTAAGATGGTGAAAGGGACAAGAATGAAACCGACCCTGCACCAATCAGAGGAAGAATTCAGAGTAGCGCAACAAAGCTTTGGACTAAGTTTTTAGAACTTCAATTGTTGAAATAAAGTGAAAGAAAGGGGAATCACTAGCTAGATTTGTGTTTGACTAGTTACTAAGATGTAACTTTGACGTCACATAAATAGAGTGGGCTCATGGAGCATCTTGTGGTAATGAATTATAGTCATGGAGTAATCCAGCTTAGTCCATTAGCGTGTGAAAGTGTCAAGTTTATTGAGAGTCGAAAAGAATCTTTGATTTCATTATTAATCTCATCTATTGAAAGCAACCCGTTTGTTAGACGGAGGTTGCCAAGGTTACTTGGCAGTTGTCATAGATAAGACAAATTGGAGAGTTGAAGATTGAGACATCTCGGTAGTCTAAGAATTCCTAGATGTATTGTCACAAGAATTGCCAAGCCGTCGTTAATGAATGAGATAGAATTTGCGATCGAGTTAGCACCCGGGACAGAGCCACTCACTAAGGCTTCTTACCAAATGTCATTGTCTGAGTTGAAAGGACCGATGGTGCAAACACGAGAATTACTAGATAAGAGATTGATACATACTAATGCATCACCTTGGGGAGCACTAGTTTTGTTTGTGAAGAAAGATAGTTCATTGTAATTAGGCATCAACCATCATCAACTCAATCAGGTGAGGACCAAGGACAAGTATTCATGGCTGAAGATCAACGAATTGTGTGATCAGTTGCAAAAAGTGTCGATATTTTTAAAAGTCAACTTGAGAACAGGGCATCATCAGTTGAGGATCAGAAAGAAGTATACATTGAATTCAGTCTTTAGTACTCGAGATGGTCTTTATGAGAGTATTGTAAGACCATTTGGCCCGGTGAACACTCCAGCTACTATCATGAATTTGACAAATCGAGTGTTCAAAGAACATCTAGATCAATCCGTAACTGTGTCGATCAATGATATTCTAATGTATTTGAGAAATGTTAAGGAAAACAAGAGTCATCTGAGAATGGTCATAAGATTTCAAGCGAAGGAATCTCTGTGAACTCGACCGAGATCGAATCAGTTATTAATGGACCAAGACCGACAACAATATTAGAGATCAGAAGCCGTATGGATTGGACAGATTTCTATATAAGGTTCGTGGAAGGATTTCCTACATCAGTGTTGCCATTGACTCAACTCCTGAAGAAAGAAGAAAAGTTCGTGTGGATAGACAAGTGCAAGTGTGGGTTCCAATAGGGAATAAGTACACTAATGGTGCCATAAGTTGTGTACGGCACTCACTTTGGTGCCAAAAGTTTCCGTCGGATCACTTAAGCACCAAAAAATTTGAAAAACGCTCACTTTGGTGCCAACGCTAACGAAATTGCCCGGAAATCCTACGTGGCCTTTTTTTTTTTATTAATTTTGAAGCCGACGTGGCTCGTCGAAGAGTTAAGTCAGCATCCTAACACCAAAACGATGCCGTTTGGCATCTTTCCCCCAACTTTGAAACCGTAATCCCCAAATTGAGAGAGCGGGGAGGCTTGTCTTCGTGTCTTCTTCTTCCTCGAAGACCCACACCAGCAATGACACCAGCACGGCACTAGCAACAGCATCGGCAACACACCAGCAGCGACACCGGCAACGCACCGGCAGCAACAGCGCACCAGCAGCACCTTCTACCCATCTTCTTCCTCCTCCTCCTCCACCCTCGCCTTCGATTTTTCCTGCAACAATCTCAGTCTCTCCTCGCTCACCTGGTCGAGCAACTACAATGGTGGCTGAGCGACGGTGGCCGAGCAGCGTAAACCCTAATTCCAATCCCTATGTGAGCTAAACGGCGTCGTTTCCGTGAAGCCATCCATGTAGGATGGCAAAATGACGTCGTTTTCTTAAGGAGGACTGAAAACGATGTCATTTAAAGGCCTATCGAATTTTATTTTTTTAAATCCACGTATTAATTTTGGCCGGAATCTTTCGCTGGTGGCCGGAATCTTTCGCTGATGGCACCAAAGTGATCGTTTTTCCTCCAATTTGCACTTAAGTGATCCAATGGAAACTTTTGGCACCAAAGTGAGCGTCGTACACAACTTGTGGCACAATTAGTGTACTTATCCCATTCCAATAGCTTAAATGAAAGCTGACTACCACACTTGTGCAGATCATTCCATCCAGCCCTAGAAGATATGAGATCTATAGTGATGTGTCGTTCAGAGGACTGAGTTGCGTGCTAATGCAACATGATAGGATTATGGCATACACATCCCACCAGTTGAGACCCCATGAGTTAAACTACCCGATGCATGACTTGGAACTCGCAACAATAAATTCTGCTCTGACGATTTAGAGACATCATTGGTATGAAAAAAAATTCCAGATCTTCATCGACTTTTAAAGTCTCATGTGTTTATCATGTTAGAAGGAGTTCAATATGAGACGGTGTCATAAATCAGAACCTTGGAAGAACTAGGATGGTGATATTTGGTATCATCCTGGAAGAATGAAAGAAGTCACTGAGGCATTGAGTCAAGAGCTTTAATTGTGAATAGGCTGATCAAGGTATAGACCTTACTTGAAAAGTGTTCAAAATTCGGTTTTCAAATTTGAGATAGGCCACCTCTTGAATTTTATAGCCGCCCTCAAAATTGAACTGGATATTTATGTTAAAATCAAATGCTTCAGTTGACAGAGTGGGGTGTTCAAAAGATCCTGCAAAAGGATACCGATAAAAGAAAAGCTAACTTTCAGATTTTTGAAGGCGAAACACTGAAGTTCCGAGAATGATTGGGTGTATCTCACGATGTAGCACATTCAGGTAAGAGACCTTGTCAAAAATTCACTATAATAGTTGCAGTATTCGACCAGGCAGTACAAAGTAGGTCAGAATTGGCGTCAGTTTGTTTGGTAAACCTATACATAGTTAGATATAGCCGAACAGGTTGCAAGTGTTAAATGTGCTAATAAGTAGAAGTCCAATAATGCAAGCTGTGAGGACTTTTACAATCACTCGAGAGTTCTGAGTGGGAATAGAAGTATATCATGATGGACCTTGTGATGAGCATGTCAAAAGAATCAGAGAGGTAATGTTTCCAATTGGGATAGTGGTCAACAGATGGATGAAGCTAACTCACTTCATTGCTATATGAAGGGATCTTGATTTAAACAAACACGAAGAAGTATGCGTGAGTTAGATAGTTTGTCTTCGTGGAGTACCAGTGGCGGATATATATCATATTTAGAACCGAGGATTTCTAGTTTCAGCAGAACATTTAGATGGTTCCTTTTGAAGCTCTACATAGCAGAGTGTGCAGAACCTTAGTTGTGGGAAGGAAAATAGGCGAAGAAAGATCACAGGCCCAGAGTTAGTTCAATAGTCAGTGATTGTAGTTGTCGCGATCAGAATCGGATTATGGACCGCTCAGAGCTATCATAAAGGTTGTATCGTTGGGCATTGAAGGCCCTTAGTGTTCCAAATTTGGTGATTGCATCTTTTTGAAGGTATCACCAATGAGGAATGCCTTGCGCTTCAGCAAGGAGGGAAAACTGAAACCATGGTACGTACGTTCGTTTGAGATTCTAGAGAGAGAATCAGGATCCTAGGGTATCGTCTTGCATTACCGCCGAGGTAGGCACGGGTGCATGACATCTTTCACATATCGAGGTTGAGGACATATGAGACTGACCCGACCCACACACTAAATCTTGAAGAATTAGACGTTGAAGAATTAGACATGAAAAACCAAGTTCAAATCGTGAATTAGAAAAATCGGATTCGGTGAACTAAGATAGTCCCCTTGTTTAAAGTGGTCTAACAACACGACGAGTTTGAAGAACAACGACGATACCCCCACCTTTTTGTTTGAGGATTGGTAAAGGTTTAAATTTCTAGGACGAAACTTTCATAAGAGGGGAAGATTTGTGACATCCTGATTTACAGGTTTTGATTTCGATCGGATAAGTTGGGCTTTTCATCGACACAACTATAATGATTTTCTCGGAATTGGCCACTCACGAGATAACTAGACCATATGGGGAAGTTATTAAGAAATTTTAAGGCAACTAGACTTGAGAATTCGACTAGGAATTAGCTGCTCGACCGTGCTCATTTGCCGAGCTCATTACGACATAGTTAAAAATTGATTAGAGATCATAGATAGGTCGGTTCAACTTAGATGGGTGGTTAAACGTGGGTGATTCCACTGAATTGCAAAATTCTCGTCGATCGACACTAGATTGATTTTTTTATCATTTTGGTACCCTGTGTCCATATTTGAATCCTCGAGATTTTCACGACAACCAAGAGTTGCCAATGTGTCGAGTGGGTTCATTGTGGCTCGAAGAAAATCGACCACGGGTCATTTGCTCTAAAAAGTTCTGAAAGCTACCTGATAGCCTAGGTCACGCTAAATACGCACTAGAGTGAAATTAACCGTGAATGTGAATCTGATTTCAGAAATTGAAGATTTTTTCATGTCATAATAAATTCTAAAAACGTTAACTCAGTCTTAGAAGATTTTTCTGCAACCCGAATCTTTTTTGGAAAAAGTCATCCTAAGGCCGTTTTTGTTCAGAAAATGTCGGGGACCATTTTTTATCGAGCATTTGGGATGCAAGATGGTTCAATTGGTGAGGAAAAAAAATACCAATTTGATTATTGACTCGATAACGGGACTTATTGATGCCAAATTGAATTGGTTAAAGCTAGAACAAGTGTCCATTTGATGCCAAAACTAATCAAATAAGTTAACTCCCCCTTTCCCTAAGGTTTTGGAGCATCTCAAGAGTTGTGGGATGAGCGTTGGTGGAGGAATTATAGCCAAGGAAGCCATACTTGGCTATCGATGAGTCAAGGGGACAAGATGCAAGAAAAACAAGGCAAAAGGGACCCCCCCATCCTTGACAAGTTGCTTCTTCTTCCTCTCTCCCCCTCCTTCCTCCATTGTTGTGGCCTTAAGAAACCTGGAGAGAGCTAGAGGAAGCCAACTGAGCCAGCTCCATCGTCTGACACCCACCAGACCAGCCAAGCCCGTCGTTTTTCCCCCTGTTTTCACTTCTTCCGGTTTATACTCCAATTGACATTTCGCCAAAGATTTGAGTGAAAAGTCAACTTCTCGTGTGAATCAGCAAATGATCCACCCATCACCGTGACTAGGAGAGACAGTTCGTCCCATACGGCCGCCGCAAGCCGCTGATCGCCGCTCCGCAAGTCTTCTACTCACCTGCATTGTTTCACGTTTTTCTTCATTTTTCTCCCATTATGACCTTTCCTTTGCCCATCCCATCCACCCACATATTCCCTTAGACCCTCGGGAGCCACTGATTGCCAACCACTTGCTTGTCGGAGCTCTGATCAGCCCGTTCAACTTCGTTTCTCCTCCAACAGTCTAGTTTTTCTAGAGTTGCAAAGGGAGTTCGAGTTTGTGGCTGTTGTTTCAGCCCTGAGACCACCTTAGATCATCATGGTTGAGGTCCTAGTGTGTCAAACTTTGCCATTGCCCGTAGCCACACGCTTCCCTCGCCATTTCCGCGCCAAACCACCACCAGTTCAAGCTGCTTAGCTCAAGAATATAAACCGAAGATAGGAAGGAGTTTGGGACCTCGAGGCCCATTTTGGCCCACTTCTCAACCCCAAAAGCCGAGTTCGCTTTGGAGAAAGTCGTCCCCCGTCGGATTGAACCGAGCGGTTCGATAAACAAATGAGTTTAACTCACTAATCCTCGCTTAGTAGGTTAATGACGTTTAAGGGTGTTTAGATTAATCTAAGTATGTTTAGATGATTAGATCAACTTAGTTAAATGTTAATTAGATTATGTTCATGATTAGATTAAGGGTTGGATTAATTAGTCTAATTTTATGTAATTATATTAATGTTAATCATGCTTAAACTTTAATTAATTATTTTAATTACTTAATTATTTATTTAAATTAAATACTATTAAATATTATTTAAATTATATTATTTATGATTTAAATTAAAATAATTTTCAGAACTTATTTAATTATTAATGAATTAATATTTTTCAGAAATTATACGGGAGAGCCTTTGGATAGAATTTCGAGCTAATCGCAGTGATGTGTTTAGTTTCGTAATTGAATGTTGTTTTGTGAAGTTGAGTGATGATTTTTGTAATTGCGTGGTAGTTCTGAATTAGTTGAATTATGCAACTAAATGCTAGATTGTACAATTGATTGGAAAATTCCCGTGTGAGACTGTGAAGTAAATCAAGAGAACCACCGGAGTAATGTTATGCCAAGTAGGGCCGTGATTACCACTAAACCTAAAATTGCCGAATGGGGGTAGTGATTCCACTAAGTCCACTAAGTCTAAATTGTCGAGTGGGATTGTGATGTCACTAAATATCAAAAATTGCCGAGTGAGGTCGTGATGCCACTAAATATAGAAAATTGCCAAGTGATGCCGTGATGCCAATAAATATAAAAAATTGCCGAGTGAGACCGTGATGCCACTAAATCTATAAAATTGCCAAGTGGGGCCGCGATTACCACCCAATCTAAGAAAATTGACAGGTGGGGCTGTGATTACCATTAAACCTAGAAAATTGACAGGTGGGGCTGTGATGACCACCAAATATAGAAAAGTTGGCAGTGGGGCCGTGATGACCACTTAATCTAGGTTGTACCCTTTAGGCCGTGGCTAAGAGTTGAGAATCAATAATCGAGGTGACCGGGTGATGGTCTCGATGACATGTACTCGACTGAGTCGATTGATCGATGATTCAATCTAATTGAATTTAGTGGATGATGTATCTCTTAGTATTTATGAATTGAATTGACTTGTAGGAAGGAATTGAGGCCAAGGTAAGTCCTCTGACACCTGTTTGTGCTTAGGTAGGCTTTAGGGTGTATTGGCTTCCTAATCGGGTCTTAAGGGGTTGAACTTGCTGAAACATTGTCTCACTAGTTATTGTATAACCATTTTCAGGTCCCTAAGTGACAGTCGTGGAAAACTTAAAGTCTAAGAGTTTGGGAAAGTGAAGAAAACAAAATCGGCAAGCTTGTCTGACTACTTAATCATAGGACATTTCCTTTTTTATTAAGCCGATACTTTTGTAAGCGACCTAATGTTGTAAATAAACCTGTGTGTTTATAAAAGGTCGGTTTTGGTTTGAAAAGTATGGTCCTACTTTCCTATCCCAATGTTTTATTGTCTAGGGATTATTTATATGCTTCCACATGCGTATATTAAAATAAATGGGTCGGCGATGTGTCCTGGAACATCGCTATCAAATCGACCAAGGAGGGATGGGCACATACTCGGAGAATCAGGGCGTGACAGAGAGTGGTCACGAAACAGCATCCACAAGTCATGCCAATGATGTAGTCCAACGGAAATTTCGTCGACTCGTCACGGACCATTACATATCCGCGTTCTGGCAAAATTCCATATATCATAATTCTCCCCTCCTTAGAGAATTTTGTCCTCAAAATTGTACGTCTCTTACGCTTCATTGAAAAGGTGAGGATATCTTTGACTCATTTCCTTTTCACTTTCCCACGTAGCCTCTTCCACGTTGTGGCGTCACCCTAAGACCTTAACTAGTGGAATTTTCTTTGTTCAAAGAATTTGCTCCTTCCGATCCAGTACCTAGATTGGTTTTTCCATGTACCTCACTTACTCATCCACTTTAATGGCTTCATGATATAATATGTGAACATGGTTGGGCTGATACTTCCTCAGCATCAACGCATGGAAAACATCAAGTGGATTTGCCAATTTAGGAGTCAATTCCAGCCGACAGGCTACATACCCTACATTTTCAAGAATCTCAAAAGGTTTGACAAATCTAAAGCTTAACTTACCCTTTGTCAGGGATACCTTTAGGAAGTCTATGTCTCGGCGTGATTTTGAGAACCGGCCTTGATTTTGCATGGTCTTGCATAGGAATGCATGGTCTAATGTGACTGAAGTTTTGGAAGTCTACGTCTTTGCGTGAATGAAAAGCTCACTTGGTAAGGTATCAATGCCGAAGATGTTAGCCTTATGAGCGACGCCACGTGAATAAATTTCTAGATGAGGTTATATCGCGAGAACGTGACGAAACGTGACGTTTCAATACGGTGAGAGTGGTGACGAAATGGCATCCACAAGTGGTGCCAACGATGTGGTCCAATAGAAATTTCATTGACCTGTCACGGACCATTACGCATCCAAGGTCCGGCGAAATTTCGGACATCACATGAGATAATGTTTTTGGAAGTTTCCGCTTTCTCCTGGGTGATCATGTACACCCTTCCTTGTGTCGATGATCTGTGTGATTTCCCTTGTGGAGGTGATTTGCCTACACGTTGTCACGCTTGTCGCACATAGTTGACATTCGATTGCGATCCTCTTTGTGGACAATCTCTCCTAAAGTGACCTCTCTGCCCACAACCAAAACACCTTAGTTGATCATTACTGGGTCATGGCCCATGTTGTCTACCACACTTTTGGCAAGAATGGTTTCGATACAACATTTTTGCTGGAGCCTAACCACTCTTGGTCTTTTCGAAGGTTCCAAAATTTCATTTCTTCTTAGAATCCCAATGCAGCTCTCGGGTTGGATAGGGTCTCTTACCTTGTCAAGCATCACTCAATGTCAATTGCCTCCCTGATTCCATTCGATACCTTATCACTTCATGCTCCACAAGCTGGGCCCGTTCATAAATCTCATTATAATCCATCATGTTCAGAGGCACTAGTTGCCTCCTAATATCCTTCCTTAGGCCCTTCAGAGATCTCTTAGCCATTTCCTCTCAATCCTCTATCAATCTAAGGGCGTACCTAGACAACTCAGAAAATTTTGCTTCATATTGGTCTACCATCAGCTCCTTTTGTTATAATTGAACAAATTTTGTGATTTTCTTATCCCTAGCATAGTCAGAGAAATGCTTCCTATTAAAAGCTCTAACAAACTCACCCCAATTTATAGCAATACTGGGTGGAAAGATTGTATCTCTAGAAGCTCTCCACCAATATTTGGCATTTCCTTCCAGTTGGTATTTTGTCAAGGTTATCTTTTCCGCATCGTTGCAATTCAACAACCGGAAAATCTTTTCTATTCCCTCGATCCATTGTTCTACCTCCTCAGGAGCAATTAGTGACTCAGTGTCACTAACTAGCTAAGAAAGAAAAGTAGCATAAGAGCATTACTGGAATCACATAAGTAACATAAAATGTTACTCGCATGCAAAGGTAACTTACAATCATTACCAGTATTTTACGAGTGAACTCAATCACCCGTTGTTCATAATTAGTCAACTACCCCTAGCAAGTGCCATATCGTGTGCATCATTATAACCTCCTTTTCTACTAATGCACCTTATCACTCCAGACAGACATGGCTTTGATACCAAAAAATTGTGGTGGCCCCTAGCCCGTTGGGATCACCACGGTGTTTCACCATCCTAGCTATCCTTTGTTTTGATACCACTTTGTTGCGATGGTATCCTTTCGTGGCGACGACTTTGTTTGAGCGACCCTCAGTCCTTACGATTCACCATGACTTTCATTGGTCCTTGCGCTAAACTATTGTGGAAGCAAATACATACCCCATTCAAACTATATACCAACCAGGCACTTTTTCTATTTATTTATATCTTTCAGATGAAGTTAGCTGGTACACATAGGGCAAAAAGGTTCTTATATTTGGCTATACCAAAATCGGACCGACTATTCCGCTACCTATTCACAACGTCATCCGTCTTCATGCGCTGGTATCGATAAAATATTGCTGTCCTCCCAGGTCCTCTGCTACTCCACCCTGCTCGAGCCATCATTGTTATCCTCCAGCGGTGGTAGTGGCCCTACAGTGCGCTCGTTGATTCGGGCATATAGGACCACAAATCCCATAAGCGTTGGATTGGAGGTGAGTCCAGTGTTTACAGTAAGGATCACCCAAACCTAGATGAATGTGAGCTCTGGCAGGTCGGGGTCAAGATGCTCCGTCTGCTCCCATCGCAGGTGCATAGGGACGCCATAAAATGTACCAGAGGATGCGGGCTGCAACAGCATCTCTATAACTCTGTAATATGTTAGCCCCACGAGGGGTGAGTACAGCTACTCAGCAGTCAAAGTTCCACTAAACTATATTACATATATCTACCGCTACCTAACTCCACACAATCCGAAACAAATAACACAGCTGGAGCAAAGAGTAGACATCAATTCAGGAGAATATCATAACCAAATGGCATATCCAAAACCAATGAGAATTTAGAAACTCATTGTATCTCAAATCACTACCATTATCTTCCGAAAGGACTAGTGTTTGCATCCCTGCAAGCTCTCGCATCCCACCTTGTATGACAAGAACCTCCAGTTCCATATTTTAGTTACCGAGCATCTGGAGCATGTTACATCACACCCCTAGGCATCTCGCACCCCACCTGGCGTCACGAGGAACCTCTGAGGCTCACCACATATGATGTCCCCAAGCATTCGATACGCATTTCATCACACTCTCGGGCATCCCGACTCCCAAGGCATCTCCGGGGCTCGCCGGTCCTCAAGCATCCAGAGGCATCGCCATCATGATCCTCCAGGCAACCCGACTCTTGAGGCATCGCCATCCCAGGGGTTCGATGGCATCAATAACATTTCAACCATGGTGTAGTAGTCTAATCAATTTAATGCCAATAAAATCTTTCATGAGGTCAAGGCACAAGAAATACATTGATTCCAAAATTCTCAAATCATAAGATGAACTATAGTGTAGACAAATTTTTGAAATATGCCAAGCTCAGGTCATTGGAAACGATTCAAAAAATTGAGAGGGATTTTTACCGAATTAATCAAATCCACTTTCACGATCTCATCCCGAATAACTTAGGAAATCCACGTGCATGGACTTATCCCATCCTCACATTCCATAGGCTTAAAATTCCGGCATGAACAGGTCGCATGCATAAGGCTTCACATACTTTCAGTAACACCAAAGTCAGTAGATTCGTGGTTCAAAATCCCAAAATCTGACCCGAAGAGTTTTTGAAATCACTTGTATGAAATAAACCTTAAGAGTTCTGAAAATGCTCATAGCAATACACGGACGAATCCCTCAGGCATAGAAAACACAAAATTTCCCCATCAAATTGTTGCAGAAATCTTCTTGAAATGTTTTGAAGCTGACAAAACGTTTCCATCAGTCTAGTCTGAAGGTTTGCAGATTCTGCTATTTAAAGTTTGAAGACCTCCGGACAGCTAGACTCAAGACTCAAAGTCTATCCTCATTAATAGTTTCTAATCCGTTGAAGAAAGGCTATCCAGAATTGGATGTTTTACTAAGGATATGACCTTATCGACTGGAGAAGATCTCTTGGCTGGATATAACATAATGGAATCCTTTGATTGATCGAGATTGATTCGGAGATTAGGGATCCGATGATTGGCGAAATATTCGTGGAAGGTTCTACTTATGGAAACCGAGATCCTGATTGTATGGGTGAACAGGATTTGATGGGCTATCGACGTGTTCCTTTAGTAGCTCGAATGATCTTCCTAATTGATTCCGTCCAACGGGAAGATTTGAAGAATTCCTTTGGTAAGTGCCAACAGGTATGATGGCATAAAGGAGTATATAAGGAAGACGCTCTAGTTGTTCAAGAAGGTGCACGATAGAAGAATTCCAAAGTCTGAAGCTCCTCGTTCTTTTTGCCAATTCATTTGAGCGAAATCTTGTACGCAAAAGAGTGTTTATATTCGTGAGAAATCTTGAGGAAGTGTGGTAGAATATCTACACTGTGGAATCAAGGAAGAACTGTGCTGTAACATCTCTTTTGTTCATAGTGAAATTCAGCCAGTAGGTTGTCAGTGCGGAAGAGTGGACGTAGGCTTAGGATAAGCCGAACCACTATAAACCTTGTGTTTAATTTTCTCTTCCCTACTCCTTACTTTACTTTGATCGTAATTCATTTTGTTAATCAAAAGAGAACTTCCTTTCTATCATCCGCTTAAAAGCGCTGTGGTATATCAAGAAATTGTCAATACACCTATTCACCTCCCTCTAGGTGCTTATACGAGCTATCTCAATTGGTATCAGAGTCTGTGTACTTACTTTGTTTGAAGTGTTTTACTTTAGAGTTAAAGATCCATGGCTAGTATGTTGGCTCTAGGGCTTGTAGAAGCGCAAAGTAATACCAGACCACCTTACTTTGATGGAAAGGATTACAACATATGGAAAAACCAGATGAAGGCATTCCTAAGATCAAAGAATCCTTTGGAATGGGACGTTGTAGAAAAAGGAATCACTCCTAAAGCTGCACCTGTCTTAGAGAGAGGGAAAGATACTGTGGAGTCTAGTCAAATGACTCAGGAAGAGATAATCAAGAGACAAGCTCTTGATGCAAAAGCAATTTATTCTTTATACAATGCTTTATATCCTACTGAATATAACAGAATATCTTCTTCTGTTACAGCTAAAGAAGTCTGGGATAGATTACATATTACCTATGAAGGAACCGATCGAGTGAAAGAGACTAGAATCAACATTCTCCTCGGTCAATACGAAGCCTTCAGAATGAAATCGGGAGAATCTATAACTGACATGTTTAGTCGTTTTATAGAAATCGTGAATGGTCTTGAAAATCAAGGTCAACCAATTTCTGATCCCATGAAGGTAAACAAGCTACTACGTGAACTCTCCAAGGATTAGAATCACATAAAGACCTCAATCAGAGAGACCCAAATAATCATGCCACTATCTGTTGATGAGTTGGTTGAGACTCTTTAGTCTTATGAAGTGGAACGAATCAATGAAGACGAATACCCTAAAGGTAAGAAATCAATTGCATTAAAATCCAATGTATATGGATGATGAGGAGCTTGCTCTCATGATAAGAAGATTTAGAAAGCTGAACAGAAAATGAAGAAGATTCAATCTAAAGAAACAAAGTTTTCAAAAGCAACAGACTAAGTCTATTGAGGATGATGAATCAAATAAAGATGTAGTCTACTTTGAATGTAAGAAAAAGGGATACATCAGACCCAACTGTCCTCTTTTGAGGAAGAAGAAAGGAAAAACTGAAAAGTATCGAAAGACTCTTAAAGCATAAACCCGGAGTGATACAGAGTGTGAAAAAAGTGATGATGATTATGCCAATATATGTCTAATGGCACAATCAGATTCAGATTCAAATTCCGAAACAGAATCAGATTCAGACAGTGAATTTGAGGTAAGTAACTTCAAAATTCCTATTAAAGTTTCTAAATACATTGATGAGCTGTGTTTTAGTCTTAAAACTTTTCTTAAAAAGATTTTCGAACTCAAAAGAGAAAATTCTGCTCTAAAACAATAGGAAAATATTTTGAAAGAAAAGGTGAAATGTTTAGAAATGAATGTTTCTTCTCTTAGAGAAAGTGAAGATAATCTTTCGAAAGAAAATGCACTATTGAAAAATGATATCTCAAATATTCCTAAAAAATTTCTATAGGATCTGAAAACTGGAAAAAATTCTTTATGTTCAAAGACATTATTTCAACAAATCTAGTTTAGGAATGACTGCTGAAAACATTCATTTAATTGATTTTCCAAAGGTGAAAGAAAGAATTAAGTAAAGACCAACAAGTGATACTTACAAAAATTATTTTAAAAAGATCTTTGTAAAACCAGTAGGTCGCAATGCTCTCAGATGTTCAAAGTGCAGTAGTGTAGATCATTTTGAAAAAGAATGTCCTATGGTTTGGAAACCTGTTAAGAAAGTATGGGCAAAAACTGCATTTCATACTAACTCAAATGGACCCAAGAAAATATGGGTACCAAAGAAAGTTTGAGTCTCTTTTTATATGCAGGTCACTATCAAGAAAAATGTAAAATGATATCTGGATAATGGATGCTCAAGATATATGAAAGGAGATTCAAATTGCTTCATAAAGCTCGTTCAAATGAATGGTGGAAAAGTCTCATTTGGAGGAAATAGCAAAGGAAGAATAGTGGGTTTTGGAACAGTAAAGATTGGAAATCTCACAATAAGCAATGTTTCGTTAGTTAAAGAACTCAACTACAATCTGCTCAGTGTGAGTCAGCTGTGTGATATCGGTTTCAAAATCTACTTTCAAGAGGGAATGTGTACAGGAATCGGTAAAGACTCTACTCAGTCATTTATAGGTCGAAGACATGGATATATCTACCTTTTGGATGTGAAACCAGATGAATCGCAATGTTTAATCTCAATCCAAGACGAAGCAAGCTTACGACACAGAAAGCTTAGGCACATTAATATGAAAGAAATAGCCAAAATCTCAGCAAAGAAGCTTGTTCGCGGTTTACCCAATTTATCATACCAAAAGTCTGATCTGTGTACACCATGCATATTAGGAAAACAAGAAAGAAATTCCTTTAAACCAATCAATCAAGTTTTCACTAACGTGTACTACGTTTCTGCATTTGGATCTTTTTGGACCAACTAGAAGACAGAGCATCGGAGGCAAGTGTCATGTCCCGAACCTCGAGCGCGCCAACATCCCACTATGGTCATTCAAATGCGACGTTCACAGGTTAAGTCGACGACCCAATCAAATCTTTAATGCACATGCGGAAGCATATTATAAAAGCCCTGACAATAAAATACGGGATAGAAAAGTAGAAAACAAAATCATAACATAACACTTTCATAATTCAACAGAATTACAAACAGAGGTTTACGGCCAATAGTCTACAAAAGACCGACTCTTAAAAAAGAATTTTCCTACGATCTATAAGTCGGACACATTCTCCAATCCTCATGACTTCACCTCTTCAACTCCTCAAGGCCAACCAAAGCTATCTAGCCGCTCCATCCACCAGGGACCTGAAATTTTAATCCCCAATCCGGGATGAGACAATGTCTCAACAAGTTCAACCCCCTAAACCCTTATTAGAAAGAAAATACGCCCGAGTGGCCTAACCTCATTACACAAAGACTTACCTCGCATTAGTCTTCATTTGCAGGTTAGCAAAGTTTATATAATTCAACCACGTGCAATTATAATAACCAAACAACTGCAACATAATCACATCATCAGAGCAATTCAACCACTTGGATCGTCTTAGTGATCAATCGACTTGGCCGATTACATGTCATTCTAGCAAATCAGCCATTGCTCCCAGTCATGGCCTTATAGAAAGGTTTAACAACCAATGTCAACCAATGTCAATCACGGCCCCAATCGGCAAGATTAGAATTAGTGGCATCACGGCCCTACTCGGCGCGACCTCTAATAGGTGGCATATCACGGCCCCACTAGGCGTGACCTTTAATAGGTGGCATATCACGGCCCCACCGATCGCGACCTCTAACAGGTGGCATATCACAGTCCCACTAGGCATGACCTTTATCAGATGGCATATCACGGCCCTATTAGGCATGACCTTTATCAGGTGGCATATCACGGCCCCATGGGGCGCGACCTCTAATAGGTGGCATATCACGGCCCCACGGGGCGCGACCTCTAATAGGTGGCATATCACGGCCAATTGCCCATCAATTTTCACACTTAGAATTTTATAAAGAATTCCTATTTATCACAATCAACACCCAATTTGCCACATCCATTCATCAAAATCAAATTCTAAAAGCACAGCAGCGATCAAGCACGAAATTATGAGAATTTAGGGTCCCAAAATAATTTTCGGAATTTATTAAATAATTAAATGTATTCCGAAAATTAATTAAATAATAATATCCATATTTTTCACAATCCACACTCCATTTATAATATCCAATCATCAATTTCAAAATCCAAATACACAGCAGCGATCGGCACGAAATTCGAGCAATAGGGGTCAAAAATAATTTTCCCATTTTTTTAAAATAATAATATTTTAATAATTTCGTATTATAATATAATATTATAATTTCAAGAATTTCGAAGCAATTAAATAATTCAAAATTAAAATCCTATTATATCCCATCAAGATTTATTATTAAATAAACTCTCTTAGCCTTTAATTAAGAATACTTTAAATTAAACATACATCTTAATCTAATTCACAATTAAATAAATTAAACTAACCACCTAAGCTTAATTAACTTAAGCTAAGCATACCTAAAGCATAATTAACCCTCTAAGCGACGTTTAGTGAGCTAAACTCACCGGATTAGCGAGCCGAGCGGATGAAAATGACGAGGACGACGCGAGGATCGACTTTCCTCAAGGCGGGCCGAGCATCCGGGCTCGGGAAGGCGGCCAAAACGGGCCAAATGTCCGCTGCCATACCCATTTTCAAACTCCCTGAACGTTGCTAGATGGTGCCGAATCCGAGGCTTATTCAAGCTGCACAAGGCCAGCGGAGGGCGAGGGGACTCCAACGGGTCGAGGTGGCGGTGCACGGTGGCCGGAGGTGGCGGGGCCGTGGCCTATGATGGCCAAAATGGAGCTGAACAGAGGCGGAACAGGGGCTGGACAACAGCTCATGCGGACAAGGGCAGACGACACACAGCGGGCGAGCGTGAGGCGAACAACGGCAAGGCGGCGTGCGGCGGCTCCCGACGATGTCAGCTGCTGCTCCAAACCTAGGCGCACTGCTTCCGGTTCTGTTCGAACCGGAGGGAGGAGAGATAGACCGCGACGGGAGAGGAAGGGGGAAGACAGAGGGCGTGCGGCCAAGGCGGAACGGCGACGGCGGGTGCGGACGGCCGGCGACGAGCGGCTGAGCGGGAAACGAAGGGCTGCTCCAGCTTCTCTACTGTAAATTTTTTGGTCTTCGCACAATGAAAAGGGAGGAGAAACCAACGGAAAGGGAGAGGAAGAAGAGAGAAGAAGGAGAGAGAGAGAAAGAGATGGGACCATTCCCTTTTCTTTTTTTTCTTTTTCTTTAATCCCACAAAATGACCCACCATGACATCATGAATGATGTCATACTCCACTCACTCAAAACTCCCATAACCTTATTCCAATGGGTTCAATTTCATTTTCCGCCAGGGTCCAATTCTTGTACATCCAATTTCTTTAATTTTTCTTTCAATTCTCTTCTAATTGAATCCAATTAAAATCCACATAAGTTATCCCATGATCCTAATAAGATGTGTGACATGACCGGGCTTCCAATTTCTAAATTCAATTCCAATTTTTACGGTTGAATTCAATCGGGTGCGATTTCAACGCACCTAATCCAATTTTCTTACATTCGACCCGAGGGTGATCAGTCCCCAAGTCTGACGCATCAAAATCGCTTAATTGCTTTACTCAATAGACCAGTTCTCTCGTGAGTGGTCGACTCAGAGAGACGAACTACATGCACAGATGAATTGCCCCACTCAATTGATTGAAAATAAAATTGAGGATAATCGGGATGTCACAACTCTTCCCCTCTTATAAAAATTTCGTCCTTGAAATTTAAACCTTTACCAATTCTTAAACCAAAAGGTGGGAGTACAATCGTCTCATACAATCTTCTCTTTCTCAGGTTTCTCCTTCGCACGCTGCCGCAGATCACTACTATCTTGCCAAAACCACTTCGGATCCAAAATACTAAACACTTGCCCACTTAAAATTCCAAAGGTCTTCAACATAAGATCTACGAAACTAAATTGGCGATTCCGAGCAGTCTCTAAATTTTCTCTGATAATTGCAACTGAATCACTGATTTCCGAACCAACTCTGGACCTATGATTTTCTAATTTCTGAACTCATCTCAACCGACTGAAGTCCTGTACACTCTACTCTGCACTGATTAAAAAGAAAATATCTAACTAATCTACTGAAACTAGGAACCTCTGGTCAAGATCTAACATAACTCTGTCACTAATCTCGGCAACTGCAATCACTGACTACTGTGTTGACCCTAGCCTGGGATCTTTCTTTCCTTAACTTCATCTTAGCAATTAAAATTCTGCACTCTCTGCTATGCACTCCTTAAGAGAGAACCATCCGAAAGCTCTACAAACTTGGAACATCTGATCTAGATTTGAATTACAATTCAATCCCTGCACTCTATGCAGATGAATTATATGTTATACACACACTTTGGTATACCTATTCTAGTCGAGATCCTTTCGCGCTGCACTAAGGCGAGCTGACTCTGTTCATCTGTCGACCACAACCCCAAAAGGAATCAATACTCTTCCCAAGTCCTTAATAAGTTGTCATAACATTCCAGCATGCTATACTTCCATTCCCACACATGACTCTCTCGAGTGCTTGAAAAAGCTTTCCTGGTTTACATTACCAAATTCTCACTTACTGATACATCCAACACTTACAACGTGTTCAGCGATATCTATCTTCATACCAATCTACCAATTCCGATGATGTAGATTCTAACTCATCTTCGCACTGTCTGGACAACTCTGAAATTGCTACGATGAGCTTCCCACAAGATCTCTTCTTTAATATTTGCATCGTCAATTACAGACAATCGTCCTCAGAACCTTAGCATTCTGCCTTCAGAAATCTGAAACTCACCCTCTCTCTCATCTGCATTCTCTTATAAAGGCTTCTGAATTTCTAAATCTGTCCACTGAAACGATTTGATTCTGATCTGTACTATCAACTCAATTCTGAGGGTAGTCATAAGATTCAAAAGGTGGACTACCTTAGATTTGAAAACCGAATCTCAAACTTTCTCGTATAAGATCCAATCCTTGAGTACCAACTATGCAACTAAGGACTCTCGACTCAGTGCATCTGCGACTTTGCTCACCTTTCTAGAGTGATATAAAATATCATAGTCATAATCCTTAATGAGTTCCATCCAGTGACGCTGTCTCATATCCAACTCCCGAGGTCTTAACTGACGGGACGCATATGCAACAACCCTATCCTGCTGCATCAACAAGCAACCAAATCCTTTAAACGACGCATCATTGTAGATCTCATAACTTTCAGGACTAGATGGAATAGTCAGCACAAGTGCGGCAGTCAGCTTCTGCTTAAGCTCTTGAAAACTACGCTCGCACTCATCTGTCCACACAAACTTTTCTTACTTCCTTAGTAGTCGAATCAACTGCAACACTGATGTTGAAAACCCTTCCATAAAACTTCTGTAATATCCTACTAATTCCCAGATGTGGCATCCCAAAATTCATAATGACCTCTAGTTACATTAAATTCTATGAATAGGTGATGGAAGTACCATCAAGTTATTTTATGGCCATTTAATCCATAATTTGCAATAAGAATTATGGCCAAGCTTTTAATGGATAATTATTTGATAGGAAAGAATATCCTATCATTGGCCATGTGTTTTATAAATTGGAATTTATGGAATTATGATTTCAAGATTTTGGCCATGTGGAATTTAGTAATTAAATTCTCAAAAGAAAGAATTAGAGATGAATAATTGAAAGTGAAATTGTGGGTTTAATTAGGTTGGGCCTTAGGCCCAAGAGTATGGATTTTTGGAGGGCCAAATGGTCGACCCATTGGAGCCAAGGAGGGGCTGTCGACCAGCCCATTTTCTGGCCCAAGATAGGCCCAAGAAGAAGGCCCATTAACCTTGCATGTCCTCCAACACTTGTTCTCTCCTTTTTGCCACTTGTTCTCCTCATGAGGACACTTGTCCCCCATGCAAAGAGGGGATACATGCAATATAAAAGGGAAGGAAAGGAGAGAGAATGGCTGGTTAGCCATTCGGCCAAGAGAGAAAGGGAGAGAGAGAGAGAGAACCGTGCGAGAGAGAGAGGAAGAGGGTGCGGCCGAGAGAGGGAGGCCGAGAGAGGAAGGAGCCACCGCCGTCCGTCCGCCGTGATCGTCGCCGGTGTGCCGCCGTTCATGTGGTCTAGAGGCAAGTGGAGTCCTCTAACTTCTCTTGCATGCTTGTATTGTTGATTGCATGTTAGATTTTAGGTGTTTTAAGTGAGAAAAACCGAGGTAAGGTTGGCTTGTTCTTAAGTCATGTGACTGTTCTTGCTCGGATTGTGTGAGTAAGTAACTTGTTTGAGCTTGCATGTGTGTTTGGAATCCGATTTTGGCTTAGATGTCTTCATGAAATTTGTATCTAACATCTTTTAATATAACATACTGAAATTTCGTGGAAAATGATGGAGATTTGTGGGGTTAAAGTCGCATCTTACGGACACCTCAGATCTGGAGAGTCTTTACTGACCTTTTGCTGGATTCATGGTTGCATGTTGGTTTTCGTTGAGAATCTCACTTCGATTTCTTCATGAAAGTTGTAGAGAACATCCTAAACTACAACATACGCAAATTTGAAGTGAAAATAACAAGTATATCTTGGTAAATCGACTAGATCATGAAGACGATGATTCTGATGAAGTATTCCGAGACACCCGAGACTTAAAGGACTAAAATGAGGGCTATAATCTGGTTATTCGACCTAGATCTCTGCATGAAACTTGTAAAGGACACCTTGATACATAACATATCCAAATTTCAGAGGAAACAAAAGAGAATAGATGGGTGAAATATTAGTATTTCGGAGATGGAGGCACTGGACGATGCGGTAACGGGTCCAGAAGCTTTGTGAGGTTGAACAAAATAATCTATACGTAATCTGGCTTGGAGTTCTTCATGAAAGTTGTACGAAAATATCTTGGCTATAATCCAGTAAAATTTTATAATTTTTGGAGGCCATATGGGTATTTTAATTGAATTTATTCGTAAATCGTGCATTCTGGTTTCATCCGAGAAGCATAGGATGTTTTGGGAAAATTAGGAGATTTTGTAAAAATTCAATTTGGCCATGAATTTTGCAAGTACTTATCATCCTATGGGTTTGTTTAATAATTTCTTGAATTTTGATAATTTTGGGAATTTACAGTTATAAAAAATATAATAATAATAATAATAATAATAATAATAATAATAATAATAATAAAAAATAAATAAATAAATAAATAAATAAATAAATGAAAATAAATAAATAAATAAAATGGATTATTTCATTGGCCATAGATTCCATTAACTCATGTTGCATGTGTGTTAAAGTCTTGATATGTGTATGGCATTGAATTGAGATGTGAATGTGATAAAGTCTTGGTAAGTATGTGACATTGAATTGAGATGCATATGTGATAAAGTCTTGGCATATGTATGGCATTGAATCAATGCATGTATGAATGTCATGCCTAGTATGATTTGTTTGATATCATGCCATGTGCCATGTTAAAATGAGATTAAAATACTGGTAAACATGGATGATGGTAAATGAGGAGATGGTTGTGATGGCGGATGACGCCCGGAATGTATAGAGATACATTGCCGAGATTCCCCGGGAGTGTCGGGATGCCCGGTGGTATGCGGTACGTAATTCTAGAGGATGCCTGGTGGTATGTCGGTACATAATTCCGGAAGCCTTGTCGGAGGTCTTTACCCGAAAGGAATACCTCGCGATGCCAGGATTGGGGTGCGAGATGCCTGGCTAGAAGGGTAAAGGCCGGAAGCCCTATCGGAGGTTTTAGCCCGAAGGGAATGCCTCGTGATGCTAGTTGGGATGCGAGATGCCCGGAATGTGGGGGGCCGGATGCCCAGTGGCCTGGGAGGCTGAATGCCAGAAGCCTCAGAGGTCTTTGCCCAAGGGGATGATGAAATTGATGATTTGAGAAATGGGTGATGTAGTGATGAATTGAAAAGCAAAAAAGTGGAAACTAAACCATGATATGATGTGCATGATGATATGCATGATGATGATAATGATATGTGATGTGAAATAATGATGATCACCCATGATATGACATGTGTAATGTGATAATGTCAGGATGATGATGATATGCGTGATGGAATGATGTCATGATGATGATGACATGCATGATGATATGCATGATGATGATGATGATGATATGTGATGTGAAATAATGATGATCACCCATGATATGACATGTGTAATGTGATAATGTCATGATGATGATGATATGCGTGATGGAATGATGTCATGATGATGATGACATGTATAATACGATGATGATACACATATATGTGTTATAAATTGATATGATGATGCATGATAGTATGCGCATGGCTTCAAGGTAAGTAACGCCTGCAATGCATGTATGATTTGCCTAATGCATTAAGTTGTTATTGGATTTCCTTTACCTGCTGAGTGGTTGTACTCACCCCTTTTTGGGGACCAACATTTCAGATTTGTAGATGGTTTGAGCGATTGGATATGACCGCGAGGAGAAGGATAGCAAAGGAGGGAACCTTTGGACGCCGACACTGGTTGATAGACCTTAAGCATACGATTGTGGGAGGAGATGTCGGTCAACTTTTGAAGTGTAGCCGAGTTTAGGAAACTATGGCATTTCAATGTACCGACTAAAGATGTCCATCTGCTTTATGTAAATAAACGTGTTCGGCTTTAACTTATATAAGATGCTTAGTAGGTGTGCATCGTTTTCTGAATATAGGGAAGGGAGTTGTTGGATGTGCTTCCGCATATAAATTGCGCAAGGGACCGATCGAAAAAAAGAAAAAAAATGTAAACCCCCAAGTTGTATGGACCCGGTGCACTTGAAATGGTATCAGAGTGATATGTTAATAAGGAAAGTAAATGGTAAGCGAACTGTGGCGACCCTAATTGGATCGGGGGCTATCGAGGGGTGCCACACTAGAGACTTCCAATCTCTGTCACTATAGTCAATATCGGTCAACTGATCGCTGCTTCAATCTTGGATAGGGTCTACGGAGATTCCTTCTCCTGAAATCACATGACCTAGGAACGCAACACGAGTTATGCAAAACTCGCATCTGCTAAGCTTATTGTAAAATCCAATAGTACTCAAGGTCTGAAGTACCATCCTCAAACGTCTCTTGTGCCCCTCGGCACTCTTCGAAGACACCAAGATAACTTCAATGAACACGATCACAAGTAATTCAAGTGTCCTTAAACATTCTGCTTATCAAACCAAACCAAATAGCTGGGGTGTCCATTAAACCACACAGCATTACAGTGAACTCATAACTACTGTATCGAGTGCGAGGTCTTAACTTCGGTATGTCTTTCTTCCTGATCCTCAACTAATGATACCCTGACCTCAAGTCAATCTTGAAGAATATCGATGTACAACCACAACGAACCACATTTCTCCTTTATGAACAGAACTAATGCTCCCCAAGGTGATGCATTGGAAAGTATGAATCCCCTATCCAACACTTCATGCATCTACACCTTCAGTTCTTTTAACTCGGGTAACACCATCCGGTAAGGAGCCTTAGGGACTGGCTCTGTTCTAGATGCTAACTCAATCACGAACTCTATTCCTCTTTTTGGCAGCAAACCTGACAATTCTTCAGAAAATACCTCAGAAAGCTTTTGTACCACAGCTATGTTCTCCATATTCGGCTCCTCAACTAACGCATCCATTACAGTTACCATGTAGATTTGGTAACCAACAACTAGAACCAGGTCATCTTTAGTGACAAATAATAAGGATTGAAGATCCTTTCAAACTTTCAGTAATTCAAAACTTTCGCACGCTAATTGAACAAACTGAATTATATCACTGTCACGATTCATAACAACAGAAAGCTCCTCAAGCCAAACCTTTTTATAAATGACTTACAAGTCATACTTAAGCAAACCCCCGCAAGTACAATTATAGTCAGAGATTCAAATTTCTATTACCTTATTACCACAATGAAAACCCTACAACCTTCATTGAAAATTCTGCTGCATTACTCTGATAAAAACATCTCAAAAACATTCTTCTTCTGGTTGATGCTTGGTCGATCCCTTCATGCTCCTCTAGCCATCCTAGTGGCATCCTCTCTGCAGTAACAGTGCTTACGCTCTCCTGAACTTACACGGACAGTTCCTAACCTGACGGCCGTGTCGGCCATATTCAAATCATGCTTCCTCTTTACTCTGACATTGGGCTGACTCATTTCTCATTTCCACAAACTCGGCACACAATCAGCGAGTCCCTGCCTACTGTCAGGTAACAGCATGCGCTCTTTTTTGTACTGAAGGCCTATTCTAAAAACCCCACGATGTGTTCTATTGCGCACTCCTTTCAATCTATCCTATCGGCTTTCCAAGACCGTTTCTAGCCAGGTAACTATGATGGTCACACATAAAACAAGCACCCGTCTTACCAGGTTACTGAGCTAATCCATGTCGGCTTCTGTTAGCATAACACACTCCAATCTGATTCCTTGCTGACCTAACCATCCCACTTTTCCAGATGCACAGAATGGAATACTTTTCTATGATCAAACTTCTTCCTCAACTGATTTCCATCTCTACTAAATCTGAACCTTGACTTAGATACGGTGGCTTGATCCTCGATCACAACTCCATATTAGGCCTCAACAGGCGCAACAACAACAGCAGTCACAACATTGGTAGCAGTAGAGACAACGGCAATAGCGACGGCTCAATCCTAAGCTTACGAACCCAAAATACTTCCCAAAGACTTTAGCGCCTAAACAATCCCGTTGAACCTAGGATTATTCGGTGTTGCTACACTCACAGTACCGACTTGCAGCGGTACTCTCACACTCATGCTGGTCTAAGCCTGCACTTTACCTCGGGTACCAACTCTTGTCAGCGTCCTACCCTGAGGTACAGGTCCTATCGACCTCCTCCAAGGAGTTCTCCACTCTTGGTCACTCATCCTACAGGCTCTTTATCGACGCCTGTTTTCGATTCCAACATCAGGTTAAAATTTTAGTAACCCCACAAACAAGCTACCAAGCAGATATCAACCACATGCATCAACATATTAAAAGCGTTTCCTACTAACTATCCCATGACTCATTGCACCTTATCACTCCATACCCAGACCATGCTCTGATACCACTTAAATAAGGATGTCACATCCCGAACCTCGAGCGTGCTAACATCCCACCATGGTCATTCAAATGCGACGTTCCCAGGTTAAGTCGCCGATCCAATCAAATCTTTAATGCACATGTGGAAGCATATTATAAAACCCCTGACAATAAAATACGGGATAGAAAAGGTGGAAACAAAATCACAACATAACATTTTCATAATTCAATAGAATTACAAACAGAGGTCTATGGCCAACAGTCTACAAAATACCGACTCTTAAAAAGGAATTGTCCTACGATCTACAAGTCGGACACATTCTCCAATCCTCATGACTTCACCTCTTCAACTCCTCAAGGCCAACCAAAGTTATCTAGCCGCTCCATCCACCAGGGACCTGAAATTTTAATCCCCAAACCAGGATGAGACAATGTCTCAGCAAGTTCAACCCCCTAAACCCCTATTAGAAAGAAAATACGCCCCGGGTGGCCTAGCCACATCACACAAAGACTTACCTCGCATTAGTCTTCATCTGCAGGTTAGCACAGTTTATATAATTCAACCACGTGCAATTATAATAACCAAACAACTGCAGCACAATCACATCATCAGAACAATTCAACCACTTGGATCGTCTCAGCGATCAATCGACTCAGCCGATTACATGTCATTCTAGCAAATCAGTCATTGCTCTCAGTCACGGCCCTATAGGAAAGTTTAACAACCAGTGTCAATCACGGCCCCACTTAGCAAGATTAGCATTAGTGGCATCACGCCCCCACTCGGCGCGACCTCTAATAGGTGGCATATCACGGCCCCACTAGGCGCAACCTTTAATAGGTGGCATATCAAGGCCCCATTGGGCGCGACCTCTAATAGGTGGCATATCACGGCCCCATTGGGTGTGACCTTTATCAAGTGGCATATCACGGCTCCATTGGACGCGACCTTTATCAAGTGGCATATCATGACCCCATTGTGTGCGACCTTTATCAGGTGGCATATCACGGCCCCACCGGGTGCGACCTCTAATAGGTGGCATATCATGGCCCCACCGAGCGCGACCTTTAATAGGTGGCATATCATGGCCAATCGCCCATCAATTTCCACACTTAGAATTTTATAAAGAATTCCTATTTATCACAACAAACACCCAATTTGCCACATCCATTCATCTAATTCAAATTCTAAATGCACAGCAGCGATCAGCACGAAATTCTGAGAATTTAGGGTCCCAAAATAATTTTTGGAATTTATTAAATAATTAAATTTATTCTGAAAATTAATTAAATAATAATATCGATATTTTCACAATCCACACTCCATTTATAAGATCCAATCATCAATTTCAAAATCCGAATACACAGCAGCGATCGGCACGAAATTCTCGAGCAACCGGGGTCAAAAATAATTTTCCCCATTTTTTAATATAATAATATTTCAATAATTTCGAATTATAATATAATATTATAATTTCCAGAATTTCGAAGCAATTAAATAATTCAAAATTAAAATCCTATTATGTCCCATCAAGATTTATTATTAAATAAACTATCTTAGCCTTTAATTAAGAATACTTTAAATTAAAAGACATCTTAATCTAATTCACAATTAAATAAATTAAATTGCCCACCTAAGCTTAATTAACTTAAGCTAAGTACTTAAAGCATAATTAACTCTCTAAGCGAGGTTTAGCGAGCTAAACTCACCAGATTAACGAGTCGAGCGGACCAAAACGACAAGGATGACACGAGGATCGACTTTCCTCAAGGCAGGCCGAGCATCTGGGCTTGGGAAGGCGGCCAAAACGGGCCACACGTCCGCTGCCATACCCATTTTCCAACTCCCGAACGTTGCTGGATGGGGCCAAATCCGAGGCTGATTCAAGCTGGATAAGGCCGGCGGAGGGCAAGGGGACTCCAACGGGTCGAGGTGGTGGTGCACGGTGGTTGGAGGTGGCCGAACCGTGGCCTGTGATGGCCAAAATGGAGCTGAACAGAGGTGGAACAGGGGCTGGACAACAGCTCGTGCGGACAAAGGCATACGGCACACAGCGGGTGAGCGTGAGGCGAACGGCGGCAAGGCGGCGTGCGGCGGCTCTCGGCGACGTCGGCTGCTGCTCTAAACCCAGGCGAGCTGCTTCCGTTTCTGTTCAAACCAGAGGGACGAGAGAGAGATCACGACGGGAGTGGAAGAGGGAAGACAAAGGGCGTGCGGGCAAGGCGGAACGGCGACGGCGGGTGTGGACGGCCGGTGACAAGTGGCTGAGCGGATGGCGAAGGGCTGCTCCGGCTTCTCCTCTGCAAATTTTCTGGTCTTCGAACAATGAAGATGGAGGAGAAACCAACGGAAAGGGAGAGGAAGAAGAGAGAAGAAGGAGAGAGAGAGAGAGATGGGACCATTCCCTTTTTTTTTTTTTTCTTTTTTTTTCTTTTTCTTTAATCCCACAAAATGGCTAACGATGACATCATGGATGATGTCATACTCCACTCACTCAAAACTCCCACAACCTTATTCTAATGGGTTCAATTCCATTTTCCGCCAGGGTCCAATCCTTATACATCCAATTTCTTCAATTTTTCTTTCAATTCTCTTCTAATTGAATCCAATTAAATTCCATAGAAGTTATCTCATGATCCTAATAAGATGTGTGACATGACCGGGCTTCCAATTTCTAAATTCAATTCCAATTTTTATGGTTGAATTCAATCTGGTGCGATTTCGACCGGAGGGTGATTAGTCCCCAAGTCCGACGCATCAAAATCCCTTAATTGCTTTACTCAATAGACCAGTTCTCTCGTGAGTGGCCGACTCAGAGAGAGGAACTACATGCACAGATGAATTGCTCGACTCAATTGACTGAAAATAAAATTGAGGAAAATCGTGATGTCACATAAGAAATATTGCCTAGTAATGGTGGATGACTACTCATGATTTACTTGGGTATATTTCCTGGCAAGTAAGTCTGAAACCTTCTCTTATTTTGAAAAATTTGCTAAAAAGGTTCAAAATGAAAAAGAGTCTGTTATTTCAAGTATAAGAACAGACCATGGAGGTGAATTTAAAATCAAGATTTTACAAAATTTTGTGATGAATCTGGTTTTCAGCATATGTTCTCTTCTCCATATACTCCAGAGCAAAATGGAGTTGTGGAAAAAAAGAATAGATCGCTTCAAGAAATGGTTAGAATTCTTTTAATTGAAAGCAACATCTCTTCACGATTTTGGGCTGAAGCAGTTTCTACAGCTTGCTATATTATCAATAGAGTTTTTCTAAGGCTTATTTTAGAAAAAATCCCCTATGAATTATTTAAAGAAAAGAAGCCTATTGTTTCATATTTTCATGTGTTCGTATGCAAATGTTTTTTATTGAAAAATGCAAATGATAGAGTTGGCAAGTTTGAAGAAAAATCAAATGAAGGCATCTTCCTTGGATATTCAATCTCAAGCAAAGCCTACAGAGTCTATAACAAGAAGAGTCAATCTGTGGAGGAATCAATTAATGTCAAATTCCAAGATTATATACAAAATGAATCTATTCAGACTTGTCTTGAAGAGCTTGAACCTGCTCCAGACTCTACAAAGTCTAAATCTTAGGAAGAAGCTTATGAAGGACCAGCAACAAGTGACTATTGAAGATTCAAGTGAAGGAAGTGACCATCCATCTGACCATCAATCTGACAAATTGACCAGCAACTGGAAGCATAAGTCCAGTCATCCCAAAGATCTTATTATTAGCGACATCAATGAAGGAATTCGCACAAGATCCAAAAGGCGTGGAGAGTCTAGTGCCGTGGCTCTTATTTCTGAAATAAAACCCAAAAGCATAGAAGAAGCTTTAACTAATGAAAGCTGGATTGAAGCTATGCAAGAGGAACTCGGGCAATTCAAAATTAATGGTGTTTGGGAGTTAACTCCTAAACCAAAAGGTAAATCTATTATTGGTGCTAAATGGGTTTTCAGGAACAAGATGGACGGGAAAGGAAAAGTCATAAGAAACAAAGCAAGACTCGTGGCCAAAGGATATACGCAAGATGAAGGGATAGACTATGATGAGACTTACGCACCAGTAGCGAGGTTAGAAGCAATTCGTTTATTACTTGTATTTGCTTATCATAAAAATTTCAGGTTATTCCAAATGGACGTCAAAAGTGATTTCCTAAATGGATTCATTCATGAGGAAGTCTATATGGAACAACCACCTGGGTTTGAAGACCCAAGGAAACCAAACTCAGTATTTAGACTCAAAAAGGCCTTATATGGTTTAAAACAAGCACCTCGAGCTTGGTACGACAGCCTGAGTAAGTTTTTAATTCAAAACGGTTTTGTTAAAGGTAAAGTAGACATTACTCTATTTATCAAAAGAGAAAGCAAAATTTTTTTGTTAGTTCAAATATATGTCGATGATATTATATTCGGATCTCCTAATGAAAGTCTGTGCAAGAAATTCTCTAAGACTATGCAGGATGAATTTGAAATGAGCTTGATGGGTGAGTTAACCTTCTTTCACGGGCTTCAAGTGAAACAACTGAAGGAAGGAATTTTTATTCATTAAGAAAAATATGCTAATGATCTCATCAAAAAGTTTGGACTAAACAATTACAAAAAGGCTGAAATACCAATGTCAAGTTCCTTGAAAATAGACAAAGATGAAGGAGGAAAGAAAGTCGACCAGAAGCTATACAAGAGTATCATTGGCTCACTTCTTTATCTTACTGCTTCTAACCTGACATTTTGTTTAGTATTTGCATTTGTGCTAGATTTCAAGCAGACCCTAAAGAATCTCATTTAAGTGCTGCGAAGCGGATTATCAAATACATTGCTTCAACTTTAAGCATCGGCCTTTGGTATCCTAAAAATGGAGACTTTACTATTCTTGGATACTCAGATGCGAGATCTAGCCGGATGCGAGTTGATAGAAAGAGCACCTCGGGTACCCAACTACTTGGAGGCGAACGGTGTCTTGGTTTTCAAGAAAGCAAACTACAGTAGCTCTTTCTACAGCAGAAGCAGAGTATGTAGCTCTCGGAAGCTGTTGTTCACAAATTTTGTAGATAAAACAATAGCTAAGAGACTTTGGAATAGAAGATTCATGCACGGAGATTAACTGCAACAACACCAGTGCAATTAATCTTACTAAAAATCTAATTCTTCGCTCAAGAGCAAAGCATATAGAGATTCGACATCACTTCATTAGAGATCATGTTCAAAATGGAGAAGTTTCGATTCAGTTTGTTGACTCAAAGAACCAACTGGCGGATATATTCACAAAACCTTTGGAGAAAAATCAATTTGAAATTATCCGTTCCAGACTCAACATTTTGAGGTTTGAAGAAGTTAAAGTCTAGAGACTCTCAAACTCAGATAAACAAGACTTTGACTGTAAGTTATTCTCTCTCCTCTCGAATCTAATCTTGAAAAGGTACGATTATCAACCGTGTTTGATTATTGTTATCTTTAATTGACGTGATTATTGCAACGTTTCCTTTTCAGAAAAAAGAAGTTATTTTTTAAATGACTATTTTCTCGAAAAAGGCAATTTTTTTTAAAAGGCATCTTTTTATTTACTTTTATGACGTTCCCTATACCTTTTTATTTAATTGGTTATGCACAGTTGTTTCTTCTTCGCTTTACTTTCCAAAAACCTTAAGAAAGCACCGATCTTCCATTCCTGTTTTCTTCATTTGTTTAATCTTCGAAAAAGTTGTCATCTTTCTTGGGAAAGTCAAGCAAGGAATCTTTCAAAGACTAAGGAAGATGTCTGATATGGCTAGTAAAAGTACCTAGAGGGGGGTGAATAGGTATAAAGAGTAATTTCTCACGATAATCGCACAATACTAGACAGTTGATAGAATTGAGACAATTGTTTCTCGTCAAACAACAATCAAAACAAGACTGAGAGTAGGGAAGAGAAAATTGAACGCAAGGTTTATAGTGGTTAGGCTTATTTCAAGCCTACGTCCACTCTTTTGCACTGACAGCCCACTGGCTGGATTCCACTATGAACAAAAAGATGTTACAGCACTGTTCTCCCTTGATTTTACGGTGTAGAAGATCTACCATACTCCCTCAAGATATCACTAAGTATAGACTCTCTTTTGTGAATACAGTTTTGCTCAATATGAATCGACTAATAATCAAGGAGCTTTAGACTCTAGAATTTCTCTATCGTGTATCTTCTAGAACAGTTGAAACGTCTTCCTTTTATACTCCTTTATGCCATCATACCCGTTGGCACTTACCAAAGGAATTCTTCCAATCTTCCCGTTGGACAGAATCAATTAAAAAGATCATTCGAGCTATTAAAGGAACATGTTGATAGCCCATCAATCATGTTTGCCCATACAATCAGGATCTTGGTTTCCAAGAATAGAACCTTCCAAGAGTATTTCGTCAATCATTGGATCTTCAAATGATCCTGATTTCGAATAAAAGAATCTGATATATCATATCCAGCCAAGAGATCTTCTCCAGTGGATAAGACCAAATCCTCAACCAAACACTTTAGCTCTGGATCGTCTTCATTGCTGGATTAGAGACTGTCAATGAGAATAGACTTGAGTCTTGAGTCTGGTGATCTGAAAGTTTTCAGACTCTAAATAAAAGGATCTGCAATGCTCCAGACTAGACTGATAGAAACGTTTTGTCAGCTTCAAAATATTCTGGAAAGATTTCTCCAACAATCTCCCCCTTTTTGTTGGTGACAAAACTTCCTATAGATTTGAACAGCTTTGACCTGCAAAACATTACTCAAGCAATATGGATATCTCATAAAGATTAACAACTCAACTAGACTCTGGATCCACAAAAAATAGGTTAGTCTTTCATGAGTAAGGCCATACAATAACACTTGATATAAATGTAACAGTCAATTTCAAATCCACACCCAAGTCATGCTCAAAACAAATATCCAAACAAACTAAAGTAAGAAATTTAAAGTCAAAGTTCAAAGATTGCAATTCTCCCCCTTTTTGTCATCATTAAAAAGGTAAGAAAAAAAGTCAAGTCTGCTTAGGAACGCGCACAAGCTGGAAATCTCCCATCGACTGTACGATGCCTTCCAACCTCTTCAAGTCTTCCTGTAGATGTGCCACCTCTTCCCCTTTGGCATTTGCTTGAATTTGAAGAGCGAGGTCTTGCGTTTGATTCGACAGAGTAACACAAGACGCTTGTCCAGCATTCTTCAGGACTTGAAGTTCACATTCCAAAGCATATATTTGACCCTGCATTTCCATAAGAAGATCAAGGATGCGATGAAAATCTGCTATGGTGTCCGTCTGCGTGTTGGCATTTGCTCTATCGGATGGAGTAAAGGCAGATGATGTAACTTCGGTGTAATCGCGCAGATTTGGCATTGAGGTATCATGTCCTTCCTTAGGCATTTGAGAAGCCTAAAGATCTTCTGGATTTGCTGGTGAGCGACTCACACCTTCACTGTTGACAGGATATGGTGTAGTCCTTCCTTGCTCGCCATCTCCCCCTGTTTCTAAGGCCTCAATTGGGGAAGAGTGATGGTCATGCTCGTTAGTGTCTTGATTGCCTTTCTCTCCGGCTTCATCTGCAGACTTTTCTTTGACTGTTTCTTCTTCTTCTTCAACTTCCTTCTCTTCTTCTTCTTTTTCTTTCTCTTCTTTCTCCTCTACTTCTCTGTTCTCTTCCTTTTCCTCTTCTTCTCTCTGTTCTTTGTCCTCTGCTTCTTTTCCTTTTTCTTGTCATTCCGTTGATTCGGATATAGAACGACTGAGCCTTTTCAATGCCAAGGCAGAGATAGAGAGTTCATCTTCTTCATCTTCATCCTCTAAGATAAAAGTTCTTTTCATTTTGGATGGAGCACCCATGGGCTCCTTCACTTTCCTTTTTGATGCAGAAGATACCGGATGAGATTTGACTGGAGTTTTCACTTTGAACTTCTCCATTGCCTTATCAAGCTCTTTCGGACGCATTTTTGTCAGCATTTTCAAACCCACCACCATTTTGTCGCATGGTTGAACACAAAGAATTTGTGGAGGTTTAATGTTCAAGTGTCTGAAGATCTTAGTCACAAGACTTGAGTAAGGCAACTGGCCCTTGTCCTTCACCATTGCTCTGTACATGTGGAAGAGAATGGTGTGAGGGAGAGAGAACTTTCTCCCTAAATTGATCGCGTACATCAATTTCGCCTCAGAGTTAGACACATTAGTCTTGGATGTCGATTTTGGCCTGAAACAGTTGATCACAATTTTGTGAAGTATGATGTTGATGGCACGCATTCTTGCGTAGGTAATTCTCCCTTCGCATTCCTGTCTTTGACGAGTTCCGGTGAGGTACGAGCAATTGAAACCTTGACCGGTTGATATCGTCCTCTTTTAACCCCAATTATATCTGCCAAAGCATGTCCACATCTACCACATTGTCTTGGTCTTGAACATTGAAGGATATTCTATTTATATCTAAAAAGCTGAGATTTGAATAGAAATATGTTGTCAATTGTGCATAGTCGTCTGTGGTGTCGGAGCAAAATTGCTCAAGTTGAAGCAGATTGAACTTTTCTCTCAAGTTTACATTGATAGCATCCAGAAAGTCAAAATCAACACTCCTGGGGTTTATCACCCCACGTTTCAATAATTTGAAAAACAGATCCTCATGTTCCTTCGATTTGAACAACTCTGTTCTTTTTCCCTTAACCTTCGCAGCAACACCCATCCTAGGTTGGAATTCACTAAACAGTTTATCATCATCGTTCCCATCAGTGGGATTCAATCCTCCTACACAAGGGTCACTTGGAATGTTTGCAAGTGCTTCCTCAGCCTTTCATTTGGGAGCAATTCCCAAATCCTCCATTCGTTGCAAAAAGACATACTCATTTCCATAACCCTTGTCTTTAAGGAAATCATCTACATAGTTTAGTGGAGTACCAGTGCTCTTCAAAGCACGATAGAGCTTGTAAATAAAAGAGGGTTTTTGAACTCTTACAGGGTCTACTTCCTTGATTATTTCTTCCTCCGGTTGTTGACCCACACCCTGTGGGGTAGATGGTGGAGAGTGACGTGATTGAGAGTGAATCGGGCTCTGTTGCTGTCTCGGTAACTCTTCCTCCTTGGTGAGATCGAAATGGGTAGGACCCTCCCTCATTCTCTATGGTCCCTTGCTCGCGATTCTTGAAGACTTTCTTGAAGAAGACATCGTTCCTTGTCGTTGAAAGATTCCTTGACTCGCTTTCCCAAGAAAAGATGACAACTTTCTCGAAGATGAACACGAAGTCGAGACAGGATTGGGAGGAGAATGCCTTTTTTTTAGGGTTTTGGAGTTAAGCAAAGAAAACAACTAACTGTATATATATAACCCAATTTAAAAAGGAAAAAACCAATCGACATAAAGGAAAGTGAATAGTCGTCCCTTTTTAAAAACGATAACCGTCCTTTTTAAAGAAAAATGCCATTTTAAATATAAGTTATCCTTTTTAAAAAGGCAAAATTTCATCTTTTAAAGATAATATAAATCAATTATAAGCTGAACGAATGATCGTACCTTTTCGAGATTGAATATTGAAACAACTTACAGTCTATAGCCATGAACGTCGAGTCGAGGGTCCGAGAGTCTCTAGACTTTAACTTCCTCAAGCTTCAAAATGTTGAGTCGGGGAACGGATAATATCGAATTGATTTTTCTCCAAAGGCTTTGTGAATATATCCGCTAGTTGGCTCTTTGAATCAACAAATTGAATCGAGATTTCTCCATTTTGAACATGATCTCTAATGAAGTGATGTCGAATCTCTATATGCTTTGCCCTTGAGTGAATGATTGGATTTTTAGTGAGATTGATTGCGCTGGTGTTGTCACATATAATCTCAGTGCATGAGTCTTCAATTCCAAAGTCTTGTAGCTGTTGTTTTATGCACAGAATTTGCAAACAACAACTTCCAAGAGCTACATACTCGCTTACGTTGTAGAGAGAGCCACGGTATTTTGTTTCCTTGAAAACCAAGACACTTTGTCCTACTTCCAAGCAAGCGGCAAGTTCCGAGGTGCTCTTTCGATCAACTCTGTAACCGGCTAGATCTGCATCTGAATATCCAAGAAGATTAAAGTCTCCCTCTTTAGGACACCAAAGACCGATGCTTGAAGATGAAGCAACGTATTTAATAATACGTTTCGCAGCACCGAGATGAGATTATCTAGGATCGATTGAAACCTAGCACAGATGCAAACACTCAACAAAATGTCGGGTCTAGAGGCGGTAAGATAAAGAAGTGAACCGATGATACTCCTCTACAGCTTTTGATCAACTTTCTTCCCTTCTTCATATTTGTCTATCTTCAAAGAACTTGACATCGGTATGTCGGTCTTTTTTGCACTTTTCCAGTCCAAACTTTTTGACAAGATCATTAGCATATTTTTCTTGATGAATAAAAGTTCCTTCCTTCAATTGTTTTACTTGGAGTCTAAGAAAGAAGGTTAACTCTCCCATCATACTCATTTCAAACTCATCCTGCATAAACTTAGAGAATTTCTTGCACAGATTTTCATTAGAGAATCCAAAAATAATATCATCCACATATATTTGAACAAGTAAAAAGCTTTTTTTTTTCCTTTTTGATAAATAGAGTAGTATCTACTTTACCTTTGACAAAACAATTCTGTATTAAGAACTTACTTAGTCTGTCGTACCAAGCTCGAGGTGCTTGCTTTAGACCATACAAGGCCTTTTTCAGTCTAGAGACTGAGTCTGGCTTCTTTGGGTCTTCAAACCCTAGTGGTTGTTCCACATAAACTTCCTCATGGATAAAACCATTTAAGAAGGCACTTTTGACGTCCATTTGGAATAACTTGAAATTTTTATAACAAGCAACCGCAAGTAATAATCGAATAGCTTCTAACCTTGCTATTGGTGCGTAAGTCTCATCATAGTCTATTCCTTCTTCTTACGTATAACCCTTGGCCACGAGTCTTGCTTTGTTTCTTACGAATTTTCCTTTCTCATTCATCTTGTTCCTAAACACCCATTTAGCTCCAATAACAGTTTTACCTTTTGGTTTAGATTTCAATTCCCAGACATCATTAATGTTGAACTGTCTAAGCTCTTCATGCATAGCTTCAATCTAGCTTTCATCAGATAAAGCTTCTTCTATGCTTTTTGGTTCAATTTCAGAAATGAGAGCCACAAAGCACTAGACTCTTCACGCCTTTTGGATATTGTGCAAATTCCTTCATTAATGTCGCCAATAATAAGATCTTTGGGATGACCGAACTTATGCTTCCGATTCTTGGTTGATTCGTCAGGTTGATGATCTCTTTCTTTACTTGAATCTTCATGAACAGCTTGATGCTGGTCTTCCAGAGTCTAAGATGCTTCTTGAAATTTGACATTCATTGATTCCTCCACAGATTGACTCTTCTTGTTGTAGACTCTGTAGGCTTTGCTTGATGTAGAATATCCAAGGAAGATGCCTTCATCGATCTTTCTTCAAACTTACCAACTCGATCTTTTGCATTTTTCAATATAAAGCATTTGTAACCGAACACATGAAAGTATGAAACAATAGGCTTCTTACCTTTGAATAACTCATAAGAGGTTTTCTCTAGAATAGGTCTTGAAAAGACTCTATTGATGATATAGCACTTATTTGTTGAAAAGCGACTTCAGCCCAAAATCGTGAAGAAATCTTACTTTCAATTAAAAGAGTTCTAGCCATTTCTTGAAGAGATATATTCTTTCTTTCCACAACTCCATTTTGCTGAGGAGTATATGGAGAGGAGAACACATGCTTAAAACCAGATTTATCATAAAATTTTGTAAAATCTTGATTTCCAAATTCACCTCCATGATCTATTCTTATACTTAAGATAACACATCCTTTTTCATTTTGAACCTTTTTAGCAAATCTTTCAAAATACGAGAAGGTTTCAGACTTACTTGCAAGGAAATATACCCAAGTAAATCGGGAGTAATCGTCCACAATTACTAGGCAATATTTCTTACCTCCAATGCTCTAGGTTCCGGTTGGTCCGAAGAGATCCATATGCAGCAGCTGCAGTATATGATTAGTAGAGACATGATTTATTGGCTTAAATGAATTTCTTACCTGCTTTCCCAGTATACATGGAGTGCATAGATCAGACTTTTGGTATGATAAATTAGGTAGACCACGAACAAGCTGCTTTGTTGAGATTTTGGCTAATTGCTTCATATTGATGTGACCAAGCTTTCTATGCCATAAGCTTGCTTCGTCTTGAATTGAGATTAAGCATTGCGATTCATCCGGTTTCACATCCAAAAGATAGATATTTACATGCCTTCGACCCATGAAAGACTGAGTAGAGTCTTTACTGGTTCCAGAACATATTCCTTCTTGAAAGAAGATCTTAAAACCAAGTATCACACGGTTGGCGATCCGAGAAGATTGTAATTGAGTCATTCCACTAGGGAAACATTACTTATTGTGAGATTTCCAATTTTCACAGTTCCAAATCCCACAATTCTTACTTTGCTGTTTCCTCCAAATGAGACTTTTCCATCATTTACTTGAACGATCTTTATAAAGCAATTTGAGTCTCCTGTCATATGTCTTGAGCATCCACTGTCCAGATACCACTTTACCTTTTTCTTGATGGAGACTTGCATTTAAAAGAGAGTCTCAAGCTTTCTTTGGTATCCATATTTTCTTGGGTCCATTGGTGTTAGTAAGATAAACAGATTAGCCCATGTTTTCTTAACGGGTTTCCAAACCATAGGACACTCTTTTTCAAAGTGATCCGGGCTATTGCACTTTGAACATCCGAGGGCATTTCGACCTACGAGACTTTACAAAAACCTTCTTGAAATGATTTTTGTAAGCCTCTCTCGAGGGTCTTTGCTTAATTCTTTCTTTTACTTTAGGAAAATCAATCAAGGGAATAGTTTCTGCTGTCATACCTAGACAGAGACTTATTGAAGTAAGGTCTTTGAGTGAAAGAATTTTTTCAAGTTTCTCGGACCCTATTGAAATTTTTTTGATATATTTGATAAGTTAGTTTTTAAAAGAGCATTTTCTTTCAAAAGACTATCTTCATTTTCTTTAAGAGTGGAAACATTAATGTCTAAACATTTAACTCTTTCTTTTGAAACGTTTTCCTGTTGTTTTAGAGCAGAGTTTTCCTTTTTAAGTTCGGAAATCCTTTTGAGAGAAGTCTGAAGACTAAAACATAGCTCGTCAATATACTTAGAAACCTTCACAAGAATTTTAAAATTAGTTACCTCAAATTCACTGTCTGAGTCTGATCCAGAGTTTGAGTCTAAGTCTGATTGCGCCATCAGACATAGGTTGGCATATTCATCATCACTTTCTTCACACTCTGTATCACTCCAGGTTTCGTCTTTGAGAGCCTTTCGAGACTTTTCAGCTTTTCCTTTCTTTTTCTTTAGAAGAGGACAGTTGGGTCTGATGTGTCCCTTTTTTCCTACATTCAAAGCAAACTACATCTTTGTTTGATTCATCATCATCAACAGACTTGGTCCGTTATCTTTGAAAACTTTGTTTCTTTGAGTTGACCCTTCTTCCTTTTCTATTTAGTTTTCTGACTTGGTCCGTTGTCTTTGAAAACTTTGTTTCTTTGAGTTGAACCTTCTTCATTTTCTATTCAGTTTTCTGAATCTTCTTATCATGAGAGCAAGCTCCTCATCGTCCATATCATCTTCAGAATCTGTAACATCAGAATCATAAAATGATTTTAATGCAATGGTTTTCTTACCTTTTGGATCTTTGTTTTCATTAATTCGTTCCACTTCATAAGACTGAAGAGTTCCAACCAGCTCATCAACAAATAGTGGCATGATTCTTTGCGTCTCTCTTATTGAAGTCTTTATGTGATTCCAATCCTTGGAGAGTCCACACAGTAGCTTGTTTACCTTCATGGGATCAGAAATTGGTTGTCCTTGATTTTCAAGACCATTTACAATTTCTGTAAAATGGCTAAACATGTCAGTTATAGATTCTCCAGGTTTCATTTTGAAGGCTTCATATTGACCGAGAATGATGTTGATTCTGGTCTCTTTCACTCGATCAGTTCCTTCATAGGTGATATGTAACCTATCCCAAACTTCTTTTGCTGTAACACAAGAAGATATTCTGTTATATTCAGTAGGTGACAAGGCACAATATCAAGAATAAATAGCTTTTGCATCAAGAGTTTGTCTCTTGATTATCTCTTCCTGAGTCATTTCGCTGGTGACAGATGCAACTTTAGGAGCGATTCCGTTTTCTACAACGTCCCATTCCAGAGGATCCTTTGATCGAAGAAATGCTTTCATTTTGTTTTTCCAAATGTTGTAGTCCTTTCCATCAAAGTAAGGAGGTCTGGTATTACTTTGACCTTCTATCAGCCTTGAAGCTAGCATACTAGCCATGGATCTTTTACTCTGAAGTAAAACATTTCAAATAAAGTGAGTACACGAGCTCTAATACCAATTGATATGGCTAGTAAAAGTACCTAGAGGGGGGGTGAATATGTATAAAGAGTAATTTCTCACGATAATCGCACAATACTAGACAGTTGATAGAATTGAGACAATTGTTTCTTGTCAAACAACAATCAAAATAAGACTGAGAGTAGGGAAGAGAAAATTGAACACAAGGTTTATAGTGGTTCGGCTTATTTCAAGCCTACGTCCACTCTTCTGCACTGACAGCCCACTGGCTAGATTCCACTATGAACAAAGAGATGTTACAGCACTGTTCTCCGTTGATTTTACGGTGTAGAAGATCTACCACACTCCCTCAAGGTATCGCTAAGTATATACTCTCTTTTGTGAATACAGTTTTGCTCAATATGAATCGACTAATAATCAAGGAGCTTCAGACTCTGGAATTTCTCTATCGTGCATCTTCTAGAACAGCTGGAACGTCTTCCTTTTATACTCATTTATGCCATCATACCCGTTGGCACTTACCAAAGGAATTCTTCCAATCTTCCCGTTGGACAGAATCAATTAAGAAGATCATTCGAGCTATTAAAGGAACATGTCGATAGCCCATCAATCCTGTTCGCCCATACAATCAGGATCTTGGTTTCCAAGAATAGAACATTCCAAGAGTATTTCGTCAATCATCGGATCTTCAAATGATCTTAATTTCGAATAAAAGAATCCGATATATCATATCCTGCAAATAGATCTTCTCCAGTGGATAAGACCAAATCCTCAACCAAACACTTTAGCTCTGGATCGTCTTCGTTGCTGGATTAGATACTGTCAATGAGAATAGTCTTGAGTCTTGAGTCTTGAGTCTTGAGTCTTGAGTCTGGTGATCTAAAAGTCTTCAGACTCTAAATAGAAGGATCTGCAATGCTCCAGACTAGAATGATAGAAACGTTTTTTCAGCTTCAAAATATTATGGAAAGATTTCTCCAACAATGTTGTCTTCAAGAAAGTCTTCGAGAATCGCAAGCAGGGAAACACGGCGGATGAGTGAGGGGCCTACGCACTTCGATCTCACCGAGGAAGAAGAGTCTCCAAATAAGCAACAGAGCCCACAACATTCTCAGCAGCATCATTCTCCACCATCTAGTCCACAGGGTATTGGTCATCAACAAGAGGAAGAAATCGTTGAAGACGCAGATCCTGTAAGAATTCAAAGGCCCTCTTTTATTTATAAGCTTTACCTCGCTTTAAAGAGGACTGGTACTCCATTGAACTACGTCGATGAGTTTCTCAAGGACAAAGGATATGGGAACGAGTACATCTTTTTGCGAAAAATGGAACGTTTGGGAATTGCTCCTAAAGGGGTGGCCAAAGAAACCCTTGCAAACATTCCAAGTGATCTACGTGTTGGGGGACTTAATCTGATAGATGGAAATGATGATGACAAATTGTGCAGTCAATTTCAACCGAGAATGGGTGTTGTAGCGAAAATTCGAGGAAAAAGGGGAGAGTTGTTTAGATCAAAGGAACATAAGGCTTTATACTCAAAATTGCTGAAGCGTGGGGTGATAAACCCTAGGAGTGTGGATTTTGATTTTCTGGATGCTGTGAATGTGAACTTGAGGGAAAAGTTCAGTTTTCTTCAACTAGAAAAGTTCTGTTCTGACACCACAGAGGCTTATGCTCAATTGACTGCACATTTCTATCAAATCTTAGTTTCTTGGATGCGAATAGAATATCTTTTAGTGTCCGAGATCAGGACTTTGTGGTTGATGTGGATATGCTGGCAGATGTGATTGGAGTTGAGAGAGGAAGATATCAACCGATCAATGTTTCTACTGCTCGTGCCACATTGGAGCTTGTTAAGGATAGAAGAACAGAGGAAAAGATCTCCTGCTTGAGGATGAGTGCATTTAACATTCTGCTTCACAAGATTGTGATCAATTGTCTCAGACCGAAATCAACTTCCAAGAATGATGTTTCAAGTTCAGAGGCAAAGCTTATGTATGCCATCATTAATAGGAAAAAGTTTTCTTTTCCTCACACTTTTATGTTCCACATGTATAGAGCAGTGGCGAATGACAGAGGTCAACTTCCTTATCCAGGTATTGTGATGAAGTTATTCAGACATCTGAATATTCAGCCTCCACAAATTCTCTGTATTAGATCGTGTGATCATATGGTGGTAGGACTGAAAATGGTGACTAAAATGCGTCTGAGGAACTAAGCAAGGTGTTGGAGAAATTCAAGGAGAAGACTCCTGTCAAAACTCATCAAATCTCTTCTACAGTAAAAAGAAAAGGGAAGGAGCCCATGGTTGCTCCATCCAAGAAAGGAAGAGCTCTCATCGTTGAATATGAAGATGATGATGAAGACCTTACCATTTATGCTATAGCATTGAAGAAGCTAAGTTGTCCTGTTCCAGAATCAATGGAACGACAGGAGACAGAAGCAGAAGAGAGAGAAGGACAAGAAAAAGAAGAAGAAGAAAGAGAAGCTAGCGAAAAAGAAGCAGAGGAGGAAAGGCTTGAAGAAGAAGAAGAGAGAGTGAATCAAGAGGAAGGAGAGCCTGAAAAACACTCTTCTCCACCTAAAGGCATAGAAACAGGGGGAGATCATGAGAAAAGAGGGATGTCAGCTGCTACCAGTGAGGGAGTCAGCCGCTCTCCAGCCGATCCAGAAGACATTCATGCCTCTTATTTTCCTGAGGAAAAACATGATGCTTTATCACCAAATCTGCGTGATTATGCTTATCTGCCATCGTCTATAGATTGTGTCGAAGCCAGTACCAAGACCGATAATTCAGTTGATTTTCGCAAATTATGGATATTCCCTTGGAGATGCGCGGTCAAATTTATGCTCTGGGATGCGAGGTTCAGAACTTGCAGAATGCAGGTCAAGCTTCTTCAGGTTCCTTAAATGATCAGATCCAAGCCCTCTCTGTTCAGATTCAGGCTAATGCCAAGGGTGAGGAGATTGCACAACTGAAGGAAGACTTGAAAAGGCTGGAAGGGATCGTTCAGTCCATGGGAGATTTCCAGCTTGTTCGCGTTCCCAAGCAATCTTGACTCTATTCCATTTTCATCTCAACCTTTTTAATGCTGACAAAAAAGGGGAGAGATGCAAGATATGAATCAAACTTTGAATTTTTAATCGTTTGGATTGTTTCATTTGGATTGTTTTGATGTTTGACTTTATTTTTGTGTCCGGATGAGAACCGAATTTGAATTTTGATCGACTACTATTGATATCTTATGGATGGCTTTATCATATACAAGACTAACCTATTTTCTGTGGTTGCAGATTCTAGTGTTATTCAGTTATTCATTTAGCCATTTATCTTTATAAGATATGGATATTTGTTTGAGAAATGTTTTGCAGGTCAAAGTTATCCAAATCTGCAGGAAAGTTTTGTCACCCGTCAAAAAGGGTGAGATTGTTGGAGAAATCTTCTTGAAATGTTTTGAAGTTGACAAAACGTTTTCATTAGTCTAGTCTGAAGGTTTGCAGACTCTGCTGTTTAAAGTCTGAAGACCTTCAAACAGCCAGACTCAAGACTCAAAGTCTATCCTCATTGACAGTTTCTAATCCGTTGAAGAAAGGCTATCCAGAATTGGATGTTTTACTAAGGATATGACCTTATCGACTGGAGAAGATCTCTTGGCTGGATATGACATAATGGAATCCTTGGTTTGATCGAAATTGATTCAGAGATTAAGGATCTGATGATTGGCGAAATATTCATGGAAGGTTCTACTTATGGAAACCGAGATCCTGATTGTATGGGCAAATAGGATTGATGGGCTATCGCCATGTTCCTTTAATAGCTCGAATGATCTTCCTAATTGATTCTGTCAAACGGGAAGATTGGAAGAATTCATTTGGTAAGTGCCAACGGGTATAATGGCATAAAGGAGTATATAAGGAAGACGTTCTAGTTGTTCGAGAAGGTCCACGATAGAAGAATTCCAAAGTTTGAAGCTCATTGTTCTTTTTGTCAATTCATTTGAGCGAAATCTTGTACACAAAAGAGTGTTTATATTCGTGAGAAATCTTGAGGAAGTGTGGTAGAATATCTACACTGTGGAATCAAGGAAGAACTGTGCTGTAACATCTCTTTTATTCATAGTGAAATCCAGCCGGTAGGCTGTCAGTGCGGAAGAGTGGACGTAGGCTTGGGATAAGCCAAACCACTATAAACCTTGTGTTTAATTTTCTTTTCCCTACTCTTTACTTTACTTTGATCGTAATTCATTTTATTAATCAAAAGAGAACTTCATTTCTATCATCTGCCTAGTATCGCTGTGGTATATCGATAAATTGTCAATACACCTATTCACCCCCCTCTAGGTGTTTATACTAGCTATCTCACAAATTTCATGATTAGGCTGGTGACTTCCGAATCAATTCATGCAAGTATCCAAAAAATGTTAGATTATGGGATGCATTTCACCAAGCAACGAAGGAATTCACGTCGTATAGGTTAGTAGTTATCGACTTGCCTTAGGTTCGGTAGTGTCGGCGATGAGCGAACTGTGAACTATAGCTACGAGCACAGCTGGCGACTGGAAGATGCAACAGCGGACAATGACGCAGCTGTGGCGAGGCGACTGCAGTGTGCGGTGAGGCTGGAAGCTGTGTGGTGGTCGACTGGGCTGTGTGGTGGTTGGCTGCAACCTTGAGCGAGACGCGAGGAGCGAGGCCGGTGGCCATGGGGCTAAGGGACCGCGCCAATGACAGGCGGCAAAACGGGGGCGAGTGAGTGAGGGCTTCCTGGGTTTTTCTATTGGCAGCGCTGCTGAAGTGAAGAAGACGTGAGCTGCAGGAGAGAGAGCAAAGGAGTAGCTTCGTGGACTCCGCCATTTGTTGACTCCTCTGGTCGACTTCTCTCTTCTGCTCATGGCAACCGTGAGCATGGACAGCTCACCCTCTTAACCCTTGCATGAGACACCTTGCATGTCTCACGCAAGTACGTGGCCACCAAAGGGCCGACGCTTTGCGCCGGTCAACCCCTCAAATCTCTTGGCCGAAATTTCTTCCGCTGGCTGATCGCAAGGAGAGGAAAAACGTAGTTGGAGGTGTACGTAATCGGGGTCCACGATCTAGTTAGTTGGCAGGACAACTTGGGTCAGCATTTCACAATTTTATCAGCTACGATGGCATGTGCACGGGCTAGACATTGCGTGAAATTCCACTCGGCAATGTACACATGAGAGCGAACCCTTGGTCTCACGTGTGGCGATTCAAGACAATTTCTAGATGAGGCGTTATCACGATATCATGACGTCTCGGCACGGTGATGATAGTAACGAAACGGTGTCCGCAAGTGGTACCAACGACATAGTCTGATGACAAACTCATTGACCCATCACGGACCATTACGTATTCGAGGTCTAGCTAAATCCGGATATCACATCATGCCTTGATTAATTTAGATTTTATAATGATCATACTCTTTGATTGGTTTGATTGAAGGAAGAATCACATGATTTTTTTTTTTAATTCTTGAGTTGCGATTTGATTTAATACGTGTGATTGATTTGATATTTTGGTTAGAGACAATTGAGTGTATTTGGTTTGATTTTATGCTCTCAGATTTTGTCATATTTTGCAAAGTGAAAATCTGTTTTACGTGATATTACTTATTATGCAAGATATTCTTAGATACTCAAGGATTTTTTTTCCCTATGATTTTATTGTGCTTTGACCAAGTGAGAATTTCTTTTTTAAGATATTATTGTGCATAATATTCTTTCCTTAAATAACATGTTATGATGAGTTAAGAAGGATCCAAAATGATGGATACCAAAAAGGAAATGAGTTCATTGTAGGAAATTCTATAAAGGAAGAATGATTGCGAATCTATGCAAATCATGGTGTAATCAGAAAGTATCATGTGAAGATTGGCAAGATTGGCAATGATCATTTTTAATCAATGGTATATTTCAAACATATACCTTGGGTAAGAAAATAATTTTCTTTTAATCATCCCACCTTGCAAGTTTTTACTTGATTTTATGAAGATTATAAATGATTGCTTATGAATTATATATGATTTATATTGCAAATATATCTTGTCATAAACATAAGGCATTGTATTTTTTTTTTTAATTGCTTGACTTGGCACATGATAGAAATATCTACTTTCTTTTTGCGAAATGCATCAATAAAATATATTTGAGATTCATGCTCAAGGAAATCCCTTTTATCTTGAAAGATATTATTGCATATTCATGGATACTCTTGCTATATTCTTAGAAGATGTCTTATATCTAGCAAGTTTGATCCACAAATTAGAGGAAGTTTTACGTGATATTTTTGCAAAGATTGTTGTCTATTATACAAGAATTTGCAAGTAGCAAAATAATCTTCCATATGGATTTTGGAAAGCTCGATCCGAAAATTGTGGAGATTCTATGCTTTTTTCTGGAGGCTAAAAAATTCTCTGCCTTATGCAAATTTTTTAACAAGTCCTTAATGCCTCGTACGAAAGGTTGAGTAGTTCTGAATTTAAATATTTGATAATCTTATATATGCTATTTAATTTACTTATTTGAAGAAAAGGCATTATATTTTACATGAATATTATTACAGCTTATTTATGCAAAAAGTTCGCTAAGTTTACGTAGGTTGAATTCGAGACGAGCTTGCTTGAAGAAAATAAATTTTGGCCCGAATTTAAAAAAGCAAACGATCGTTGTGGAAGTTGTTGCTACGAAGGAAATAATAGAAAAATATTATGTTTAATGTGCAAATATTATCATGATGATAGGGGAGAAAGTGAAAGAAAGGGAAAGAATCGTGATCACCTCAAAAAAGGCAATAAATTGAGGGGGAGCATTGATCAAATATGGAAGAATCTTTTTGAATTGATCATGATCTTAAATATTATGGAAGGAAGAAAAAGGTAAATGTGTTAGAACTTGTCAAGTTCTAATAAAAAAAAATCCGGTTAGTGCATCTCTTATTACCTTTTGTCATTAACAAATCTCTTATTGACATTATCATTTTATTATGACAAAAATGGTAAGTAAAGTTTATAATGCATTTTTATTGGATATTTGTTAATATATATGATCGAAGTGAGCTATATTACATATCTTTGATATTCGACTTACCTTGTGAAAGTTGACTTTTTGGAAATTGTGCTTCATGCAAGATATATTTATTATCGCTTTATATTTTCTAGGTGATATTATTTCCATTGTTATCACTTTTTGATTATGACAAAAAGGGGGAGAGAATATACATATGCATATGTGTTGATATTAGTAATTGAGATGCGATTATCTTTCCATACATAATTATGCTCAATCTATTTGCTACCTTTTGATATCTTTTGATATGAATTACATTATTCTTTAAGATTGTCATGATTTATTAATATTTTTAAAAAGCGTGTTTACACATCTGCATATTCAGAGATTGTTTTGTCATCATCGAAAAGGGGGAGATTGTTAGGGAAATCCCTTATGATGTTTTGAAGATGACAAAATAAATCAAAGGCTACTAATGTGTTTAATTGTTGAGTAATAGGCTATGCAGATGATAGAACATATAAATAATATTGTCGAAGTCTATACTTGAATGAACTAGAAGATTGACTCTATACTGAAGCTGAACTTATTCAAACTATGTTAAAACCTTAAGCTAAATATATTCAGAAGCAGAATATGTTCATACTTATGTCTAGACTGTAAATTCTATTTTGGATGTAAGACACTTAGACTCTATTTCAGACGGAAGACACCCGGACTCTATTTTAGACGGAAGACACTCAGACTTTACTTCAGACAGAACACTCTTAGACTTTACGCACAGAACGAGACAAAATTCCAAAACAAGACATGTGTTCAAAACGAGACAACTCAACAGAACGTAAAACAAGACCTAACATATAACGGCTAGTGATCTAATTTGGATTTCGTACCAAGATAGATTTGATTGACAATTGGATCTTGAAGATAATAACTTTTTAAACGAAGAAGCTCTACTTATGGAAACGAAAATTATGTTTGTATGGGCAATTAGAATAAATTTGGGATTCTACTTCTGTCACTCAACAGCTACTAAATCTTCTTGATACAGATCCGTCAAATGGGTAGATTGGAAGATGATCCTCTAAATACTGTCCAATAGCTAGTTTGAAAGTGGAGGAGTATTTAAGAAGACTAAAGACCAATGAGCAAGTAAGAGACAGAGCGTGGAATTCATAATTTCAAAGCCTGAGCGAACTTCGATTATACACTTGTTTTTCGTAATCTTAAACGTGTGTGATCATGAGAGAAATATTAAAAGAGTGACTTAGTGAGATAGTGTGATCTACCATTGAGTGTTTGCACTTAAAGTTGTAATCTCTTGTTGATCACATAGTAGAGGGATTTCCACTGCCATCAGTAGCATAGCCTCCATTCCATAGACTAATGAGAATGGTGTTGCCCCAATTGAAGTGCGAATTGAAGCTTGGTAAGCTAGGAAAGCATGTGGCAACCAATCATGCCAATCACGATAGTTTTTAGCCGTTTTTGGCTAAAATCTTCTTGATGTTCTTATTTGCCACTTCCACAACTCCATTCATTTATGGGCGATAAGGAGAATAATTCAAGTGACAAATGTGGAACTCTAAGTAATTTGTCCACTATCTTGTTATTCAAGTTTGATCCATAATCAGTGATAGTCTCCTCAGGAACCCGACATCTAGTAATGATATCATGACGAATGAGCCTAACCATGCTTTTTGCAGTGACATGGGCATAAGAATTGACTTCAATCCATTTGGTGAAGTAATCGATGGTCACTAAGATAAAACAGTGTCTATTCGATGCTTTAGGATTAATTGGTCTAATAATGTCAATGCCCCATATTGAAAAAGGCTAAGACTCGGACATTTGATACAATTCATTAGGAAGAGTGTTGATTTTATCTCCATAGACTTGGCATTGGTGACAACATCTCACATGTTGAATACAATTGGCTTCCATGGTCAACTAATAGTAACCAAGCCTCATGATTTTACTTGCTAGGAGATGACCATTTGTATGGAGTCCATACTCTCCTTCATGTATCTCTTTCATCAGTAATTTGGCTTCTTGTGCATCCACACACTTCAGTAAAACTGAATTGGAAATTTTTTTATAAATGGCTCCTCCACTGAGGAAGAATTTGGATGCCAACTTTATCAGTTATTTTTTATCATTAGCTTTACTTCCTTAAGGAAATTTACCTTCTTGAAGGTAGTTCATGATATCATAATACCAGGGTTGACCATCATGTTCTTCTTCAATCATCAGGCAATAAGCAAGCTTCTTCAAGACATCGATTTATAAAGGATCAATGCTCAAACCGTCAGTTATTTGTAGCATTGATGATAATGTTGCTAAGACATCAGCAAATTCATTTTGTGATCTTGGCAGATTATTAAAAGATATTCCATCAAATTCAATGACCAAGTCTTCGAGACATTCATGGTAAGGAATCAACTTTATGTCTCATGTTTGCCATTCATCTCCCATCTAGAGGATGATGAGTGTAGAATCACCACAAACCTTAAACTTTTTGATTTTCATATCAATTGGCCAACTACAGACTAAGGATACAAGTTTCATATTTAGAAATATTGTTGGTACAAGGGAATACCAACTTTGTAGCTACTGAGTAATGTTGACTCTCTGGGATATTGAAGCTGCCCTAGTGCAAGAACCAAAAAGGTTAATAGCACTATTAAAATACATGTTCCATTTACCATGTGCGACCAGATAAATTCGTTCATCAACTTCATCCCAGTTATCAGACTTCTCGGGATTTTCAGCTAACATATCAACTATGGCTCGTCCCTTGACAAACTTTTGTGCCATACTTCAAATATCGAACACAGAGAGTAATATTTGCCATTTGGCAAGCCTTCCAACCAACGCAGGCTTCTCCAAAAGATATTTAATCGGGTCGTTCTTAGTCACTAGTAAGATGTGGTGGTAAAAAGTATATTGTCTAATCGGTATAATACCCAAATCAAGGCTACACAAGTCCTTTCCATTTTGAGATTTCAGATCTCGAAAATAGTAAACTTCTTACTAAAGTAGTATATGGCATGCTCTATCCCATCCTTTGGTCCTTTTGGTGCCAACATGGCTCCTAATGCATCATGTCATCGACATAAACTTCAATCTCCTTATGCATCATGTCTTGGAATAGTGCCACCATAGCTCTTTGATAGGTTGCCCCTGCGTTCTTCAAGTCAAAGGGCATAACTTTGTAACAAAACGTCCCCCATGGAATGATGAAAGATGTTTTAGTCTTGTCTTCCTCTTTCATCTAAATTTGGTTGTAGCCTGAGAATCCATCCAAGAAAGAGAATAGTACAAAGCCACCTATATTGTCAACTAAGACATCGACGTGTGGTAAAGGGAAGTCATCCTTGGGGCTTACCTTATTTAGATCACAATAATCAACATAGACTTGGACCTGTCCATCTTTCTTTATAACCGGGACTATATTATCAATCCAATCAACATAATGGATGACTTCAATGGAACCAATGTTTAGGAGCTTCATGACTTCTTCCTCAATCTTTTTAGACAACACAAGTTTCATCCTTCTAAGCTTCTACTTCTTGGGCAGAATATTAGGATCAAGTAGTAACACGTGTTCCACTATCTCGGGATTTAAACCTACCATATCAGCATATGACCAACCAAAAACATCTTGGTATTCCTTTAAAAGTCCAATTAATCTATTGCTTGGTTTCTTTGTGGTTATCTAAATCTACTAAGTTCACGGTGATTGGTTACTTAGTAGTAGGAGGTTTGGATTCTTCATGTCTAAGCCATTCCCTTTCAATAATTCGAGGATCATCCTTATTCTCTGAGTCGGAATAATCATGTTCACCAAAGTCTCCTGTATGCGAATTCGAGCCATGCAAATGACTATCATGATGTGAAATGTCATGCCTGAGATGCAATAAAAAATGGTAAGTATATAAATATAAATGAATGCAATGCATGCATATGCCATGAAAAACTTGTTTTCGAATTCGGGTTTTTGAAAAATTTATTAGGAACTAGCCTTCATGTCATCAAACATCCTTGTTCCACTTAAACATTTTGAAATTATAGATCATGTGAAATCCCAGGCCTCAAAGCATCATCTTAGGACCGGTTAGGGATACCTCACATATCTATTAACAAAATGTGAATTTTATTGATATGCAAAAACTGCATTACAATGTAATGTATATAACCTTGGATCCATAGTGTTCATGATCTAGATTATTACAAGTATAAATGAATGAAATGAATAGAATTCCCTCGCAGAGGAGAAATGAATGGAATGCAATTGAAAAGAAAAATATGAGCTAAAAACATCCTTTACACAACGAGATCTGTAGGCCCATCATATTTACCAATGGTGCCAATCACGCCATTTTTGAACAAGTCGGCGAAGTGATGGATAATGGCTTCCTCTTCTTACTAGAGCTTTGGCGAGCTAAGGAAAAAATCTTTCAATGGTGAAGGCAGGAGGTGTTGGTAGCTCTTACCTTTAATACTTGGGCTTTTATGATTACCTTGACCCTTACGATCGCTCTGATAACCTAGGCCTTTACACTTGTTCTTCTTAGCCACCTCAATGGGGTTTGGCATTCCTTGTACGAGCTTACCCAAACCTTTTCCAATAGCGAAACCGTTCTTGAGCAATTCTTTGCTTGACATTAAAGATGCCTTTAAGAACTGAAGCTTCCTAATGATCAATCCAACAGGCACATGGATGATAGACACAAGCTCAAATTTAAAAATGCTTTGGTACAAGTGATGTTTCTAAAAACAATTTATGAAGAAATTCTTTTCCGAAGATTGATTTGGCTTAAGGAAGAGTCATGGTTTGGACCATATTTAAAATGCCTGCGACGCTTGTGAGTGCATTTATGTGAGCCCCAAGCTAGCCTTAACAATTGAATGTATTCCATTGTCTAAATATTCTTTAATCTAATGTATTTTCAAACCTTTTTTAAATCTTGATTTGACATTATGGAAAGTCATGGTTTGAATTATATTCAAAATGCTTATGATGCTTGTGAGTGCATTTATATGAGCCGCGAGCTAGCCTTGGCAATTGAATGCCTTTCATAGTCAAGACATCTAAAAACTTATTGTGGATGATTTAAAAAATGTCTTTGAAACATCACATGTACCCTCATGCATACAATCATGTCATTTACTAGAGATGCTAGTGTTTGTGATTGACGCATGCCTTAGTAGTAAATGACTCGCCGGCGATTCTTTTTCTTGCTTGATTGGTTGAAAAATAAGGTCAAAAAGACCCATATGCATGTGACTCTTAGGTGTATGATAGGGTCGATGTATGATATCGAGGGAAAACCTTGTGATCACATAGATCGCTTGGTTAGGAGATTTATAAGTGTTATTAGCCATGCGAGAACACAATTGGCCAATAATGACTATAAGTTATAAAATGAATTGGATAGGTGTCTTAAGGGACACGTTCATGAACTACAAAGGCCGACCCCGAAGCCCAAATTTTCTTTTTGAATTGAATTTCTTTTGAGAGATTGACCTTGACATGATGTCTTGTTTTTTTAATTGTTTTGACGTGTATGCTTATTTGTTTCCAGTGTATGTACCTAGTTATAGTTTTTAGACTAGGCTTAGTATAGGACCCTGAATACGAGGATGATGAAAAGATAGCAAAAGGTCAATGTCCAATCCAACCATACCTTTGAACCATTCATTCTCAAAATATGTCTCGGGTTCTTATTGCTTGTATAAAAGTCGGGTGAGTTGCGGGTTCTTTTCTTTCTTGTCCTCTTATTCTATTTCTTTTTTCTTTTTTATCTTTCTTAGGATTACATGATAGATTTACTACTTTCCTTGATTTTTTACTTACTGTCTTGTAATTTCAATTCCATTGATTGCTTTCTTTTCTCATTTTCTAGAAATATAATAGCATGTAAATGACCAACCACACATGATTGCCTAGTTTTAAAAAAAAAAAAAGTTCTTGAAAAAGTAAAAAAGACATGCATGGACGTGCTTGGTAAACACAACATACTGTTTGGTACCAAAAGGAGGCTAATAGAAATATTAGCATAACCCAAGTCCCCGAACCTAGACCGGGAAATTAGATCGGGATAGTTGGTGACTGGAATTTCATGCTGACTGATGTGGTGTGTTCAGATTATGCATTTGAGTGTTGGATTGTGCAAATTGAGTGATGATTGTGAAAATATGATATTTATTCAGAAAATCTCGGGTATCGGGTTTTGACACTGAAAATGGATTTTTAAGTATTATATCACATAGTGGGGTTTGAAAAGGGAATGTATTAGTTTATCTGGTTTAAAATGATTATGTACCCACAAACGACTAATTTACCATGTGATTGTAATACGAAGAAAATAGGTCAGATCACTATTTTAGTTAAGGCATTTGAGTGCAATGTACAGTGTCTTGGGTCGAGATTGAATGGTAGTGTGTTGGTTAAGAGAACACGTCTTGAGCTGTTGAGCTAGATGTGCCCCTATATAGGATGCCCTACCAATGGATGCCAGTCGTAGTAGAGGTTCGGACGATGCTCCTTTATGGAATACCGTTGACGTAGTGACGTTGCTGTGCTCGGTGGGGCGAGACGATGTCTAGCTACACTAGTAGACTGCTGGACTTCAAGTAGGCTGTGCCCATGTGTAGCTATGATTAACAATTAGAATGCATGCTGAGTGATATTGATGCGTCGGATTATGAGACAAAATTGTGTGATATGGTATGGGATGTGTCATAATGGTTTGGTCTTATAATTTGGACCCCTGCGGTTATTTAAGATGAAAGTGTTTACGTTCCAGTTGTTTAAGTTCTTATTACTATATATGATTAAGTGATATGAATTGTACTAGCCTGTAGGAAGGATCTGAGGCAAGGTAAGTCCTCTTTATTGTGTGGCTAGGCCACCCCTGAGTATATTTCCTTCATAATAGGATTTTATAGAGTGAACTCACTGAGACAATGTCTCACCCTGTCGTGGGCTCAACTTTACAGGTCACTAGATGGAGGAGCGTCACGTGCGGTATGGAGTTCCACAGGCGATGGATTTTGAGTTTACCTACATCCTTATTCCTGGGACTACCTTGACTCGGGAGTTAATGGAGTATGTGGTTTGGGTCGATAAGGGCCTACCTAATTTGGCACCTCACCGATTCAAGGCATGGTTTATTGGCTTCCGACAGGGGGGTTGAGAGGGTCCCTTGCGAGGTTTTGATGGACCTCCTATTGGGACTGGGGAGTCGGAGGCAGCACACTCGATGAACCTGGACACCCCTGATGGTATCGTGATAGACCCGAAGCCCTCGGAGCCCATGGATGAAGTGTCTAGTGCCTAGTTGTTTAGATGTCACTTCTTTTTGAGCTAGACCTCTGTCCGTAGACTGCTGTTGTATATATAAACCCTGTGAGTTTATGAAAGCATGTTTGGTTGTGAGATTGGTTCCTACTTTTTTATCCCATATTATTATTATCAAGGATTTTATTATACACTTCCGCATATACATTAAAATGAATGGGTCGGTGACGCGTCCTGGGACGTCACAAATTTTATCGACTACCAAGGGATGGGCAAGTGCTTAAGGATCGGGGCATGACAACGATTGTCTAGGAACTCAAACTAGTTAGAAATCCCCCATTGACTGCACTGCCTCCTCAACCTTCTGGCATTGTTAATGAACATTCTCAACTTGAGTCTGACCAATCTCGATCTTGGCTACAGTCTGTGAAACTTGTTGATTTAAAGTTTGAACTTGAGTGTCTAAAGACTGTACCTTGCTAGTGAGAAAATATGAAGTAGATCTCAAGGCAGTGTGAAGCTTCTGGATCTCAACTTCCATAGCATATTGCTGAGCTTTAACCTCCAAAAGGAGCTCTCCTATCCTTGGATAGTCTACATTTGGTTCAGTCTGAACACTAACTTCAGCGAATTGAATTCGTGGAGAATTGAGAGATGAGGGAACATCAACTTGATTGAGGACAATTTGTCTAGCACCCTGACTTGGAGTAGACTTTTCAATGTCAACTTCAGGAAATTGAGAAGCATAAACATCTCCAGGGTCTGCAGGAGATCGACTTATGCCATCACTCACAAAAAGTGGAGAAGAAGTCCTTATTTTCTCATGAGCTTCCCCTATTTCTATGCCTACAAGTGGAGAAGAGATTCTTTCTTATTGTGCCTTCTCGTTTTCCGAACGAGAGTGATGTTCAGTCTTAGTTTGTACTCTTTTAGGGCCACTCCTAATTGCTTCTAAGTCCTCTAATAATGTTATTACAACAGTCTCTTCATTAGAGTCATTCTCACCCTTCTTTTCAGAATCACCTTCTTCATCTTCTTCAATTCTTGCTTCTTCTTCTCTTTCTGCTTCTTCTTGCTCTCCTTCTTCTTATCTGTCTCTTCCTTCCGTTTCCTTTGATTTCTCAAAATCAACAAAACCATTAATATTTCTTAAGGCAATGGCAGAAATGGTGAGATCATCTTCTTCCTCTTCATCCTGCATGATAAGTGATCTCCTTTTCATTCTAGTTTCTTGCACAACTTCCTTGCCTTTGCACTTTCTTGAAGCGGTAGAGTAATCCTTGGTTTTGCTCAAAGATTCTTTCTTCAAAAACTTACTAGCCTTGTTCAGATCCTTCAACCTCATCTTCAAAATCATCTTCAGTCCTATTACCATAGGAGCAACAGTTTGTGAACAAAGTGAAATGGGAAATTGGATCTGAAATGATGAAACAGCTTTATAACCACCGTAGAATAGGGAAATGAACCTTTATCCTTCATAATTGTCCTGTACATGTGCATCAGGATAGTATGACCCTCTGTCCCAGAATCCCTACGAATAGGGATCTTCATCCTCATTCCAAAACATGGATACGTCCTTTTATGCACAGCCATCCAATTGGCCTCAGCCAAGCATGCTTGCCAACACTACAAGTGAAAACACAAACTGAGCAGAAGAAGAAGCATCCCATTGGGCTCATGAAGCATCCTCATCTCAAAGGTTGAACCAGATTCTTTCGCCTCAAGATCTTGAAGCCCTCCAGTAGAAATACGAGGCACATCTCCTAGAAGACAGTTCGGATGACGACTCAGTATGTAGCTACAATGCACGTGACGGACGAGATCGTTGAGTCCGTACAATTTTCACTGTAGCAAAGTACTGTTCACTTTTACTGTAGCACTAGGCTAGGGAATGTACTGTTCACAGTATAGTTACTATTCATAGTGTGCGAATAATTCCCTCCCGGAAAGTTCCGGTGCCTCTGTTTGTATCTAGACCCGTGAGTTGGTCCCTGTGTGTCCTTGTTTCCCTTTATCTGCCTATATAAGGCATTGTTGTTGTATCGTTTTGGGCAGAGTCCCCTGAAGTAAAGAGTGTGCTTTGTGAAAAACCTCTATGGCTTTCTAAATATCTCTTCTTCTCTAGCCTGGTAGGATCCTTCGAGAAATGCAGCTTGGGTAGATTAGAAACGTTTCCATCCTGGCATCTTCTGAGTGTCTCTAGGCTCTGGATTAAAGGGCTGAGTGGTTTTCTGCTAAGAGGCTATCCCTGAAGGGCTTGAACGAGAGTTGTTCGCCCAATGAGGGATGCATACCTGCAGGAAATTTACTCTCCTTCCCTGATCCTAAGTCTAGGTCCATTCATGGTATCAGAGCCATGGTTTCGTTTTTGATATGATCCATTCCATGCGCTTGATAGGTGAATCCAGTGCTGAGAAGATCCTCACACACCATGACAGATCCAGAAATTCTCGAAGCACCCATTTCTCTTGCTCCTTCTTCTTCATCCTCAGCTCTCTCAGAATTTCGTGTTTCCAATGCTTCTAAGATAGATTATCTTCACGAAGTCTCTCTTAGCGATGAAACCAAGATCTCAGAAACTCAGCTTCCTCTTATGAACCCCTATTCAACTTTTGCTAAACCCACCTCATCTTTCTCACCTATCCGCTCCATCCGTCAACTTATTCACCAGACTCCAAAACAAGTAAAGGAATACGTCCAATCCTCCAAGTTTGACCAGCATCCCATTCCCGCTACTGAAAAAGAGTACTTTGTTACTCTTCAGATCCCTCCAGAATTTCCCAGATAATGGGTTCAACAGGGATATTCTCATGTCCACCATGGAGCTATTCGTCTTACTCTCACCTTTCATGGTCGAAAAGGTCTGCCAGTTATGGCAAGAATCACTCTGTTAGATACTAGGTTCTTACAGTACCAACATGCTTGCATCGGCATTGTTGAAACTACTCTAAATGCCGGAACAGTTTTTGTGACTTTGTATCCAAATTTCAACATCGCCCTTTCAGATCCCCAACTTCTCTCTTTTCTGAAAGTTCAAGTCCAGCTCACTGGAGCACCCCAAACTGCTGACTCTGTAGCTGCAACTCTATATTACTAGATGGTTTATCGAGTGCAGAACCATGCTCTTGACCTCAACTTCAACAATAGTAATGAAGATGCGTTGTTCATCTCCATGCAGAATGATCAAGCATCCTGCATCCATGTCCCCCGACAGATCCCAAAGGATACGTTGGCCAAGCTCCTTCCAGAGACTTGGATCACCAACTATGAAAAGCTACACCAGCATAACAAGCCATTCCAGTCTACAGACACAGAATTTGTGCGGAAAAAAGATGGAACTGTTTCCATCAAATTTGGCAAGGAAAAGGAAGAAGGTCCCTCCATCTTCCAGACCATTCTCATGATCGAACCATGTATTCCTGAATCTATTTCCGAACCAGATCCAAAAAAGCATGTTCGACACTTCGACGGTGATGGACATCCTGTTCATTACTATAAAGATAAGCATGGTCATTGTTTTTGGGATCCTTTTTGCCAATGTTCCTACTGTATAAATTCTCCCGACGAGGTAGATCCACATGCAAGATCTGCACCTCGACGAAAAAAGTCCAAGGATAAGGTGTACCAGAGGTACTTAGACGGAGATACCTCCGTAGATACTCTTGGTGAATGTGATAAATACCAGTTCATGGTATCTTATGCACCACCTCCACCACCAGAGTCCAATACCACATCCCAAGTCTCACCAGATCTGCCAAAATCACCTCCACCTTCTCCTCTCCAGAAAAAGCAAGCTCTCTCTCTCCATTCTATAAACCAATCGGGCTAAGAAACACTCTTAAATCCTGACAGAAACACCACCCACTTCTTCTATTGCCATGTTCCAAGATACTGACTTTCCTTCTCTTGTCAAGGAAAGTTTTAAACTCTCGTTCCCTGCTATAGAAGAGTTTATTGATCCACATGGCAGGTACCGCCATGTTCCCAAAATACCTACCCCCACTGATGTGGACGAACATGGAAGACAGAAGAAAACCCCTGCAGCTGAAGCCGTTCTAAACTGGCAATTAGAGACTCTGTTGGCACAGAACAATGCCTTCAAGGCTATTGATTCCAAGATTGGAAATATACAACAAGATCTCCGAAGATATGATGAGAGTACCAAGAAGATACTTTCTGAGTTCCAGAAAAGGCTTCATGCCTTGGAATCAGGACAACATCTTGGGTACCACTATCTTGAAAGTCCAAAGCCGAAAATAGACAAACTCAAGAAGCAGATTCAACTTCTTGAAGAAGGAAGTTTCAGACCTTTCGATCCATTGGCACCCCCTGTTCAAACTGGGTATGTATCCCCAGCACCACAAGTGTCTGTTTTTTGCCAATATCCCAGAAGATTCCTCCAGAAGAGAATTAGATTTACGAAATCGTCTCAAAGCCTTGAAGAAGGAAAAAGGGAAAGAGAAAACACCACCTACAAAATCAAGCTCAATCATTATAAGAGAAAGGCCAGATCAGATGATGTTATCAAATCCATTAGAATCCTTTTTGAAGGATTTGGGTAAGCAAGAAATTGATCCTATTACCCAACAGCCTGAACCTGATCCTGTCATCCCGGAAAAACAGATTCTGTTTTCTGAACAAACTTCCTCCTCTTCATCAGATTCAGTATCTATTTATTCTTCTTCATCCTTCTCAGATCAACCAGTTGATTCTCCCCCTACTGTTCCACCAACTTCACAAATATTCATGGCCGATACTCCTTCAGACTATGAAATGCAATCAAACTATTCTGATCCAGAATTTGGGCAAACGAGTAATCCCACCAAAAACAATTCAGCCAGACATATGTCCATGGCATCAAAACAATTCTTCTCCATTGACGACATTCCTTATCCAAAATGGCCAGAAAGACCTGAAGAATTTCATACTTGGTTGAGTACACAGTCTATTACCAACCATGATATGAATGACGTTCTTTACAATTTTGTTACAAGGTTCACAGGGAGCCTTAAATTTTGGTGGTAATCACTCACAGAACAAGACCAGCTTACGTTTCTGTTGTCACCCAATTTTAGCCATGCTTTTACCTACCTATATCATGTTTTTGTGGGAACCCCCGGAGATCTCAAAGAGCTAAAAAGAAGAGAATTCTTCGAAAGAAGATGTTGCTCCCTTCAGAAAAAGCATCTTGATAAGCATTATCGATTAATGCTTCAGCTCTTTTACCAAATTGGCGCAGATCCAAATCTAAAGCATGTCTTCCTCACTTCTATTTCGAAAGAGCTAACATAGATGGTTGAAAGATCTTTCTTTGGAAAGCAAAGAAGAATACAAGACGTTCCCTTGGGAGAAATTAAGCAAGAAGTCCATCTATGCCTTGAAGAATTATGCTTAAAGCGTCGAATGGTCCGAACATACATCACAGATGACAAGCGTCTTGAATCAGCCTATTCTCATCAAAAGTTAAAAATCAAATGCTCCAAGCAGGATTGTGATGGTACTTGTGGCCATTATTCCCGGAAGAAAAAGCACTACAAGAAGCACTCGATTAAGAAATCCAAACATGGCTCCAAGCATTTCCGGAAAAAGAAGAAATGGCGATACCTACGCAAGAGAAAAGATCACACAGGCCATAAGAAGTCAAGCCGTTGTTACATTTGCAACAAGAAAGGACATTTTGCCAAAAATTGTCCGCAGGCGAAAAAAGGTCAGAATCATCTGATTGAAAATGAAATAGGTATCTCTCTTGAAAATGATGATATTGAATCATTATTTTCTGTCGACGAAGAACCAACGGAACAGACTCTTTGTGTTATCCCCTTCTATCAAACTTCCAGTGAAAATGAGTCTGATGAATCAGAATCTGAAGATATTTTTCACATATCTCCTACATCTTCAGAACCAAATCCTGACATATTTTCAAGTCAAACTCACTGTCCTCATTTCCCTGTCAAAATCTTCACCTCAAAGTTCGCCAAGCCTATCAATGTCACTGCTCTCATTGATACCGGAGCAAGTTGTTCCATTCTGGACACTAAGGTTCTACTTGAAGAATATTGGACTCCTCATATTCGATACTTCAACTCCGCTTCTGGAGATACTTTCTCCACAAATGTCAGAACCACTCCAGTTACTATCCAGTTCTTCCCCCAGTGCTCCATAAAGGCAAAAATCTTTGGATCAAACCTCCCCAATAAAGATTTGCTAACTGGGTGGGACATCATGACTCAAATCTCTCAACTCCGCATCATTCCTAGAAAGGGTCTTAGATACAAAAATCAATTCTCTGAGTTCGTTGATATTCGAGACTCTTTTTATCCAAATGAGTTTGTTAGATCCAATCATGCAGAAGTTGTTAGAATCTTGTTCAGAATCCCACTCAGAATTCACTCAAAAATGTTCTCATCCTTTATGGGAAAATCCAGAATTCTTTGTTCGCCTCCCCTTAAAAAAAAAAAAAATGAAGATATCAACCCAACAAAGGCGAGTCATGTGGGAATGAAGCCAGAACACTTGGCTTTAGCTCAAAGGGAATGCTCAGAATTATTACAACAAGGCCTTATTGAAGTTTCTGATTCTCAATGGGCTTGTGAAGCCTTTTATGTCAATAAGCGAGCCGAGCAAAACAGAGGAAAAATGAGACTGGTAATTAACTACCAACCTCTTAATCTTTTTCTTCAAGATGATAAGTTCCCTTTACCATCCAGAGATTCTCTCTTCAGTGGCTTAACTAAGGCCCATATCTATTCCAAATTTGACCTCAAAGCCGGATTTTGGCAATTGGGCATTCATCCTGAAGACAGAACCAAGACAGGATTTTGTATCCCAAACCAGCACTTCCAGTGGAAAGTTCTTCCTTTTGGCTTAAAGATTGCACCATCCCTTTTCCAAAAGGCCATGTGTCGCATTTTCCAACCCATTCTGTCAACAGCAGCAGTGTATATCTACGATATTCTGCTTTACAGCCCTGATGAACAGAGCCACTGTCAACTCCTTGAGAAATTTGCAGAAATCGTTAAAAAGCATGGCATTATGCTTTCCCAAAGGAAAATGAATATTGCCCAAACAGAAATTGAATTTCTTGGTATGCACCTCAACAACGGTACATACTATCCGGGGCCACACATTGCTCAAGAACTACGAAGTTTCTGAAGATAACTTCACGACAAAACAAGTTCAGCAATTTCTTGGGATAATTAATTATCTCAGGGTTTTTGTCCCGAACATTGCAAAGCTTCTGATTCCTTTGCAATCCATGCTAAAAAAGAACTCCCCGCCTTGGGGAAAGATCTAGATTAAAGCAGTTGCTGAACTTAAGGAGATTATGCAGAATCTCCCACCATTACAAATACTATCAACAGGCAAAAGAATTCTTCAAACTGACGCCAGTGATGAATATTGGGCCGCCGTCCTATTCGAAGAAATTGATGGTAAGAAACACATTTGTGCCCATAAAAGTGGAAAGTTTTCCCAGGCTGAAATGCATTATCATTCCACTTTTAAAGAAATCCTGGCAATCAAAAATGGAATCAAAAGGTTTGAATTTCATCTCATCGGCCATCACTTCCTGGTCGAACTAGACATGGCATCTTTCCCTTAGATGACCAAGTTTAAACAGAAACAGATTCCAAACCCTCAACTGCTTCAATGGGCTGAATGGTTTTCAAAATACTCTTTTGAAACCAAACATATTCCTGGGAAAAAGAATGTCCTTGCCGACTTCCTATCAAGACCCAAAGCACCAGCTGAAATTAACATGTACATCAAAAGACCTGCTTTCCATATGCTTAATCATGGAGTCAAATACAAGATTGAGAAAATCAAAGATCTGCCAAGCCAAAAATATCCCCAGGAGATTATTCAACAAATTCAGAATGACAGTCTTGCTGAGAACATGGAGAACCTCATGTGGCAGTGCCACACAGATCTTTTTCAGATTCAATGGAGGTTCGATTCTTTATCCTTTCGAGTTAAATTTGAATTATTCTTTTATTCATCCTCTTATCTGGAAGGAAGATGATTTCCCTGATCAGCTCAAAACGCTGTTATGGTACTTAACCAATAAGTACTTAATAGCCATTGAAATTCCCACCAGAAGATTCATTGCTAATCTCACCAGAATATTCATGCTCGGGAGAAACATCGAAAAAGAATGTGATAGAAATCTTTTAGATTTTCTAAATTGGTTCTATCATCCTACATGTTGGAGACATGACTTGGAAAGAGAACTAAGAACCATGACACCAAATCATGAGGTTCACACCATCCTGTTCTTTAGACGTCCATGGAATTTTTTTAGAAATAATGGCGGTATTCTCGATGCACCACTCGAAATAGGAACCACAGCTTATAAACCTCACTCGAACAACCGAGAAGCCCGGATTCACAAATCTTATCCAGGATCTGTTAGATTTTGTGAACATGAATAAAGGATGGCATTCAAGAGTATGTGATGCCACCACTTGGCAGTCTGTCCTTCACAAGAAATCTAGTGGCTAGACCTATGAAGACACTAATTGGTTGAAAACCACTTCTTTCCACCCCTAGAATGTCTGCCAGAATGTCAACATCTGCCAAATAGGCTTTATCACTCACAGTAAACTAAATTCAATTGTGATTAAGAAAAGATAGATTTGAGTAGAAAATGTTGTCAATTTTGGATATGGCACAACCGTCCCAACACAGAATTTCTCAAGTTGAAGGAAGGCCAACTTTTCCCTCAAGTTAACCTTGATTGAGTCCAAGAAGTCAAAATTGATTATTCAAGCATTTATCACCCCTCTATTTAGCATTTGGGTATAAACCCTTTTGTGCTCCTTAGAACGAAATAGTTTCGTTCTTTCATCAAGTTCACAAGCAGCCACACCCATTCTGGGTTGAAAATTTGAAAACATCTGCTCATCATCATCTTTACTTTCAGGCTAATTCTCAAAGCTAAACCTAGGATCATAATGAAAGTTAGGAAAAGCTTTTTGTGCCGATCCTTTCGACGCTAAGCGTTCCATAGCTCTTAAGAACATTGTTTCATTCCCAAGTCCATGTCCTTTTAGAAAATTAGTAATAGATGACATTGGAGAACCACCCCGTTTCAGATAATTATAGTGCTTGTAAAGAACCTGGGGTGTTAGGACTCTGAGAGGAACAATATCTTGTTCAACTTCTTCTTCCATAGGTTAGCGCAGAGAGTTTTGTGGAGAGTTCGCGAAGATTTCTACGGAGACTCTTCTCCAGTGAGATCAAAGTGTGTCTGCCCTTCTAGCACATTCCGAGGCCCCTTACTTGCAGTCCAAGAGGATTTCCTTTGGTATGACATGGATGCAGACTTGGAGGGTTTCATAGACATGTTTGAGTGAAGAAAAGATGGAAACTTGCAGAGAAATCTTGAGAGTAAAAGTTGAGGGAGAAGAGAATTTGTATTTTACGGTTTTGAAGTGATGTGCTTGAAAGAAATACTAGAAGGTATATAAAGAAAATGAAAGAGGGTATTCGAAATGTCACAATAAAAATGCCTTTCCATAACAAATTTTGAAAAGGTAAATTCCAAAAATTGAAAATATGAAAATTATCAATGAAATAGTAATTTCTAAAAATAAATTAGGCAAGTGACGATTCATATAATCATACATTTATCATACCAAAAATTAAAATACCTGGATTTGAGACATTCTCATACTGAAGTAGCTTCTTGAAATTCTGAGTCTGATCAACTTCAGACTTTAATCCAAAGGATAAATAATATTTATTTTGCAACAAATAAACTCAAATAAGTTTTTCTCCAGAGGCTTTGTAAAGATGTTCGCTAGCTGATTCTTTGAATTAATGAACTAAATCATAATCTCCCCATTCTAGACATGATCCCTTATAAAATGATGTTTAATCTCTGTATGCTTTGCCCTTGAATGAAGAATTGGATTTTTGGTGAGATTGATAGCTCTCATGTTGTCGCATCTAATCTCTGTGCACAATTCTTCTATCCTAAAGTCTCTTAGTTGTTGTCTTATCCATAGAATTTGAGAGCAACAATGTGACACCCCTCGACGGCCCCCGATCCGCTAGAGTCACCACAGTTCGCTTTTCCTTTTTCTTTCCCAAATAACAAGTCACTCTAATACCATTTTTAGTTGCAGCGGGTCCATACAACCATGGGGGTTTACATCTTTTATTAACGGTCCCTTGCGCAATTTACATAATGGAAGCATATCCAACAATTCCCTTCCCTACATTCAGAAATCGATGCACACCTATTAAATATTTATAAGTAAAAGCCATACACCTTTTATTTACTTAAATCATATGGACATTGTTCATCGGTACATCAAAATGTCGTAGTCTTCTATATTCGGCTACACTCCAAAAGATGACCGACATTTCATCCAACTGTCATACACTTAAAGTCCATCGATCAGTGTTGGCGTCCAAAAGTTCCCTCATTTGCTATCCTTCCCCTTGCGGTCATATCCAACCGCACAATCCATCTACTAATATGAAATATTGGTCCCCAAAAGGGGTGAGTACAACCACTCAGCGAGTAAAGGAATCCAATAACCACTCAAAGCATCATACAAGTCATACATGCATTGCAAGCATTACTTACCTTGAAGCCATGCGTAATACTATCATGCATCATCATGCCTTATCATCATGCGTATCATATCATCATATGTCATCATCATAATCATCATCATGGCATCACTATATCATACATGTCATCCTTATCATGACATCATCACATCACATATTATCGTCATCATCATGCATATCATACCATGGGTGATCATCATATCACATCACATATCATCATCATCATCATCATCATGCATATCATCATACATATCATACCATGGGTGATCATCATATCACATCACATGTCATCACCATCATCATGCATACATCATGCATATGTCATCATCATATCACAGCCAAAATCGAACTCTAAACATGCATGCAAGCTCTCACAACATTCTGACTCCAAACAGTTCATGCGAAAATATTCCAGATCTAGCATCTCCGTAGGATGAGAGTTTGACGCCTCAAATCTCCATCATTTTCCACGAAATTTCAGTATGTTGTATTTCAAGATGTTAGCTACAACTTTCATGAAGAAATCGAAGCCAAAATCGGAATCTAAACACACATTCAAGCTCAAACAAGTTTCTGACTCCAAACAGTTCATGCGAAAACATTGGTGCAAGAGTAGAAAGTGGATTCCCAACTTGCCTCTAGACCTCACGAACAGCACGAGCGGGCGGCACACCGGCGACGATCACGGCGACGGTTCCTTCTCCTCCTCTCTCGCATCTCAATCTCTCGGCTCACTCTCTTGGCCGAACAAGCCACTCCCTCTCTCTCCCTTTTCTCTCTCTTTCTTTTTAGTGGCTTTTATATTGCATGTGGCCGCCCAAGATGGCCAATGGGGGCAGCCACACCTTGCACAACCCCCATGCCACTTGGCAGCTCGCATGCAAGGCTTGTGGGCTTGGATTGGGCCGGCAAATGGGCTGGTCGACCACTCCTTTTGGGCCTCTATTGGGCCGGCCAACTTGGCCCATTAAAAGCTTAGGCCAAATGGGCTTAAGGCCCATTCGAAAATTAACCCCTTTTCCCCTTTTTTTTTTTTTTTTTTGAATTCCTTCTATAAATATTTTTAAATTTCCATTTTCATCTTGGCCAAAGTCTTGGGACATTTTGTTCATTGAAATTTAATTTATAAAGTACATGGCCAAGCATAAATTATTAATCTATCAAACTTAAATTTTCACAATCATATGCACAAATCATCTAATTAAAGACTAATGGCTAAAGCATAAGCCATGGAAATTTTTATCACCTAATTAGGAACTTTAACACACCTCATGGCTTAGCTTTGAATTTTGGGATGCCACAACTCTCCCCTCCTTAGAGAATTTCGTCCTCGAAATTAGACATTCTCTATGCCTCTTGAAATAAGTGAGACTACTTTTCCCTCATCTCATTTTCACTTTCTCATGTGGCTTCCTCCACATCATGATATCGCCATAATATCTTAACCAAAGGAATTCTCTTGGTCATGAGAATTTGTTTCGTTGAATCCAATATCAACACAGGCTCTTCGATATACCTCACTTTCTCATCCACTTTGATGGCTTCATGATCGAGTATGTGTCCTAGATCGGGCTGATACTTCCTCTAAAGTTAAGGATGCAAGCTCTTAACATATCTTAATTTATCTCAACATCATAAACAGTTTTAAAACAATAACCACATCTGAAATTTCTTTTGAATGCTTGATAATCTTCCTTCATGAAATCAAACAATACAAACCAAGGTTTTCAAAAGCATTCAACGACAACAGCAAGCTTTGAAATCATATGTCATTTCCATGTCAAAACGTTTTCAAATCACCAATGTGGAAAATCCTTTGAGTTCTTGAAAATTCCACCTCATGATATCAAATAATGTAAAATAGGGATTTCAAAGACACAACAATATAACATTACTAGTCTTTGAAAATAGGTAAATCCCATATCGTTGAAACAATTCACAAAATCAAAGCATGATACCAATTCCATAAAATCCATGATCACGTTTAAATTTCAAATGTTTTCTTTTTTGGGATCCACGTGTAAAGTCTTAAGTCGTACTTGCATCACGGCACGAAATAAAATACTTTATCAAAACCCTTAGTAAATTTTTAAATCGGTACGTTGGCAAATTCCAATCTCAATCCCAACTCCGATGGGTTGGAATATTTTCTATAAAAAGTTCAGAATTCTTTGTATGGTGTCACAGAACTCATAAATTTTAATGAAATTCAAGAGATTTTCTAAAACAGCTCATAATCAACATCTGCTTTTCGATTGAAGTTCAAAACTTGGAATGTACAGGTGATAATTTTCTCCAAAAACCATAAGCATTTCTTGAAGTATTGAAAATCATAGTTCAGCAAATCAATAATATTGAACCTGTCGTAAAGATTTTTGAAACTAAAAACTTTGAAATACCAAAATCATAAGCCTTTCTTGAAATACCAAAATCAACGCATCGGCGAGTCATCAAACTCAGTTCCGACCTTAAGATTTTCAAAGTAATTTACATGCAAAATCTTAGAGCTTTGAAAACATCCAAACTCAAGTGTTTCCAATCTAATTGCACTTCATCAGACAACAACGGCAATGCATTATATAGGTTAGTAGACTTTCACTTGATGGCATGTTAAACACTAGGAAACGTGTTTAGCTACATCCACCTTCATACCATTCCACCAAAATTGTTGGTGTAATCTCTATACCTTTGTCACCACCAATTCAAGCCTAGAACCATCAAAATCAACACCACCAATAACTCATTTGGTTCAGTCCAACAAAGACATTCACTATGCATTCACCGCAACATAGATTCAAGCCTAAAATATAGCATCATTCCTTCGATTCAAATATCGATAGTCCACCAAGACTTATTTAATTCATAGATCGACAATGCACCAAAATAAAACTTGTCTAGTTTCCACCGAATATATCTCAGATCTTATCCTAAATGATCATCACTTAGACTAATCTTTCATCAAATCCACAATTTGAACTTCCACCATCTTATCTTGGAAAGACTATAACCACAAATGATCATGTTCACTAATTCCACCAAACCTTTTTCAAACTGAGATCATCACCTAAAATTAAAAGTTGATTATTGTCAATTAAACCTATTATTCCAATATATAAACCACAAATAATTTCATGTCTCATATGAACACTCAAACTCATGACTTCCAATATCAATCTATACATACTTAATACCTTCATGAAATACATCAAGACTTCCAATGAGATCCTTAAATAGGAAGTCACTACTTAGCTCAAATGATCATAACTTAATCCTCAAACTCATAACTCACTCTCTATAATCCACTTCTTAAGCCTTGCTTGCAGCACTACGTTTAGATGCTACGCATGTCCTTTAGGTACTTTAGAATATACCAGGATATCATCAAACGAAAACAATCACAATTTAATCCAAATAAGGCTTAAGTATCCTATCCATTAAGTCCATGAATGCAGTTAAGGCATTCGTCAATCCAAATAGCATAACTAGGAACTCTTAATATCCATAGCGATTCCTAGATGCAATCTTAGGAATGTCTTCCTTCTCAATCCTTAGTCGATATCCTGATCTCAAGTTAGGTTTAGAAAAGATCGAACTTTCTTGCAGTTGGTCAAATAGGTCATCAATTCTAGATAATGAGTACTTATTCTTAATGGTCACCTGATTCAGCTACCTATAACCAATATACAAGCGCATCGATCCATCTTTCTTTTTCACAAGCAAGAGTTCTACAAGCTTAACCATGATTCCACTGCACTACTCTGACAAAATTATCCCAGAAACACTACCTTTCCAGTTCAGTTCATAGTTCGGTTCACTCCTGTCCCCTTTTGCCATTCTAGAAGCCTGCCAGGAGCCGCTCCTTGTTCAGGTCCTCTGACCTCGGCGTCCACTCCTCGCTCTCATCAAACCGGGACGTTACAGGTACACCAGCTTTCGCTTGGTTGGAACCCAAACTACACATCTACTGAAGGGTCTCGTTTCAATAGGGAATTAACTTACAAAGATATTATCCGCTTTGGCTTATCCCATTCTTAGCCTCACGGTTTTATCTTTAGCACACGTGCAAGTACTATCTCAGGAGATCATTCATCCTAGTCCATTACTTACAGAGCTAGTCCATTCCTACAATGACATCAAAGTCATACATAACTATCACTATCAAGTCCATTTCTAGGTCTCATTCCCCTAGGGTTATCTCACTCATCTCACATGCCAACGTAGATAACAACATATCTTTCAGCGATGTAGAAATACGAAGAGGCATGTCTAGAGATTTGTTCCTACTCCTCACAATCATTTATATTTTTCGGACACAAATGAATGCATGTCACTCACATCAAATAACGCATATACCTTCTTATCCCCTATCAAAATCATACCTGAGATAACACTTTTGGAAGCTCTTGCTTCCTCTTGAGTGACCGCATACACCCTTCCTTGTGGTGGTGGCCTTTGTGGATTCCCTGGTGGATTTGGTCCAATAGTACTTTGTTGTACCTGTCGCACCGAGCTAACATTCGGCCGCAACCTCTTTTGTCGACAGTCTTTCTTAAAGTGACCTCTCTGCCCACAGCCAAAACATTTCAATCGATCATTACAGGGTCCTGGTCCATGTTGTCCACCACATCTCTGACAAATGTTACCCTGATAGGGTACTCTTCCTAGAATCGGGCCACTCCTGACCTTTCTAGAATTCCCAAAATTATTCCTCTTCTTAGATTCCCAGGGCTGACCTTGATCAGGATAAGGTCTCTTACCCCTTCGAACATCATTAAAGGTCATTTGCCCCTTAGATTATGATTGCTCCCTCACTAACTCTTGCTCTACCAACTGTGCCCTCTCATAAATCTCATTATAATCCCTTATATTTAGAGGCACTAGTTGTTTTCTAATATCAGTCCTTAATCCTTTCAGGAATCTCTTAGCATTTTCCTCTCGATCCTCAACCAACCTAGGAGCATACCTAGACAATTCATAAAATTTTGCCTCATACTGGTCTATTGTCAGCTCCCTTTGTTCTAACTGAATAAATTCAGTAATCTTTCTATCCTTGGCACAATCAGAGAAATGCTTCCTATTGAAAGCCCTAACAAACTCATCCCAGTTCACACATCTCGTACTGGTGGAAAGATTGTATCCTTCGAGGCTCTCCACCAAAACTTTGCATTTCCCTCCAGCCTGGTATTCTACCAAAACTATTCTCTCAGCATCACTACAGTCCAACAACCGGAAAATTCGTTCCATTCCATCGATCCATTGTTCTGCCTCCTCATGACTTCCCATCCCACTAAACTTAAGTGGTTTCAACTTTAGGAATTGTTCCACCAGTCCCTGAGGGCGACATTCCACTCCGGGTTGTTGCTGCACTTGCCTTTCCATCAGATTTCCAATATTGGCCAATGCTTGCAGGATATCTTCCATTCGGGTTTCAACCCTTGCAGCAGAGGCTTCAGCCCTTGATGGATGAGCACTTCCAGCTCGCACCATGACTTCCCTACGATTTCCAAGCATTGCCTCAGGAATAATCTGAGACTCACTGTCTCTATCCAAAGTGACTACTACTACTATGTAACTAACATATACACGTTACTGGTACCTAAAGTCAACTCAAAGCCAACTACTAGGGATCTACGAGTGAATACTCATCACCCGTTATTCAATTATTCCGTTTTATTTCCTATGGTGTGCATCATTCTATCCTCATTTCCATCTGAGGCTCCTTATCACTCCAAATGAACCATAGCTCCGATACCAACAAAAGCTGTGGCACCCCTCGACGGCCCCCGATTCGCTAGAGTCACCACAGTTCACTTTTCCTTTTTCTTTCCCAAATAACAAGTCACTCTGATACCATTTTTAGTTGCAGCGGGTCCATACAACCATGGGGGTTTACATCTTTTATTAACGGTCCCTTGCGCAATTTACATAACGGAAGCATATCCAACAATTCCCTTCCCTACATTCAGAAATCGATGCACACCTACTAAATATTTATAAGTAAAAGCCATACACCTTTTATTTACTTAAATCAGATGGACATTGTTCATCGGTACATCAAAATGCCGTAGTCTTCTATATTCGGCTACACTCCAAAAGATGACTGACATTTCGTCCAACTGTCATACACTTAAAGTCCATCGATCAGTGTTGGCGTCCAAAAGTTCCTTCCTTTGCTATCCTTCCCCTTGCGGTCATATCCAACCGCACAATCCATCTACTAATCTGAAATGTTGGTCCCTAAAAGGGGTGAGTACAACCACTCAGCGAGTAAAGGAATCCAATAACCACTCAAAGCATCATACAAGTCATACATGCATTGCAAGCATTACTTACCTTGAAGCCATGCGTAATACTATCATGCATCATCATGCCTTATCATCAAGCGTATCATATCATCATATGTCATCATCATAATCATCATCATGGCATCATTATATCATACATGTCATCCTTATCATGACATCATCACATCACATATTATCATCATCATCATGCATATCATACCATGGGTGATCATCATATCACATCACATATCATCATCATCATCATGCATATTATCATGCATATCATACCATGGGTGATCATCATATCACATCACATGTCATCACCATCATCATGCATATCATCATGCATATGTCATCATCATATCACATCACATATCATCACCATCATCATGCATATCATACAATATCATGCCATGAGTTAATTTTCATCTTTATCTTTAAATTTGATCACCACATCACCCTTCCTCGATTCATCAATTTTATCTCATATTTTACACTCGCATCCCATGCCAGAAAAACCTCCGGGCATGTATCCAAGATACAACCGGGCATCCGGCCCCCCACATTTCGGGCATCTCGCATCCTAACTAGCATCACGAGGAACCTCCGGGCATGTATCCAAGATACAACGGGACATCCGGCCTTTACCCTTCTAGCCGGGCATCTCGCACCCAAATCCTGGCATCGCGAGGCATTCCCTTCGGGCAAAGACCTCCGACAGGGCTTCCGGAATTATGTACCAACATACCACCAGGCCCCCCCTGGAATTACGTACCGTATACCACCGGGCATCCCGACACTCCCGGGGAAATCCAGCAATGTATCTCTATACATTCCGGCCATCATCCTCCACCACAACCTCTTACTCACATATCATTTTCCACATTCACCATCCTTTTAATCTCATTATTACATGGTATATGATTCACACATGCATCACAATTTATGATCATACATACACCAATGTCGTATAACAATGCATAATAAACTCAATGGAATTCATGGCCAATAAAATAATCTCTTTTTATTTTATTATTATTTTATTTATTTATTTATTTATTTATTTATTTTCATAAATAAATATTAAATTTAATATCTATGATTTTCCCAAAATCATAACATTCAAACAATCATTAAACAAGCCAATAGGATAACAAATTTCATGCAAAATTCATGGCCAACTCGAATTTCACATAATTTCACAATTTCCACAAAATAGCACATGATACTCGGATAATGACCAGAATGCACAGTTTCCAAATAAATTAGATTAAAATACTCATATGGCTCCAAAAATTACGTAATTTTACAGGATGATAGCCAACACATTTTTGTGCATTTTTCATGCAGAACTCCAAGCCAAATACTTTTTAGATTAATTTATACAACCCCACGAAAATTCTGGAACCACTACCGCGTCATCCGAATACACATCTCCAAAATTGTAAGATTTCACCCATCTATTCTCTTTCGTTTCCTCTTAAATTTGAGTATCTTATGGCTGCGTTTGGGAAAGCTTTTGGGAAAAGCCTTTAAGAAAATGCAAAGGCCTTTGGTCTAAAGAGTTTTGATGAAATGCAAAAACTGTTTGGTAAAATATAATTGAAAAGTGCCTTGAAATGCAACTTTGGGGAAATGTTGTTTGGTAAACACTTTTTATATTTGTAAAGTCCTTTAGTGAAACCAATTTAAGTTTTTAATTTAATTTTTTTAAATTGAAAACAAAAATAATGACTTTTTTTTTTTTTTTGCATTGAGATGTATATATAAAAGAGATATATTAACAAATTCAATGACTTATATATATATATTTGCACTGAGATGTATATATAAAAGAGATATATTAATAAATTCATAAGTTAAAAAATACATCAAAGTGGACTTTTTCTCAATTAAAAAGAAAGAGTAATTTCATTATAATAACATGATTACATATGCATCGAAGAAAGAAATAGGTTTATATTGAAAATTACAAACATCCTTATGTATTTACTAAACTCATTGCTATTTGATCACGTAAACGTGCCATATCAGAAGATAAATTGTCATTTGAAGTACCGGCCCCCTCATTTGTATCATCAAGGTCAACTGAATATCCATAATTGGGATCCAAATCTGCTCTTGTAAAATGTCTATCATTGGCAGCGTTTCGTCGTATATAATTATGCAAAGTCATTGCTGCTATAACAATTTTTACTTGCTTCTCAAATGGAAAATTTGGCATATGCTTTAGAATTTTCCACTTCTTCTTCAAGACACCAAAAGCTCGCTCAATTTCCGATCGCAGCGAGGAATGAGCACGGTTGAATACCTCTCGATAGCCTGTAGGGGCAGGACCTTGTTGAAATTCTGGTAAATGATATCTAACTTCTTTATACGGTCCCAAATAACCTGTCGGATTTGGATATCCAGCATCTACTAAATAATATTTACCTACACAAATATAATATAAATTTAATCAACATAGACTACATTAATACATATTAATGTATAAAAATCATTAATTAACAAACCTGGAGGAGGATGAGGAAATTGCACATCACGTCTCCCTAAAGCTTCATAGAAAATACGAGTATCATGGGCTTGGCCCTCCCAACCAGCCCAAACATAGGTGAATTCCATATTAAAATTACACACCGCTAAGATATTTTGAGTTGGTGTACCTTTTCGACCAATAAAACGAATCTGATCTTGTACAAGTATCATTGCTGGAATATGAGTGCCATTAATAGCTCCAATACAACCCTAAAACAAAAACGCAAATATTATTATATAATCAAAATTTGCTTTTAATTCCTTCTTCATATTGTATAATAAAAACATACCTTAAAATATGGAAAAAATCTTCGATTATTTTTTATCTTCTCCGAACATCCCTAAATTGCCAATCAGCTGGTTGGATCAAATCTTTTCCCATTTCACATACTTTATCTAATACTAAGCCAAAATATCTGCTTATGGTTTCCCCAGAACGCTGAAAACGCTCTTGTGTTAACCTATTACCTATACCATGTCCTAAAATATGAAGAAATATTCCAAGCATTTCTGTAACATCAATATTCCTAGTTCCTTTAAGACCATAACGTGTTACTAAATCCTGCATTAAATTATTAAATACAATCTTATCCATTCTAAACATTTGATAACATCTTATTGGATTAGCATCTTCGTCCATCAACTCTCCAACCCATGCATTTCCTATATATGATGATGTCCTACAAGGTTTTTTTCTCATTGTATATTGCTTGATAAGCGATTGCGGCTTGAGTAATTTCCACAAGTTGCCAATATTCCTCGTCCTCTTTTTCATGAAATTCTCTTTCAGGAGAGTCATCCATATCTGTTTAAAATAACAAAACAATAAGAAAAGTGATGGGTAATCATCAATCAATGAAACAATTATCATCCATAATATATATGCAAAACTCTATCCATTCAAAAGAACACAAACTAAAAACACAAGACTAAAAAACATAATTAAAAAGAGAGTTCACAAGTAGTGCAAATCACCAATCCAAAATAAGTTTCACATTACAACATAGATTCATATAAAAAGCTCAAACAAGTAACTAGTATCCTAGCGACGACTATTATGCTCCTCCAACTTATACTTCAGCCACTCCACATTCTCTTCATCTTCATCCAAGTTCATAAAAATTTGCCTATTGTCTTTCTTTTCAGAAAGATGAGAGGGTGCAAAGAAGAACAACTTTCTATCTTCCTTAATCTCAGGAATGGCTTTCAATGTTTGCATAATCTCTTTGTAAGGGTCAAATTCCCTTGCAACCGATGTTGCATTGCTCCTACTTTCAACTGCTAAGCAAAGTCTGTCGATTTGTGATGCTAACTTAGCAGGCCCGGTCAATTTTTTCTCTCTTTCCTCGAGCTTCCTTTGTGGAACTTTGTACCGTTCTTTTATGGCTCTTACTTTGACTTGGTTGGACATTCGTTTCACCTACATTACACTCCAAAGTATCATCAGTAGATCTTGCACAATCACCGATATCAACTTGTGTGGCCTCAGGATTCTCGGTATTGCATAAACCTTGTGCAGGATTCCAAGTAACACTTCCAGTGGCAACCGTACCTGGAACATTCTGTCCAACATAACTTCCATATCCGGATGTATGCCTTTCGTTCGAAAGACTTTAAGCTTAGGATTGGCCTGTTATAATAAGATATTTTCATGAGTTATATCAAAAAAGAAGAACTTATAAAAAAAATGTGGCAAAAAAACGATAAACACCTGAATCTTTCCTTCCCACCATTCATCACTCGCATCAATCGTTTTCTTCCTTGGATCCCATCCTAGTTTTGTTTCCTTTTGAATAAATTGTTTCCATCTTTTCCATTCTTCCTTTAGATTATCCCACTTACTCTTCATTTGATTTTTATCGTATTTTTTGCCCCTCAGCTCTTCAAACTTGGTAATTATAGCTGTCCATCAATCTCTTTTGTTGCTCGTAGGACGATTGCCTTTTTCAATTTGTTCAATGCACAATCGACAAAATGTTTCTACATCTTCCAGGCTCCAATGAGCCTTTTCTTTTGATGAACTCGCCATCTTCCAATAGAATAAACACAAACACATTTGAAAAATGAAAACAAATGGGATTAACTACGACCCAATTCCCTATAGATGAATGAACACATATATAGATAGAACTATGCATAGCACAGAAGGTTGAGTTCAGGACGTTCATTCTCCATTTTTAGCTAATTTCCTCTTTTAGATGGAAAGGATCCTTACAACTATGGATGCATTTAGTTTATCATAAGATTTCGCAAATTCACGATTTATTGAGCACATGCCTAAAAGCCATATGGGTGATAGGAAAAACATTGCAAACAAGGGGCAGAACCAAGGTTGTTAATTGCATTAAACAAAAAAGAAGCAAAAAAGCTTCATGACGAGAGATAGACAACATAGATACTAAACTGAGACGTTAACAGGAGAATTATGATTACGATATCTAGTGCTATGCATGCCTTGCTCTGTCACTGCAGCAATCTCAATGATCTCAAACACAAGTGTTCCATAAGATTCAGACTTTACAAGCAAAAACAAAGACTCCCTTAGACTAATCGAACCAACGACACATCAGTCGAACCCAAACAGCCCAAGAAAATGAACTCAGAGAGCAATTCTACAACTGAAAAAACTCTATGCTGCAATCTCACGCCAATTGCTAGACATCATCTTATCATTGAATTCACATAGTTACAGCTACATATTCACATGGAACAAAAGAAAGCGAAAGAGTAAAAAGGACTGACCCGCCTCAAACAAAAGAACAGAGGAGCCTGCGAAAAGATGGGAACTTTGGAGAGACCTAGAAGAAAAAAGATCCTGATTTGCCCAAAAGAGCAGCACCGGAGTTTTCCTAGAGACGTTCTTGATCACGCCGTCCAATCTTTCTTCCACCCCTGATTTGCCCACAAGGTACCCTGCAAAGCAACCAGTCCCCAATAGAAGTTCTGACTCAAAATTGTTGTTACATACTGAAAATAGAAACATGACAAGAAAGTCAATATGAAAAGCTCAACAATGTGAACAATCGAGATGGAATATCGAGAGGAGGAAAATAAACCAAGAGCAAGGTAACAATCTGATTTCCAGATTTTATTTCCTTTCTGAAGAATCATTGTAAACCAGATTCTTGGAAAATTGCTTTTAGTAGGAGAACCACACCCCACCCAGGGTTTAGCACTTTCGGATAAGTCAATAACACAAGAAGAGTTTTCAAAACCACTATAATAACTATGTTCAAGTAGCATCATCATTCTATCACATTGTAAATATTACTTCCGGTCCCAAAAGACAAAAAATTGCAGCTAGTGTTCGAGGAAAATCCAATTACACGTGTTCACTCCTATGTAAATACCTCCAAGCAGAGAAATGTACATTATTGAAAATGCCTGTAAAAGGATTATCTTGAATAAGAAAGGTTCAAATGAGTGATTTGCACACCAAACAGATGGAAAGATGCACCAAAACAAATGCATGTAGACATCTTGTATAATGCATCAATGAGAGTTTAACAAGAAGAAACTGAAGCATGCACTCTTCTACACGACATGAATTATAGGCATATCGATATGATGTTATAAACTTCACTTCCCCAATTTGTTTTGTAGCGCTCTCTCTCTCTCTATCTCTCTATCTCTTCTCGATGAGGCGTCTTATTGTCAACGAACTTTCAAGAGCGTGCGAGAAAGTTAGCTGCTGGGGAGATCAGAAAGCATCCGTGCACGAACAAGAAAGGCAGGTGAAATATGCAATCTTTTAATCTCATTGAGCTTTCGTTAATGGGTATTCTTTGTAAGTTAGAATATATAATGCCCGTAATAAAATTCCTGCAGATGAAGTGAAGATTTAGGCATGCCAAGTGTACAGCTTTAACCTAATCATTTTGTTAAATAGATTTTAACTGCATGCACAAAGTCGAATCTTAATCCCGCTCATGCGCACATTTCTCGCTCGCAAAAAGATGACAACTGGAAAGAGGAAAGCGCAAGAAACTTGTTGTGGGTTCTTTTCGTCAGACCATCAATGGGAAGTCTTCACGCATGTTTGGGGGAAAATCAATAATCACAGAGAGCAAGTCCCCAAGATGATAATCGAAGGGAGGAACAGAAACATGCAGGTGTGGAAAGAAAACGAGGGAGAGTGCTTGAATTAGACGCCCAATTAAAAAAAAAAAAAAACAGAGTGGTCCAAACCCAAAATCTTTCCCTAGTTTTCTCTGCATTTTCCCACAACACCCAAACAGAGAGCTTGCAAGTGAGCTAAAAACACATCCGAGAAAGAAACCCAAATCGATGAACACATGAACAAGGAAAAGGGAACATGCTCGGGCACTACAAGATGAAATTCCCAACTCACCTAAAGACCAGACCTCCTGAAGTTTAGCTCTGAATGACGATTCTTGGTGCGTGCTTGTGGATTTGAGAGAGAAGAAGAAGACGTGGGTTAGGCTCGTGGATTTGAGAGAAAAGAAGAAAAGACTTGCGGGTGGGTAAGGAATGGAAGAGGAAAGCGTGTGCGTAGATCTAGGGTTTTCGGAAGGGTTAAACTTGGAATTTCGTTTAAGTTATGAGGGCAACCATGGCAAATGAATAAAAATTCATTAACCCTCCACCAGCTTACCGAGAAAGCTGAAATGCCCAAGGCAGGGGTACCCCTGCCTTGGGCTTTCAGCCTTCGAAATGCAGGTTTTCAGCTAAAGACACTTGCGAATGTTTTTGCCAAACACTCATTTTTAGCCCAAAGGGCTTTAGGAGCCTAAAGTGGCTTACAAAAGCCAAATCCAAACGCACCCTATGTACCAAGGTGTCCTTTACAAGTTTCATGAAGAGATCTAGGTCAAATAACCAAATTATGGTCACCATTTAAGTCCATGAAGTCTCGAGTGTCTCGGAATACTTCACCAGAACCATCGTTTCCAAGATCTAGCCGATTCACCAAGCTATACTTGTTCTTTTTGCTTCAAATTTGATTATGTTGTATTTTAAGGTGTTACCTACAACTTTCATGAAGACATCGATGTCAAATCTTCAACAGAAATCAACATGCAAACAAGAATCCAGCAAGAAGTCAGTGAAAACTTCACAGATCTAGGGTCTCCGTATAACAGAACTTTAACCCCTCATATCTCCATCATTTTCCACGAAATTTCAGCATTTTCTAGTTCAAGATGTTAGCTACAACTCTCGTGAAGATATCACAGCCAAAATCGAACTATAAACATGCATGCGAGCTCTCACAACATTCTGACTCCAAACAGTTCATGCGAAAATATTCCAGATCTAGCATCTCCGTAGGATGAGAGTTTGACCCCTCAAATATCCATAATTTTCCACTAAATTTAAGTATGTTGTAGTTCAAGATGTTAGCTACAACTTTCATGAAGAAATCGAAGCCAAAATCGGACTCTAAACACACATTCAAGCTCAAACAAGTTTCTGACTCCAAACAGTTCATGCGAAAACATTGGTGCAAGAGTAGAAAGTGGATTCCCAACTTGCCTCTAGACCTCACGAACAGCACGAGCGGACGGCACACCGGCGACGATCACGGCGACGGTTCCTTCTCCTCCTCTCTCGCATCTCAATCTCTCGGCTCACTCTCTTGGCCGAACAAGCCACTCCCTCTCTCTCCCTTTCTCTCTCTCTTTCTTTTTATTGGCTTTTATATTGCATGTGGCCGCCCAAGATGGCCAATGGGGGCAGCCACACCTTGCACAACCCCCATGCCACTTGGCAGCTTGCATGTAAGGCTTGTGGGCTTGGATTGGGCCGGCAAATGGGCTGGTCGACCACTCCTTTTGGGCCTCTATTGGGCCGGCCAACTTGGCCCATTAAAAGCTTAGGCCAAATGGGCTTAAGGCCCATTCGAAAATTAACCCCTTTTCCCCCTTTTTTTTTTTTTGAATTCCTTCTATAAATATTTTTAAATTTCCATTTTCATCTTGGCCAAAGTCTTGGGACATTTTGTTCATTGAAATTTAATTTATAAAGTACATGGCCAAGCATAAATTATTAATCTATCAAATTTAAATTTTCACAATCATATGCACAAATCATCTAATTAAAGACTAATGGCTAAAGCATAAGCCATGGAAATTTTTATCACCTAATTAGGAACTTTAACACACCTCATGGCTTGGCTTTGAATTTTGGGTTGCCACAAACAACTTCCAAGAGCAACATATTCTGCTTCTGCTGTTGATAATGCTATAGTACTTTGCTTCCTTAAGAACCAAGATACTAGCATATTTCCTAGCAGTTGATAAGTCCCAGATGTGCTTTTTCTATCGACTCTACAATCGGCTAAATCTACGTCAGAATATTCAAATAGAGTAAAGTCTCATTCTTCTGGGTACCATAGACCTAGCTTTGGAGAAGTCGCAACATATTTAATGATGCGTTTTATAGCACTTAGATGAGATTCTCTTGGATCAGATTGAAATCTAGCACAGATGCAAAAACTGAATAAAATGTCAAGTCTAGAGGTAGTAAGGTAAATAAGAGAACCGATCATGCTTCTGTATAGCTTCTGATCTATTTTCTTCGCTACTTCATCCTTGTCTAGTTTTGAAGAATTTGACATTGGTGTCTTTGTCTTCTTGCAATTCTCCAACCCAAATTTCTTGATGAGATATTTTGTATATTTCTCTTAGTGAATGTATATACCTTTCTTCGATTGTCTGACTTGCACTCTCAAAAAGAAACTTAACTCACCAATCATGCTCATTTTGAATTCATCATGCATAGATCTTGAAAATTTCTTGTAGAGATTTTCGTTAGGAGAACCAAAGATAATATTATCTACATAAATTTGTAAAAGTAAAAAATCCTTTCCTTCTCTCTTTATAAAAAGAGTAGTACCAACATTTCTTTTTTCAAAACCATTATGAGTTAGAAACTTACTCAACCTTTCATACCAGGCTCGTGGAGCCTGCTTTAGTCCATACAAGGCCTTTTTCAGTTTGTAGACTGAGTCTAGTTTTCTTGGATCTTCAAATCCTGGTGATTATTTCACATATACTTTTCTTTTTTTGAAAGAATCCATTGAGGAAGGCACTTTTGACATCTATCTAGAATAACTTGAAATTTTTATAACAAGCAAAAGCAAGTAATAATCTAATTGCTTTCAACCTCGCTATTGGTGCATAGGTCTTTTCATAATCTATCCCTTCTTCCTATGTGTATCCTTTCGCTACGAGTCTTGCTTTGTTTGAGATCACTTTTCCTTTCTCATTCATCTTGCTCCTGAAAACCCATTTCGTTCCAATCACGATTTTTACTTTGGGTTTTACAATCAGCTCCCATATGTCATTGATGTTGAATTGTCAGAGTTCTTTCTGGATAGCTTCTATCCAACTTTCATCAGATAGGGTTTCATTTACTCCTTTTGGTTCTATATCATAAACAAGTGCTTGAGCACTAGACTCTTCTCTTTCTTTGGATCTGGTGCGAATTCATTCATTAATATTGCCAATGATGAGTTCTTTGGGATGACTTGACTTGTGCTTCCAGTTGTTGTTTGGTCTAAGAGTCTGTTGATCTTCTGCTTCATTTGAATCTTCTCAATCTGCTTGTCGATGTTCTCCAGAAGTCTAAACCTCTTCGGGGGAAGTAGACTTTGTTAAGTCTGGAAGGAGTTTAGACTCTTCAAGTTGAGTTTGATATGGTTGATTCTGCACATAATCTTGAAACTTGGCATTCATAAATTCTTCCACAGATTGAGTCTTCTTGTTAAAGACCCTGCAAGCTTTGCTTGAGGTTGAATAGCCCAGGAAGATTCATTTGTCTAATTTTTTCTCGAACTTTCCAAATCGATCATTTGCATTCTTCAAAATAAAAATTTTATAGCTAAAGACATGAAAGTAGGAAACATTCGACTTCTTTCTTTATACACTTCATAAGGAGTTTTCTCTAGAATATGCCTCAAGAATACTCTGTTGATAATATAGCAAGTAGTGGAGACTGCTTCTGCCTAAAATCAAGAAGATATTTTGTTCTCTATCAAGAGAGTTTTAGCCATTTTCTGTAAGGATCTGTTTTTCCTTTCCACAACTGCATTTTGTTTCAGAGTGTATGGAGAAGAGAAAACATGCTGAAAACCAGATTTATCCCAGAATTTCGCAAAATCCTGATTTTCAAACTCACCTTCATGGTCAGTTCGTATGCTTGGAATAGCATAACCCTTTTCATTCTGAACCTTCTTTGCAAACTTTGAGAAATAAGAGAAGGCTTCAGACTTACTTGCCGAAAGTATACCTAAGTGAAGTGAAAGTAATGATCCGCGATTACTAGGCAATATTTCTTTCCACCAACACTCTGAGTTCGGGTTGGTCCAAAAAGGTCCATATGAAGAAGCTGCAAAGCTCGACTGTTAGAAACTTGATTTACAAGTTTAAAGGAACTTCTGACTTGTTTTCCCAAGACACAAGGAGTGCATAGCTCATTCTTCTGATAACCTAGATTAGGAAGCCCTTGAAATAGCTTCTTAGAAGAAATCTTGGCAATTTGCTTCATATTAACAAGATCAAGCTTCCAATACCAGAGACTTGCTTCATCTTTAATAGAAAAAAAAGGCATTGAGAACTTTCTGGGTTTACATCCAGAAGGTATATGTTACCATGCCTTTGACTAGTAAAAGATTGAGAGAAGTCTTGACTCATTCCAGAACAAATACCCTCTTGGAAGTTTATTCTAAAATCAGTATCGCAAAACTGAATTATACTCAGCAAATTGTAGTTCAAACCTTCTAATCTTCACAATTCCACATCCTACAAATTTTCCTTTGTTATTTCCTCCAAAAGACACTTTTCCTCCATTTAGTTTAACAAGTTTTATGAAGTAGCTTGAGTCTCATGTCATATGTCTTGAACAACCACTATCCAAATACCATTTGATCTTTATTTTAATAGTGACCTATAATCAAAAGAAAAACTCAAACTTTTTTGGTACCCAGATTTTCTTGGGTCTAAAAGAGTTAGTATTAAAGATAGTCTTTGCCCAATCCTCCTTAACTGGTCTCCAAACCTTGGGACATTCTTTCTCAAAATGTTCTAAGCTGTTACACTTCGAACATTTGAGTACACTTTAGTCAATGGGTTTCACAAAAACATTTAGAAAATGATTTTTGCAAAATGCCTTTGCAGGTATTTGTTTAATTCTTTCTTTTACTTTGGGAAAATCGATTAATTGAATAGTTTCGGAGTCATACCCAAACTAGATTTGTTAAAGTAGGGTAATTGAGCTGAAAGAATTTTCTCCAATTTTTCTGATCTTTTTGAATTTTTTTTTGTGATATTTGAAATATCTCATTTCAAAATAGTATTTTCCTTTGAAAGAGAATTAGAATTTCTTTCAAATTATCAAAACTTGTGTTCGTAATTTCAAATTTTTCTTTCCAAGAAACTTCTTATTGGCTGAGATTAGAATTCTCCATTTTTAGTTCGAAATCCTTTTAAGAGAGGATTTAAGGCGAGACAAAGTTCATCTATGTACTTAGAGACTTTGACAGGTATTTTTGAATAACTAATCTTAATTTCTTGGTCTGAATCTGAATCAGAGTCTATTTCTGATTCTGAGTCTGATTCGGAATGAGCCATTGACATATATTAGCATATTCTTCTTCACTTTCCTCACACTCGATATCACTCCAAGTTTCAGCTTTAAGAGCCTTTTTGTACTTTTCAGTTTTTCCTTTCTTCTTTTTCAACAGAGGTCAATTAGGCTTTATATGCCCATTTTTCTTGCACTTGAAGCATATAACATCCTTGCTAGTTTCATTGTCTTTTGTTGGTTTATTTTGGAAATTCTGCGTGCTCTGTTTCGTCCAGTTGAATCTTCTTCCCTTTCTATTTAGCTTTTTGAATTTCTTAATCATAAGCGCCAGCTCCTCATCCTCCATATCATCATTTAAATCTGTATCACCAGAATCAATGTTAGAATTTAAAGAAATTGATTTCTTACCTTTAGGATCTTTTTCATCATTCATCCGCTTCACTTCGTATGACTGAAGTGTGCCTATCATCTTGTCAACTGATAGAGCCATGATCCTTTGAGTTTCTCTAATTGAAGTCTTCACATGATTCAAGTCTTTCAAGAGTCCACACAGCAGTTTGTTGACTTTCATTGGTCCAGAAATTAGTTGACCTTGATAAGTCAGACCATTGACAATCTCTGTAAAGTGACTGAACATATCAGCAATAGATTCTTCAGGTTTCATTATGAAGGCTTCATACTGTCCAAGCAGAATGTTTATTTTGGTTTCCTTCACATGATCAGTCCCTTCGTAGGTAACATGTAATATGTCCTGAACTTCTTTTCTTGTTTCACAAGAAGAAATTCGATTATATTTAGTGGGAGATACGGCACAGTAAAAATAGTAGATAGCTTTTGTGTCAAAAACTTGTCTCTTGGTAATTTCAGCTTGTGTTGTTTCATTAGCATCAACAACTTCTTTCCTTCTGTTTGAGGTTGATGTTGCTTTAGGATTGATCCCTTTTTTAACAACATCCTACTCTAGGGGATCTCTAGATCTAAGAAATGCCTTCATTTTGTTCTTCAACACATTCTACTTCTTTCCATCAAAGTAAGGAGGTCTGGTGTTACTCTGACCTTCAACAAGTCTTGGAGCCAAAATACTAGCCATAGAAGATCTTTAGCTTAGACGTAAAACACTTCAATAATTAAGCACACAGGCTATGATACCAATTCAAAATGGTAGTAAGAACACATAGAGGGGGGTGAATAGGTGTAAAGAAAATTTTCGCAAAAAGTAGTAAAAATATTTTGCTTTTGAAACTGAGTCTAAAGAACAACAGACTTTAAACGAGTTCAGATTTTAACAATTAAATAGAACTACGAACAATGTAAAGGAGTTCAGGGAAGAGAATAAGAACACATAATTTATAGTGGTTCGGGTTAGATCAAGCTTACGTCAACTCTCTCACGCTGACAGCCTTCTAGCTGGTTTCCACTATGAATCAAAAGAGAATTTACAATCTTGTGATATCGACTTCATAGTGAAGAGTCTTTACTCTCTCACGAAGTCACACTATAAGTCTCTCTCTTTTGAGTACAAATTTGAGCACAGTGTAAGGAATAACAAGTAAATGAGAAGCTTTAGACTTTGGAATTCCTCTTTCACGCACTCTGTCGAATGATTGGAGAGGCCTCCTTAAATACTCCTTCATGCCTTCTCGATCGTTCGCATTTTCCAAAGGAATTCTTCCAATCAACCTGTTGGATAGAATCAATTAAGGAGACCTCGAGCCATTTGAACATTGTGATGAAAGCCCGTCATCTTGTTCACCCATACAATCAGGATCTTGGTTTTCATACGTAAATTCTTTCCAAATTTACTCGCATTTTGAAAAGATTTGATGCATCTAAATTGATTCCAATAATGATAATCAATCTTGTAGGTGATATTGCCAACCATAAAGCCATATGTATCCTATACGAACCAAACAAACGAAGAAAGAAAGATAATCCCGAGTCTGGTTAAGTCTTCATTCTTCACTTGCGTTTAGTCTGGAATTTGTCAGAGTGGGCAAACTTCTGATGTACAATAGACTTTCACACAAAAGTCTGGCAATCTAATAGACTTTGATACAGAAGTTTGGGAACCTTCAGAAGTCAACTAATTGAAGGAACAAAATGGCTCGTAAATGAGAGCAAGAGAGAGAAGGGACCAAGTGAAACAAGGCTGAGAGAGAGAGAGAGAGAGAGAGAGAGAGAGAGAGAGAGAGAGAGCAGTGAGTGAGAAAGAGAGTAGTCAGCGAGAGTGAGAGGGAAAGGAAGGAGACCATCCCTTTCGCCCGTGCACGCACGCTGTCGACGCCGCTCACACTTGCTGTTGTCGAGCCATGTCCGTGACTACGAGCTTCTCGATTTGTTATCGTTGACACCACCAAAACTTAAGGCAAGTGAAAGTCTACTAGCCTATGTAATGCAATGCCATTTTTGTTTGATGTAGTGCAGTTAGACTTGGAAATATTTGAGTCTGGATGTTGGATATTGAATTTTTGAATGATTGAGGCAAATTGGGATTAGGAGATTGAGCAAATGCTCGGGTTTTCTATGTGTGTTTTCGATTCCTTTGAGCTTCAATCGAAAATAGATTTTGGTGGACTTTTGGAAGTAAGGTAGCCAAGGTGTGGGCGTGGGTTTCTACTGAATCCATACTGCCCAGAATAACTTGTGTGTAGCTTTGGAGCTTTGTAAATTTCTATAGAGATTTCTAGTACGAATTTGGTCCCGACTTCTTCATGGAAGTTTTGAGAAATTGTTTAAACTAGGACATATATTTTTGTTAGATTTTCGGGATCAATATAGTTGGAACAAACTTATTTTAGTGTGTGGTGCTTTTCTACCGGAGTGTGAATTTTGGTCGATGGAAGAAGTTTGGGGTTGAGTTGTGTGAATTACTGCTCTTTGTACATGACTAATTAGGCTTAGTGTCCTTCGTGAAATTATTTCCCTTAGGTCTTATTTATGACATACTAAAAATTTAGAATCTTTTGAGTTCATTTATTGGTTCTTCCAAAATTATTACCGAAACTATACATTATGATTTTGGTTGCCTTTATTCCGAGTTTGCTCAAATTTATCTCAAAGGTGAAGGAATCTTGGTTTATTACCTAGTAATGATGGTTTTGGCATTCAATAAAACATTCAATACTGAAATTTTGATAAAATTCAAAGGATTTCAGATGTTGTTTCTTTGAAAATATTTTGGCATTGAAATGATTCGGTTGCTAGACCATGGCTGAGATGTTAATGCTGCCATCGGACCTTCAGGTTGACAATGCCCCATGAGTTGGGTTGCCCATAGGATCGTAGGGATCGATGCCTTTGGATGCCTAGGGACCGGTGAGCCCTAGAGGTTCTCCGGGAGTGTCAGGATGCCCGGATATATGACAATACGTATTCCAGAGGGTAGGGGCAACCATTGCCGTGGTTAGTCCCAAAGATTCCTGGTAATGCTGGGTGAGGTGCGAGATGCCTGGAGGTGAGACATGACACGCTTCGGTTGCCCATTGATTGAAATATGGAACTGGAGGCTTTCATGATGCTAGGTTAGGTGCGAGTGCCTGGAAGGACGCAAACACTGGTCCTCTGGGAGAAAAATCTGTTGAGTTTTAAAACTGAATGTGCTACTGAGTTGCACCGGGTTATGAGAGAAAATTGTGTGGCACGGAATGAGACATGTCATAACAGTTTGGTCTTATAATCGGGACACCTATGATTGAAATGATTTGTTATGGTTTTGAAAATACACTTGTTATTACTTGGAAAAGTTCCATTGAGTTGATGCTTTACTCATTCCTTTGATTAATAGATCTGCACGAAATTAGATTGTGATGGTTCTGCACAATATAGTTTAACAGATCTTTTGTTGTTGGGTGGTTGTACTCACCATTTTTGGGGACTAACATTTCAGACTGGACAAGATGCCTATATTGCCCGCACCTCCCAGTACATTCTATGGATTCTCGATCGACTTAAAAGGGGAGCGGTTGGAGTATCAAAACCCTGAGGTGCGAGGATTGATGTTCATATGGGTGAGAGTCATTATGGTGTTCGATACCAGTCTTCCCACCGGCCTCGTACTCTAGGAGTACATCACTGTATTTGTTCGTTGGTATGGACAAACGCTGGGGCCATTGCCACTGCCACTAGCAATCGGATCGAGTGGCTGGGTGTGACTGTGAGATGGCTCAGTAGAGGAAGAAATTTTTGGATGCCGACCTTAAACGATGGACTTTATGTTTGTAATTGTTGGATATGCTGAGTATCTTTTGATGTATGGATGCGTATAGAAAAACTACGACATTTTGATGTACCGACTAACGATTGTCCATCTAGTTTTATGCAAATAAAAGTGTTCGGTTGTCATCTATAAAAGTGTTTAGTTGGTGTGCATCGTTTCTGAATATAGGAAAGGGAGTTGTTGGATATGCTTCCGCCATATTTTTGTGCAGGGACCAATGGAAAAGATATAGACCCCCATAACTCATGTTGAGAGAAAGTTGGTGATATGTGGCGACCCAAACGGATCGGGGGCCGTCGGGGGGGGGGGGGTGCCACAAAGATGGCCCACTATTGTAACAAGCCTTTACTCTTGATTAACTCTTCTCAAGATAGCCTGGTTGGTCCTGCATTAACATGGTTTATCGAGTTGGACTTGGAAAAGATCCATACTTGAGAGGTCTTACCGATGAATTCCTACAACAATACAAGTTCAATATCAAAATCGCCCCCACTTAAAAGGAGCTAGTTCAGGTCAAGAAGAGAAAGACCGAAATGTTCAGAGCTTATGCTCAAAGGTGGAGAGCCACCACGTTGTAAGTGAAACTACCCTTGTCTGAGAAAGAGGCTATGAAATTGTTGCTTCAAGCCATGCCTCATGAATCTTTCGAGAAGATGTATAATCACACTTGTGTTAACTTTGCCACATTGGTGGAGTTGGGCGAATGCATTAAGGGGATCACATGAGAAGGAAGGTTAGCTGAGACCACGAATCGTAGGTATGCCCCGAAGAAAGACAAGGAGTCAATTGTGGAGATTGCTTATATACAAAACTCCTCCTCCCAAATAGTATGCAATCCTCCTGCTCGTAAATCTACTATGGGGGTCGAGAATTCTTCCCAAAACTTTGATCGCAAAGGAAAAGCCTCACAAGGCCAATTTATTCCATTACCTAGACCCATGTCTCAGTTACTTCCGATGCTGATTAAAAGTCATCTCGTGGCGTGAGAAATCCCGAGGGATAATCCACCAAAGTTCCTTGGGTTCAACCCTAATAAGACATGTGAATATCACATGAGAGAGAAGGGTGACCATGAAGATACTTGCTTCATACTCCGTTCCAAGGTCTAGAACTTGTTGGACGAGAATTTGCTCACCTTTAAGGATTCAATGCCAAACGTCCAATAGAATCCTCTCTCGAAGCATGCTTAGAATGTCAATACAATTTTTGGGATTGATGACAAGTGTTCACTCCGATGAATATCCAAAAGTTGGAATAGATCACACCTTTCGCTGATCACCAATTGAAAGGTGATATCACTTGTGATGAGAAAATAGCTTGCTTAGCAAAGCTGGCTGAGTTGGAAATTCTTCAATATGAAGATGGTGACGCTCTAGGACGGATGTCTATAGCTAAAGTTGATTTGTCTGGCGAAGACATAATCTCAAAAGTCATAAAAGAGGCTTGGAATCCAAATCAGGATGGCACTTGAAAGGAGGATTGTCGAATCTTGAAAGGCAAAACTCCTATGTTCCAAGACTTTGATACTGAAAGCAAGGATGAATATAAAGCTTCTCGCATATACCGTAAGTTTGTTCGAAAAGCTTGCGAAAGTGGTGAAGTTGTTGATATCCTTGGCCAATCAAGTGTCAAGTATGACTTTAAGGTGAAGTTCATACCACCATTGAGTTTCTTTGTTGATGTAAAGGATATTGTCCTGAGCGGTAACTTTTTTGAAAGATGAAGAAGTCTACTTCGATGATAAGGATGAGGATGAATACAAAACTTCTCATTGGGATCGTGAGTTCATAAGGAAGGCCCATGAGAAGGGTGAAGTAGTGGATGTCCTAAGGCAAGCGAGTGGGAAGTATGACTTTATGGTTATACTCCTCCTCCAAGTTATTTCTAAAACCCCAAAGACATCATCCCTAATGGATGAGGAGATGAATTTAAGGATGACTTCATGGTTATGATTGAGCTTGTTGTAATTGATTTGACCATGGAGAGGATCGCTTGTGGAATTGGTGCAACCAACAAGGATACCGTTGAATTTGGCTCAATGATTGACAGCTTCAAAGCCATGAAGATCTCGGGCTTGGGTTGTAGACCTATTGTTATTGAATTACCACCACAAGTTGGTGAATGTTCCAAGGGCAAGTGAGTGGGAAGTATGACTTTATGGTTATACTCCTCCTCCAAGTTATTTCTAAAACCCCAAAGACATCATACCTAATGGATGGGGAGATGAATTTAAGGATGACTTCATGGCTATGATTAAGCTTGTTGTAATTGATTTGACCATGGAGAGGATCCCTTGTGAAATTGGTGCAACCAACAAGGATACCGTTGAATTTGTCTCAATGATTGATAGCTTCAAAGCCATGAAGATCTCGGGCTTGGGTTGTAGACCTATTGTTATTGAATTACCACCACAAGTTGGTGAATGTTCCAAGACCAAGGTGCCTCCCACTTATAACACCAAGGCGGTCCCATGGAATTATGAAGCCAATGAAATTGATGCCATTGCCTGATTAAGTCGAATCTACCCATCACGTGAAGGTGTAGAAAAGAAGGTAGAAATGATAGACGAATTGCGCAAGATGCCCACTCAAATTTCCTTATTGGAGCTTTTCAAAACTTATGAAAAGCATAGAATTTCCCTCCTCAAAGTCTTGAATGAAGTCCATGTGCCTAAAACATTGGAGAGGTATAGCTAGAAGAGTTCGTTGGTGCCATACTTCTTAGAGATTAGATAACCTTCTTTGAGAAATACCTCCCTCCTGAAAGCCAAGTACATACTAAGGCAGTATATGTGTCCACTCAACAATTTGGAACCGGGATTTCGAGGGTACTGGTCTAATGGTTTAGTATTGAACATTTGCCCTCTATCAACCCTTTATCAATTGGGCATTGACATGGAAAATGTTCGCCTTTCGAAGATTCTTGTCTGAGCTTTTGATGGGATGAGAAAGGAATCATTAGGGGAAATCGACCTACTGTTGATGGTTGGCCCCGTTACCATTACTAAAAAATTCCAAGTTTTGAATATCCCAAGCAACTTTAGTTTTCTTTTGGGACGGCCTTGGATCCATGCTACGGGGATCATTCCTTTCAGTCTTCATCAGATGATGAAACTTCCCATCGATGGAAAGATCATGAGTATCTAATGCGAAAAAGATGTGGAGACTTTCCATAACACCACCATATACTTTATCGAGCCTAAAGTCAAAGGAGAGTCAAAATCATTTAACAATGAATATTGAGGTATTTAAGCAACTTTCATGAAAATGGAATGACCTAGCTTCATGCACAAACTAACCTAGGAAGTTTATCTAAACAATCACAGTCAAACTCATGTTAGTAAATTTCAGAATAAACATGTAAAGACAGCAAAATTGGGCAATGCCTAATGACAATTTGACAATGAAAAAATCCTTAACATGCACAATGTGATAGCGAACAACTTTTGTGAAGAAAGTTTTCCTAAATGAGTTACACATGATTTTACAAAAATCAGACAACAAGCAATAGCATATCAGGAAATTGCCAAAACGGCAAGAAATTCAACCAATATCACAAGGATTTGTCCTGTAAAAGTAGGTCTAAAAATCATCAAATTTATACACAACATAGCTAACATGGTGACAAACAAGTTTCATTAAAGGGTCAAGTGTAGAATCCTTACAAAAAAAAATAGAACAAAAATATCAAAAGTCTATCCAAACAGGGGTCAGAATAGGGTTCCAAATTGGATGTTCAGATTCTGATCTAGTTTTGAAAAAATTGGAAAATAGCCCTAATGATAAGTGATCTGTGTGAAATCAGTGGCATTGGAAACCTCTAAGTGTGCCTTATGACTTTATAAAAGTGTGCATGTCAATATCTAAAGATCATAACTCAAACATGCATTAGAGATCCTCAAAGTCAACCAAGTAATGCATGAATGGCATGAAGAAATCATATGAGACTTAGAATCGGATGTGACAAACAACTTGGGTAATCATCTAACCTAAGTTAGCATGCAACAATGTCATACAATTTAATGACATTACATGTTTGTTCAAGATTTTTAATGACATAGTTGGGAATCCTAAGTGTGACAAACACTTTGGTAACACAAGTTTAACATACGACGTTCAGGTACCTCTAGTACATAGCATCCTTTGATTTTTTGGGTTTTTGCCTAGGTCTTGCATTTGGGTCTATTTCATTGGGAGAATTTGTGCAATAAGAACACTAACAAAAAGGGTCCCAAAAATAATATACAAACCTTATAACATGCAATTCAATTGTAAAGAAGGCTTAATAGCAAATTTTGGTCTCTAGATGACTCAAACAAGCATGGCAAGGTGCATATATGGTAAGGTTCCATTATAATCTCAGTGTTACAAAACAAGCATGATTTCGATTATCTAAAGATGTGCAAAAATTTAACGAAAAAATCTCATAGACGCAACATGTGATGAGGAATATTTTCTATTAAGAGTCCGAGACCTAAATGAAATCACATTAGTCATAGCAAAAATGGCAAAACAGACATGCATATCCAAGCTATATGTTACTACAGCACCTTTCCACATTAACTCATGCAATTGACACGCTAGACAACATCAACACTTTGCATCAATTGAATACATACAGCATGTATTCCATCTTTCATGAAGGATTTGAGACCAAACAAACTCATTTGTGGACTCAATTTTACCAAAATGCAATTCAGGTTAGTGTATGGTAGATCATCCTACACTCAGATCTAGGTGATTTTGACCTAGTTAAACACATCCAAACAATTTCAAGAAAATTACAAGATATTCTTCACACAATAATGAGCAACTTTCATGAAGGAAAACTTCTCCAAAAATCAACACATAGATCATTACAAAAATGACAATGTCTGAAACCAACATAATGCAAATTGACCTAGGCTCAGATCTAAGTAGTTTTGACCTAGCTTTTTTTTTTTTTTTTGGTAAAATAAGAATATATTGAGCTTTGACCAACTATACAAAAATGTCCGGCACCAAAAAACTTACACTCATCATAACAGAATAGTCAAAACAAGTGGAAGGGTGTTGATAGAAAAAACCAACGACCGCCACCTCAACGCAGTAGTACAGCCAACCAAGGCAATAAACAGCCAAAACAACTGCATGGACCTAGGAAACAACAGCAGGAAAAGCCAACTAGAGGCAATTGCAAGGAGGAAGACGGAACCAGATAGCTACCAGCAGGAGCCCCCACACGAACGACTCCAAAACGGATCTAGCTTAGCCCCCCTTCAAATGCCAAAAGCATCGTAGCAAGCCTCCCAGGTAAGTCTGTTCAACCTAATCTTTGCCACCAAAGGAAAGAAGGGCACTAGCATCGCCCAGAGCAGCCCCTTCCTCCGCCAAAACAGAAATAGGGCAGCACCGAATTAGCAGGGAGGATTTTCCACCAAAGGAGCAAAAATGGAAGGGTTGATGCCTCAATTGCATTGAAACCTCCTATTCCTAGCCGTATCCGCAACGTTGGTACAAGTCAAGGCCTTGTCCTTAACCACTTTGATGAGGTGGTTCTTCAAAGCCGGGACCGCCAAAGTTTCTTCCCTAAAGAGAATGTTGTTCCTCTTCTTCCAAATCATATGGCACGGGGCTCCAAAAGAGAACCGAGCAATGCAATGATGGAACTCGTTACCTTAAAGAAACTTCATAACCCAAATGAGATTATCTGACCAAGACCTGTTCTACCAAGGGAGGTTGCAGAAAGACTAGCAGTAATGCAACAATCATAAAATAAGTGATCCATAGAATCAGGCTTAGAGTTGCAGAAAGCACAAGTCGCACCCTCAATTCTTCCATAGGAAAATAAGAGAACCTGGGTGGGAAGCCAGTTTTTTGCCATTAGCCAAAGGTTGAATTGATATCTTGGAGCGATCAAATTGTTCCAAATAAGCGAAGCCCAAGAGACTCGATTCTTCTTTCTCCTAATGACCTCCCATGATGAGGCAACCGAAAATAGACTAGAAGGGTTCTCTAGCCAACAAAGCCGATCTGCGACCTGAGATAGGATAGGGAGGGAATGCTCCCATGACTCCAACATGGTCCTGATGGCTTGGCCAAGAGAGGAGAAAAGGTTAGCAACCGTCGCCTACTTGGATAAGCCGGAGCTATAAATGAGAGAGTCCAAAAAAACTAGGTTAAGAGGGCCTCTAGGGTGTCAATGATTGAACCAAAGAGACACTGATAAGCCATCTCCTATGCTCCATAGGAAGGAATGGCGGAACTCCCTTTTGAGATGAAGGATCTTCTTCCAAGCCCACGAGCAGCAGGTTGGCTCGCTTGCCACCTAGAAATGTTTCCTCTTTAAAAAAGTCAAGTAGATCCACTTACATCACAAGGATTCCTTGTCAATAAACGGGATCCAAATATCCACTTGCACCACAAGGATTCCTTGTTAGAAATTTGACCTAGCTATTCATGTCCAAAAATCCGGAAAAAAAAAAAATTTACAGGACATTCTGAACACAACAACAAACTTTTATGAGGGATAGTTTGTCCAGAAATTATCACAAAAATAGCAAAATCACATTTCAGAACTAAGACAGAACCTAAAATCAACCTAAACAACTACAGAATCACTCATCTTTGGATGTGTTTTTCAGGGGTCAAACGACACTTGATTGGGGCATTCAACCTATTGATTCAAAGCTTGTGATGTGCATTATCAAAGTCTAGAAGTACTCTAACTAAAATAAGGTCATTTCAGACCTCATTTTGGCCAAAATGATAAGCTTATTACAGAGTTGCGAAAATGCAGATCAAGACCGAATCAAGTTCAATCATCCATATCATTCAAGAACAATCAAGCACAGTAAATCAACATCCAAATCCTTCGATCTAACATCTAAACATAGCATATTAACCTAAAATTGAACTCTAGCCCCAACTGGTTATTTCGGTCTCGTTTCACGGGATTCAAGATCGAGTATGTTACCTTTGATGCGTTTTTGTTGATTTTGATTGCAATTGAAGAAAAATTTCGCCCAAACTTTGATTAAACCTCCACAAACTAGATCTAAATAGCAAAGATCAACTTCGGACCAGTTAGATCACCGGCTTGAACAAAACTATTCTAATCTCAAACTAGTTCTTCAAGCGTAGAGGAGAAAGCAAGGTCGCCAGAGTTGCTCTGACGTTTGACGTGGACCTCCTTAATCTCGGCCACACATTGGTCGAGGATGCGCTCAAGACCAGATTGGCTCAGATCCGATGGTTGTGAAACCACTGCCAGCCACCGAATTCTCCAAAAAAACACAACCAGTCTAAGAAGGGACTAGTTCGGTGATGGCTTGAGATTTTTTTGATCAGAATAGCTCCGATCATAGCCAAAACAGATTACAGTGACTTGACGGAGGTCAGACAAGGAGAGACAACTACTGATGAGGATGGATCGCCGGTGACAAAGAAGCTCACCAAAGAGAGATCCAATCGGACCAAACTAGATAGAGAGAGAGAAATTTGGTTTGGGTGGGAAAAAACCAGAGAGAAGAGAGATAGAGAGATTAGAAAAGAAAGGGAGAATTTTGTACAAAATGAGCCTTCCTAAAAAATTGAGGAAAGTTGGGCTTGCATACTACCCTAAACCATGTGATTTCGTTCGTCAATTCTATCCTACAGTTGCAATTTCGATCCATCGATTAAAATTTGATTTCGAAGGTTGCATCTAATCTCAAGGTGTTGAGTAATCAATCTAGTGGGTTTGATTTACGAAAACCAAAGCCAAAATCGATAATTGCGTCAAAATGTTTAATTATGTGTTAATTTGCAATTTGATGAAATTCGAGGATCAATATGAAAAATTTCAAGAAATTGAAGGTGCAAAAGTGAAATTGATATCAAAAGGATTCCAAAACCAGTCATCAAAGGCCTAAAATCGGCCGGCAAGTGACCAAACCAGCCAACACCACCTGCAGCCAGTCAGACTGGTTGGATCCAGCTTGGCCAGTTTTTAACTGATTCTTGACCGGTTGGTTCTGGCCATCTTGCTCATTTAGGACCCCTATGGGTTTCTCCCTAAAAGACCAAATTGAAAATGAAATTTATTCTATTTAAAAAGAAATTGACCAATTGAGATTCACTTAAACTAATCAAGTCTTATGAATGTGATCTAGGGGTCTTTTGTTGATCTAATTGAATGATTATCGCCAAAAACAACGGGTCAAAATCATGGGTTCTTTGAATTAAGCCTAAAGGGCTAAAATGATCAAATTTACAATTAAATAGGCAAAATTGCAAATTGATTGAAATTGAGTTAAATTAATGCCACAATTGTCTTATTTAATTAACCTCCCATATGTTAGATCACTTATTGTGTCCAAATTGGCCTCCAATCGAAGTACTTGAGCTTTTGCCAAAAATGAATCTATAACTAATATTGAAATTGGACCTAGATTTATGAAATTTAACCATAATCATGAATGGGTCAACTCAAAATTTGTCAATTGAAGCTTAATTGCTCAACTTTCTTATGCTAGGAGAGTAAAATTCTTTAGATTGAAAAGTTTTGATGTGAACTTTCCAAAATCAATTTTGGATTTGGACGTATCTTAAGAAAATGAATGAAGAGCAACTGTCTATTTGCAATCCATGAATGATCGATTTTGGTCCCCTAATTAGAGTTCAAAACAGCAATTTGTATTTTGACCTGACAATTCGTGAAACCGAATGCAAGAGCAGATTTAAAATAGTCCATAAACCAAATATCAATGAAGGAACTACCTAATTGTGACTATAATGAAAGTAATTTGATTTTTGGACAATTTAGAACTTAAAATAAAAAAATTCAGAAAACAAGGTTCTTAATCGATTTTTGTGAAATTTCTAACACAAAACTCAAATTGATATGAAAAGAAAGGTATTTTTGCATTTTTTATTTTTGAATTTTTTTTTGTTAAAGATTTGACCAAAAGTCAATTTTTTAGTTGACATTTACTAAAATGTTGATTTTGTTGGTCAAATTTTTGAATTTCTGAGAAATTGATTTGATAAAAGCAAAATTGAAACTAAATAAAATCTTTTTGGGTAAAAAGTCAATTTCTGACCTGAGTTAACTTTTAGTGAACGGGTTGATCGAAAAGCCAACCTGAAAGTCAACAATTCAACATTTCGAGTTTTTTTTTTTTAAATGACTCGAAAATCACCCAATAGTGAAAATGCAACAAATAAAAAAAAAAACACTTTTTTGGCCAAGAAATCAAAAACTCAAATCTCGATTTTTTATTTCTTCGATGTGTTGACTAAAAGGCGGATGTTAACATCCTAACACTCACAAGTATCCTCACAAAGGAGTGTTTACTAAGCGCTAAGGTGCGGGGCCATCTCATTAAGCCATTGATACAGGGCAATAAAGGAGAAAACCTTATGCTTGGATCATCACTTTTCTGCATTAAGAATGATGGATTCCATAATAGATATGCTAATCTCTTCACTTTATTACATATGTGTTGCTGGTTCTAGCTATGGAAATCTTGAGGTGGGCTTTTGCGTTTTACACAATAATCGTAATTCAACCAAGTAGAAAGAGAAGACAAAAATTGCCAACTAATTTACACGGACAAAAGGCTCATGAACAAACGAAATTGATGGCAAATCCCTTGTCCGCTTCCAAATATAAGCCCCCATATACCGAAACGCAGAAGAAAATCAAAGAATGGACAGTGATAATGATGATGAGAAATCAGAGATTCATGTCCAATTGGCAATTATACAGATTTTCAACATCTTGATTTTTTTATTTTTTTTTAAGAATGTGAAAAAGAGTTTACTCTTATTGCTATTTTCCTTTCTAAGTTTTTTAAGTCTTCCTTTTCAACCTTTCTTTTTTCTCCCAGCAAAAAACTTTCTTTATACGGTGTTGTTATAAGTTGTACAAGCTGATTTGTTAAGAGAATGAGATATAAAATTAATTGATTTTTTACACTATAAGTTATATGAATTATCAAAAATATTTCTTAAATTTCCTCTCAAAGCTTTCCTCCTTTCCCGCCATGGGACTCGCATCGCCTTGATTCTCCACCACGATGGACGATGGAGCATCCGCTTCAACAGGCGGGTGTGATCCCGATGGCCTCTGCCATTGCTCCACCCATCAACACCGGGTCATCAATTTTGAAGCCGATCAGCTGGTGGTCGGGTACGTGCTTCTATTGCCCGTCACCGATACCTCGTCGGAAGCGAGGTCGGAGATATTAAAGGAGGTCGGCAATGCCGGTGGTGACCAAGAGTGCTGCACCACTGGAGAGCGAATTGGTTCCAAGGAGTCCGTGTAGGAGCAGGGCAAGCGTTTTCTACCAGTTTTGTAGTGATTATGTGCTCGTTGTGGGAATCCCTGGAATGAAATCAGGATGGCGAAGCTGGTGGAAGATGTCGATGCTCTTGCCAGGACTATATGCTGCTGCGAGGTAAATGACCTGAGATTTGAACAACTATCGGATGGTAATGCTTTTGTTTCTGGTTCCGAATGTGGTGCAATTTGGTTTCTGCGATGTTTCTCCAGCTTAAATTCCTCGGTTTCTGGATGTCAGATTATGAGGGGGTTACTAGTGTGAAATTTGGGATCATTCGACAAAAGAATTATGTTCATGATTTTTAATGATGGTGCGAATGATTTGTGCGTGGCAAGTGTGAGGAAGTATGCTTTTTGCACACATGGCTAAGAATATTCAACATGAATTGCTACATCATGTTAAACGACTCAATTGAAATGCATTCAAATCTTTATTAGGTTCGTTGACATTGGTTATTAATATTCTTTTTCATATTGAATTCTTCTTTAACGACTCAAATTGTCACATTTGCCAGTGGACGTGCGCCTCGTGAATATAAAACCCCAAGGAGATGGAGATGGCCAGCCGCTGCCACCACCACACAGACAACCTCGGCAATCTTTCTATGTTCAGAATGCCGGGCTAAATATCCTTATTTGTTTAGGAAGAAAGAAGATTAAGTGTTCAAGCATGTGAAAGCATGTAATTGACTCGATAATATGGTGTTTTGTAGGGGTAACATAAATCATGTATAGGTAAAATTAACAAAAAGAACGCAGCGAAAACAAAACGATATATTTTATACATGATTCTCCAAAGGCATTGTTCGTGCATTTTAATCAAAAATCTAAATATAAAAAAAGGGATTTAAACGAATTACCTCTCAAAGTGTGCTTTATAAAAATTGGTTCGGATGTTCTACAGTTCAAGCCCCACAAACGTTGGACCTCTAATTCAGACACGCCAACAATGGATGTCAAACGGAAGAGAGAACTTTTGGATAATCACTACTATGATCGTGCTAGCAATCTCATGGAGATATTCCGCCGTATCCTTGATGTTTTAGTCACCGCCCAAACTAGAGAGAATCCTTTTCGTTTTCGTGTCTCTCAAACACAAAACAAACGCCCACTTTCTCTCTATTTTCTGCAACACCTTGTTGTGTCGCAAAACCATATTTTTAAATAAAAAAATAAACCCATCAGCAATCGTTGCTGATCGTCCACTTATACACGATCTTTGTGCATGTGCACGAATTCGTGCACATGCATGAAGCTTCAATTTTTTTTATTATTAGTTATTAAATAAATAATTAATTAATTAATTAATCAATTCCCTTTAAAAATAAAAAGAACATAATCTTTATATATACAAATGGAATATGTTAACATGTATCCACTTTGGGCATGTGTGTACATCATATGTAAGTAGGCTTGTAACTATAAAATAAATTAAATTAAATCTCATTTAATTTAATTTCAAATCAACTCAATACGATTGCAATAATTGCAAATATATTTGCAACAATATTTCTCTCTTGTTCCACGTTATCCTAATTGTTTATGGTGTGTGATATCCCTTGGTTCATCACTAAGCTGGTAGTAAGACTGGTACTAACACATTAGTACTCCCAAAAGAATTAATTGTCCCGATTAAACTTTGGGTCCTACAAGTCATAATTGACATTTAGAAATATGTCATGGCTACCCAGATAGTGTAAATGCTTTAAGAACATAATGAACCTGTTAGTTTTGGCTACAGTGTAATTCAACCCCTCTATCTTATTATGTCCCAATCAAATAAATACCATAGAATATTTGTCAAGTCACTAATTTGATCATATGTACAAATCTAATTGACATGCATTTTATTTGAGACATAAACAATTTATTCTCGGTTACGACCTCGGCCGAGGATTTCGATACAGTGTCATAATTAGATCGCATAGGACATCATTATTATACCTTGCATGTAACAAAGAGACAGATTCCATTTTGTGCACACGTGCAACTTCATATATGAACAAACTATGACCATCAGGTATAAAGACGGATCAATGACCCGGTATTATGTGCACCTATGAACCATAGTTGTTCGACACACAAGTTAACACTATACCTCAGGTCTAAGGATTATTTACACATGACCAAAGGATGAACAATTAGACAATGACCACGCTAAAAGCTTCCATGTCGCTAATCATTTAATATGCGTCACGTTCAGTGAACTTGTCTAATACAAACATTTGTGTTCTTAACTCAGGCATTACAATACCTAATAATTTGTGACTCATCATTCCCTTAAGTATCCAATATTTAATGGTGAAGTAATGAATACACCGGTTTCAATAGGATTATTAATATCCACTCAATAATTCATCGACTGAGAACGATTTAAAGATTCAGGCTAACTATGAACCCATCACATATATTCTTGACGTCTCAAGAATAGGTCTAGTTACAACTGATCTTATGGAATCATTCATAAAAATAAAATAATTGGATAAATGAATGAGTACGTCATTGCTATTAATTAAATAATAATATTGATAGTATAACTGAAATCCCTAACATGTAACTATTACATGGTAGCTTTAGGGTATACATCCAACAATCTCCCACTTGCACTAAAGCCAACTTGTCTGGTACCTCAAATCCATTTTGTTAATATGCCTTTCAAAAGAAGACTAAGGTAAGGCCTTAGTGAAGGGATCTACCAGGTTTTCTGCTGAGTCAATTTTCTGCAATGCAATATCACCTCTCCCAACAATTTCTCTTATGAGATGGAAGCATCTCTCAATATGCTTGGACTTTTGGTGAGACCTTGGTTCCTTGGCTTGAGCTATCGCCCCATTGTTGTCACAAAACAATGTAATTGGTTGCTCAATTGAAGGAAGAACTCCAAGTTTAGAGATAAACTTCTTCATCCAAGTAGCTTCCTTTGCTGCTTCAAAAGCAGCTACATACTCTGCCTCAGTGGTGGAATCGGTAGTTATGCTTTATTTGGAATTTTTCCATCTAACTGCACCACCATTGAATGTAAAGGCAAACCTAGACGTAGACTTATAATCATTAGGATCCGATTGAAAATCGGAATCAGTGTAAACTACAACTTTAAATTCTCCTTCTCCATATATCAATGAATAGATCCTTAGTCCTTCCCAAGTACTTAAGAAAATTGTTGACTGCTCTACAGTGCTCGTCTCCTAGATCAGACTAACATCTGCTAGTAATACTTACTGCATGTGTAATATTAGATCTAGTACATAGCATAGCATACATTATGCTTCCAATAGTGGATGCATATGGTATCTTCACCATCCACTCTCTTTCTTCAGGAGTGTTGGGACAAATCTCCTTAGAAAGATGGATCCCTTGCCTAAAAGGCAATAATCCACTCTTGGAACATTGCATGTTAAAACGTGTTAACACTTTGTCTATGTATGTAGACAGTGAAAAACCAATAAATCATCTTGATCTATCTCTATAGATCTTGATACCTAAAATGTAGGTTGCCTCTCCTAAATCTTTCATGGAGAATTTCTATGACAAGAATACTTTCATCAATGATATCATTAGTACATCATTTCCAATCAAAAGTTGTGGCATACCCAAAAATTTCATGTCAATTTCTAGGGGCATTACAACCTATGGAAAGGTGATGGAAGTGTCATTGATTTATGTTGTGACCATTAGACCAAAGAATTGTAATAGACTAAGGCCAAGAACCTTAATGGAAATGTATCTTGTGTTCATGGGTTATTAAAGTTGGTACTATAGGATAATTTGATAAGGAGAATTTTGTTCTTGACTATGCACCTCATAGATTTGATTCTTATGGTTTAATGTTACAAGTTTTATGGCCATATGAAATTGTAATTTGATATTTATATAAGAGGGGATTAAGATGAACTATTAAAAATAAACATGGACTTATTTAAGAAAGTTTTTGGGCCATTTAAGTTTGGACTTTAGGCCCAAGAGTGTTGGGCCTAAAGTGGGCCAAAAGGCCCAGCCCATGAAGCCCATTGGGCTGTCGACCACATGAAAGGGGGGAAGAGCCGGATGGCCTCCTCCATGTGTCTTCAACAAGGAAGACACTTGTCTCCTTGGAGAGAAGTGTCCCTCCATGCAAAAAAATGGAAGCATGCAAAGATTTTATTCAACCAAAAGGAAAAGGGGAAGGGGGCGGTCGAAGCTAGGTGCTGAGAGAGAGAGAAAGTGGGTTCGAGGGAGGGAGAGCGAGCGTGTGAGAGAAGAAGAGGAAGAAGGAGGAGGAGTTCGCCGCCTAGTCGCCACCATTCGTTCGCCGCCTTGCCCGCCGTTCGTCGCTGTGTTTGTGCTCGGATTTGAGGCAAGTAGAGTCCTAAAATCTACCCTTTGCTTGCTGTGATATGTGTTGTAAGGGATGATAAACTTTGGTTGTGATGAAAGTGATGAAATTTCGAAGCTTTGGGGAGAAATTTGTTGGCATAGCATGCTGTTTTCTGGAAAAATCAGTCCGACCCTTCATGATTTTGTGAGTTGCATGCAACTTTTTAGTGGAAATCTCACTTCAATCTCTTAATGAAAGCTGTAGGGGACATCTTGAGGAATAACATACTAAAATTTGAGTTAAAACGAACAAGTATTGGTTAGTGAAATGATTTTTTTTTGGAGAAACTAGATCTGGAATTTGTTGTGCTGACCATTGGTAATTCCGTGCACTGTAAAGAAACTTGTTAGTTGGAATTTCATTTCAACATCTTAATAAAAGTTGTAGATAACTTCTTATTGAGTAACATATCAAAATTTCAGAAGAAATGAACAAGTATAGACCGGTGAAACTATTTTTCTTTGGAGAAGTCAGATCTGGAATCGAAATGCTGACTTAGTATGATTCTATGAATTTTGTAAACATCTCCAGTCGAAATTTGATCTCATGTTCTAAATGAAAATTGGTGATGACATGTTAATGAGTAACATACTAAAATTTTAGAGAAAATGGATGAGTTTAGGTTGGTAAAATGATTTTATTTAAAATGGTCAGATCTGGGAATTTTTTCAAGGGTTAGAGACAGCTACGGTGATTATAGTTTTTTTAATCTATCACAAATATGATTTTGAGTTCTTCATAAAATATTTAATTTTGGACCTTTTCTATAACATATAAAAATTTCAGAATTTTTGGAGCTGATTTATGATTTTTACCGAATTTGTGAATAAAACTGTGTATGGCAATATTCTGAAATTTTAAGGACTGTGGTGCGTGAATTTTACTGATTGGTGTGATGGTCTTTTGATTTGGTGTTCTGCACGAAATATCTTCCTCCAGATCTTGTATATAACATGTTAAATTTTTTTAGAATTCAATAAGGCTGTTTACTAATTTTTCAAGAATTATGACCAAAGGAGCGCAATCTGTTCTTATCCGAAATTTTGTTATATTTTCAAAAATAAATGAAATTGCTCCATGTAATATAATGTCTTGAGTGGTTGATTATGCTGCATATGTGGTGACATATGGCATGTTACATGACATCAAAAGCTGGTTGAGACTCTTGATATTGATGCATCAAATGTCATGGTGAAATTAAGATACATGTGTGAATATAAATTGAAATAATAACGAGACTGTCGGAGGTGTGAGCCGACGATGCCTCGGGAGTGTCGGGATGCCCGGAGGTGTGTATTAGAGGCTCCTCATGATGCTAGGTTGGATGTGAGCAATAAACTGTGGGATGCAAACATTGGTCCCTGGGAAGAAAAATGATGTGATCTATTTGAAAGATAAAGATCGAGAATTGAATCATGCACATGGATGTGTGCATATGGCATGATGATATATGCATGGCTGCTTGATGAGATAAGTACAAATGCATGGTGATATATGCATGGCTGTTAGGTGAGGTATGCTTGAATGCATGAATGATATGTCTTTTGTTCATGATATCTTGATTGTTCTGTTTGACGCATTATGTAGTTTGGTGGATCTTTACTGCTAAGTGGTTGTACTCACCCCTTTGGGGATTAATATTTTAGATTAGAAGGATGCCTCTTTCACCAGTTGTGCGTGGTACCTTCTATGGCATACCTATTGACATTGAGGTGAAGTGCACAAAGCATTCTTATATTAGTGTACCTGGTCTGGTGTTTGTCCGAGTTCGTGTCTTGATGATGTACGACGTGGACCTTGCTAATGGTACTGTTATCCAAGAGTTTTTTTTTCTGTTCACGTTTGACGCAATGGGGTGATGCAGAGGATACTACCGCCACCACCGCCGCCCGATGCACTGGGTTTGGTGTGATGACACGTATGACTGGTGGGAGCTGACACTTTTTGGGGATAGCCGACACTTGTTGATGGAGGGGTGTACATGTGTTATGTAGGGTCGAGTTCTCTTTTGAGCTATAGCCAAGTATAGTTAAAAATCTTGGCATTTTGGCTGTACTAACCCAAGATGTCCATCGTAAAAATATAAATAAAAGTGACTCGGCTTTGTCTTTTCATTTGGAGCATAGTTGGTGTGCATTGCATTATTGTTATTGGAGTAAGGGATGGTGAGACTCGTTTATGCCTCTGTTGATGAGCTGCGCTGGGACCTTTACAAAAAAAAAAATTGGGAGAGAAATTTTATTGATCAACCCTAATGAACTATGGTTTCGCTTTAATAAAAAAGTTATTAGACTTTTATGTCGTAGGATAAGTGAAAGTACCTGTGGTGACCCCAACGGATCGGGTGCCGTCGAGGGGGTGCCACAAAAGTATATCATCGATATACAAAACTAGAAATGCAATTGCACTCCCACTGATCTTCTTGTATACACAAGGTTCATCTGGATTCTTTATGAAGCCATTTTGATGATTTGACTATCTCATCAAAATGGATATTCCAACTTCTGGAGGCTTGTTTGAGTCCATTAATGGATCTCTTCAGCTTACACATCGTCTGTTTTTCACAATTGGATTCAAAACCCCGTGGCTGTTCCATATATATGTCCTCATCGATAAAACTATTTAGAAAAGCTATTTTGATATCCATCTAGAATATCTCATAATCAAGGTGTGCATCTATAGCCAACATAATCCGAATGGATTTTAGCATGGCCACAGGTGAAAAAGTTTCGTCATAATCAATTCCTTCTTTCTAACGATATCCTTTCGCCACCAACCGTGCTTTGTAAGTTCCAATTTGATCTTCAACATTAATCTTCCTCTTGAAGATCCATTTACAGCCAATTGGTATAATACCATCAGGCTGGTCAATTAAGGTCCAAACTTCATTGAAATACATTGAATCCATTTCGAATTTCATGGCTTTTAGCCATTTACCATAATCAATGTCCCACATCGCCTCCTCATGGGTTTTAGGATTACTAGGTTGATCACTATCATTCATAATGAATAATGGTTCAATATGATCAACCGAGTGTCTATAATGAGCAGGTGGGCGAGACGTTCTCGCACTTCTCCTAGGAGGTTGTGTATTAGAAGCTCCCACTGAATCAGAGATTGGTATCTGAACTTAGTTGTTTGGTACTTCATTATTTTCTTCTTGTAAGACTATTTTCCACCCAGCGCCACCTTCTTGGACGAACTAATTCTCCAAAAAAGAAGCGTGCTTGCCCATCAAAATTCTTTGGTCTAAATGAAAATAGAAATAATATCCAAGAGTTTCCTTTGGATATCCAATGAAGCGACCTTGTTCAGATCTTGCCTCCAATTTTTCCATTTTCAGCTTTTTCACGAAAGCTGGACAACCCCAAATCTTAATATGATTAAGACTAGATTTCCTACCATGCCATATCTCATAGGGTGTAGTTGAAACAGATTTGGACGGCACTCTGTTCAGTATATATATAGCTGTCTCAACGGCATATCTCTAAAGGGATATTGGCAAATCGGTGTAACTCATCATAGATCGCACCATATCTAATAAAGTACGATTTATTCGTTCAAATACACCATTATGTTCTGGAGTTCCGGGAGGTGTCCATTGTAATAAAATGCCATTCTTTTTAAGATAATCCAGGAATTCAATACTAAGGTACGCACCTCTTCGATCCGATCGAAGAGCTTTAATACATTTTCCTGTTTATTTCTCAACTTTGGCCTTGAATTCCTTGAACTTTTCAAAGTATTTAGATTTATACTTCATGAGATATAAATAGCCATATCGTGATTGATCATCGGTGAAGGTAATGAAGTAATTATAACCACCTCTAGCAGTTTCATTAATATATATCTGTATATATTAATCCTAATATGTCAACAGCTGGCATATTATGTCCCACAAAAGGCAGTTTGGTCATTTTTCCTAGAAGGCATGCCTCACAAGTCGAGTATGACTCAAAATTTGATGGATCAATATACCCATCATTACTCAACTTATTAATTCTATCTTCTCCAATATGACCTAATCAGAGATGCCAAACATACTTTTTATTTGGACCATCTCTAGGCGTTTATTAGTTATGGCATTTCTATCAATTCTATTTTGCTTATTGACATCGGTAATCCTATTACAGACATTGTAATGGTATAAAGATTATTAGTTAATAAGCTAGAACCAACGCATCTTCTATTATGATAAATAGAACATACATTGTCAGCAAAAGAAAATTCATAATTCTCTTTACCAAGACAAGGTATAGAGATGATGTTCTTAACAGCATTTTTATAATGCAGACAATTCTTTAAAACGAATACATGTCCAGAAGGCAAACATAAATGAAAAGTCCTTATAGCTAATGTAGCAATTCTTGCTCCATTGGCAAATGTCAGGACAATCTCATTTCGCCCTAGCATCCTGCTTGTTTCCAGATTCTGCAAGAACATACAAATATGTGAAATTGTAGTAGAATTTAGAACCCATGAGCTGGATTCAGCACTAACCATAAGATTAGTTTCAATAAGCATAGACATCATACCTTCATAAGATTGGTCCTTGGGCTTGACCTTCAAGCTCGCGAGGTACTTTCTACAGTTCCTCCTCCAATGCCCCTTGACACCACAGTAATGACATTTCCCTTTATCAATCTTGGGTTTTGGTTGCACAATAGGCTTGACAGGCCTCTTCCATTTTTTTTCTTTAAAATAGTCTTAGCCCTTGAAAAAGAAGCATTTGCCATAGCCACTATATTTGGTCTCGTGTTGTGCATTTCCTTCTCATAAACTACCAGCATGCTATGTAACTCAGCGAGAGTTTTCTCCATCTTATGCATGTGGAAGTTTTGGACAAAACCAGAGAAGGAATCGAGTAAAGATTGGAGGATTAAATCCACAGCTAACTCGTTGTTCACAACAAGATTTAGCCTAGCCAATTCTTCAATATGCCAGATCATTTTCAAAGCATGATCATTAACTGATGATCCTTCAGCCATCCTTATACGATACAATGTCTTAGATATCTCATATCTAGAGGTTCGACCATTCTCATCAAAATATTCCTTTAAGTGCAAAATGATCGACCTAGCATCTTCCATAAATTCATACTTCTTCTGTAATTCATTAATCATCAAAACAAGCATATATGACCTAACTTTTAAGTCATCGTCACACCACTTATTATAAGTGACACGCTCCTCTTGGGTCCCACCCTCAGGAAAGGAAGTTGGCATCTTTTCATCAAGCACATACCCAATTTTTTTTTCTGAATTGAGAACAATTCTCAAATTCCTCACCTAGTCAGTGAAATAGGGTTCAGTCAAACAATTCTTGTCAAGTATAGAAGTAAGTGGGTTTGTGGTCACCATTTTCAGAGTAATAATATATTTGTTACAGAAAATAAATTGTTAGTCGTTGTACCTTTCAAAATAATTATTTCATTTTGGCATTTAAATGAATTAAATCCCCCCACTAAATTTATATTTGAATCGCATACTCCTTAAGATGGGAAGCAGTAATCTTTGTTAAGTAAAGATTACTAGTGAGGATTGGAGTCCCACTAGCCCAAAGTCCACCTCACCTAACAGTTATTGGTGTCCTATGAACTTAGTGAGTGAACCAACTTGTTCAACGCATCATATGCGAGTCCCAATTATAACTTCAGCCTCTAGACCATGAAAGCCTCACCTAACAGTTATTGGCATCATGATCATAGTAAGTCTAGTCCTCTGTCTCACGCAAGTATTGAAAATATAAACGATTTTGTGGCATCCCAAAAATTCAAGTCATCCTCTAGAGAAATTAAAGCCTATAATTAGGTAATGAAATTACCTATGGTCTATGTGCTAGCCATTAGTTTTCTTAAGGCTAGGTGTTATTGTGCTTGTGTTTATAAATTTTGAATTTAGGACTATAGGATAAATTAATAATCTATGATTGACCATGTACTTTATAAATTAAATTTCAATGAACAAAATGTCCTAAGACTTTGGCCAAGATGAAAATTGGAATTTAAAAATATTTATAGAAGGAATTCAAAAAAAGAAAAAAAAAAGAGAAAAAGGGGATTAAATTCGAATGGGCCTTGGACCCATTTGGCCTAAAGCTTGGTGGGCCAAGCTTGCCGGCCCATTTGAGCCCAAAGGAGGAATTCGACCAACCCAAAGGGGAGTGGCCGGATGGGCCTAAGCCCAAGCCCACTCAAATTCAAATTTAAAACCCAATATGACAAGTGGCAAGGAGAAGGCCATGCATTGGCCATGGTAGAGGCAAGGTAATCATGAGCTTTAGGGGATATAAAAGGGATGAGGAGAGAGAGATGGCCGGTTCTTTGTTCAATTCGTCCAAAGAGAGGGTGAGAAACAGAGAGAGTTTGAGAGAAGGGAGTGTGGCCGAGAGAGGAGAAGCCGAGAGGGAGAGGAAGAAATCGCCGCTCGTGCTGTTCGTGAGGTCTAAAGGCAAGTTGGGAATCCACTTTCTACTCTTGCACCAATGTTTTCGCATGAACTGTTTGGAGTCAGAAACTTGTTTGAGTTTGCATGTGTGTTTAGAGTCCGATTTTGGTTTCGATTTCTTCATAAAAGTTGTAGCTAACATCTTGTACTACAACATACTAAAATTTCGTGGAAAATGATGGAGATTTGTGGGGTCAAACCCTTATCCTACGGAGATGCTAGATCTGGAATATTTTCGTATGAACTGTTTGAGTCAGAATGTTGTGAGAGCTTGCATGCATGTTTATAGTTCGATTTTGGCTGTGATGTCTTCATTAAAGTTGAATCTAACGTCTTGTACTATGACATACTAAAAATTCGTAGAAAAAGATGGAGATTTGAGGGGTAAAAAGTTCTATTATACGGAGACTTAGATCTACGAAATTTTCACTGACCTCTTGTTGATTTCTTGATTGCATGTTGATTTCTGTTGAAGATCTCACTTTGTTGTCTTCTTGAAAGTTGTAGGAAACATCTTAAACTACAACATACTCAAATTTGAAGCAAAAAGAACAAGTCTAGCTTGGTGAATCGGCTAGATCTTGGAAATAATGGTTCTGGTGAAGTATCTCGAGACACCCGAGACTTCATGGACTAAAATGGTGACCATAATCTGGTTATTTGGCCTAGATCTCTTCATGAAACTTGTAAAGGACACCTTGGTACATAACATACTCAAATTTCAGAGAAAACTAAAGAGGATTGATGGGTGAAAAATAAGAATTTCGAAGGAGTGTGTTCTGGACGTCACGGTCGTGGTTCCAGAAGCTTCGTAGGGTTGTAGAAATTAATCTAAAAATAATTTGGCTTAGAGTTCTTAATGAAAAAGGTACGAAAATGTGTTGGCTATCACCCTGTAAAATTATGAGTATTTTAATCAAATTTATCTGGAAACTGTGCAAGTCTGGCCATTATCCGAATATAAGGTGCTATTTCGTGGAAATGGTGGAATTATGAGAAATTCAATGTGGCCATGAATTTTGTATGAAATTGTGACCCTAATGATTTGTTTAGTGATTGTTTAAATATTATGATTTTGGGAAAATCATAGATATTAAATTTAATATTTATTTATGGAAATAAATAAATAACTATAATAATAAAATAATAAAATAATAATAAAATAAATAAATAAAATAGATTTTTATTTGGCCATGGATTCAACTTCATTCGTGTGGCACTTGTGTGATGAGGTCTTTGTACATGTATTAAGTTGAAATGCATATGTGATAAAGCTTTGGCATGTGTATGACATGTGAATTGAAATGCAAGTGTGATTTGTTTGATGCCATGCCAATTGCCATGTTAAATTGAGATAAAAGGATAAATGTGGATGAGAAAGAGGTTATGGTGGATGATGTTATCTGGTGGCCGAGTGGCATAATTCCAGAGATTCCCCGGGAGTGTCGGGATGCCCGGTGGTATACGATACGTAATTCCAGGGGAGGCCTGGTGGTATGTCGGTACATAATTCCGGAAGCCCTGTTGGAGGTTTTTGCCCGAAGGGAATGCCTCGCGATGCCAGGATTTGGGTGCGGGATGCCCGGCTAGAAGGGTAAAGGCCGGAAGTCCGGTTGTATCTTGGATACATGCCCGGAGGTTCCTCGTGATGCTAGTTGGGATGCGAGATGCTCGGAATGTGGGGGGCCGGATGCCCGGTTGTATCTTGGATACATGCCCAGAGGTTTTTCTCGCATGGGATGCAAGTGTAAAATGTGAGATAAGATTGATGATTTGAGAAATGGGTGATGTGGTGATCAAAATTGAAAGATAAATATGATAATTAACTCATGACATGATGATGCATGATGATGTTGGCATGTGATGCGATATGATGATCACCTATGATAATATATGCATGATGATGTATGATGATGATGTATGATATGCATGATGATATGCATGATGATGGTGATGATATGTGATATGATATGATGATCACCCATTGTATGATATGCATGATGATGATGACGATATGTGATGTGATATGATGATCACCCATGGTACGATATGCATGATGATATGCATGATGATGGAGATGATGATGTGATATGATATGATGATCACCCATGGTATGATATGCATGATGATGTGCATGATGATGATGATGATATGTAATGTGATATGATGATCACCCATGGTATGATATGCATGATGATATGCATGATGATGATGATGATGATATGTGATGTGATATGATGATCACCCATGGTATGATATGCATGATGATATGCATGATGATGATGATAATATGTGATGTGATGATGTCATAATAAGAATGACATGTATGATATAATGATGCCATGATGATGATTATGATGATGACATATGATGATGATGATGATATGCATGATGATATGCATGGTGATGATAATGATGATGATATATGATATGACACGTGTAATGTAATGATGTCATGATGATGATGACATGTGTGATACGATGATGATACATATGTATGTGTTATAAATTGATGTGATGATGCATGATAGTATGCGCATGGCTTCAAGGTAAGTGATGCCTGCAATGCATGTATGACTTGTATGATGTATTGAGTGGTTATTGGATTTCTTTACCTGCTGAATGGTTGTACTCACCCCTTTTGGGGACCAACATTTCAGATTAGTAGATGGTTTGAATGGTTGGATACGACCGTGAGGAGAAAGATAGCAAAGGGAGGAACCTTTGGACGCCGACACTGGTTGATGGACCTTAAGCATACGAATGTGGGAGGAGATGTCGGTCATCTTTTAAAGTATAGCCGAGTATAGAAACATTGGCATTTCGATGTACTGACTAAAGATGTCCATATGCTTTATGTAAATAAACGTGTCCGGCTTTAACTTATATAAGATGTTTAATAGGTGTGCATCGATTTCGGAATGTAGGGAAGGGAATTGTTGGATATGCTTCCGTTATGTAAATTGCGCAAGGGACCGTTAATAAAAGATGTAAACCCCCATGGTTGTATGGACCCGTTGCAACTGAAAATGGTATCAGAGTGACTTGTTATTTCGGAAAGAAAAAGGAAAAGCAAATTGTGGTGACTCTAGCGGATCGGGGGCCGTCGAGGGGTGCCACAGATTTCCTCACTAGACAATTATTAGAAATCATTTTGCTCCAACCCCACAGCATCACATGCATAATGGAGAGGTCCAATATTATGAATGCTAATTAACCTTTATGTATCTATAGCCGGTCAGTTAGCCACTATAATATTGGATCAAACCATGACGATGGAAGGCTAAGAGTCTGAAACCGGTTTCAACTTAATATATTAATAAAGAGATTTGGGTCGTTATTTACGATCTCACTTTGCACATTAACCGGTTTAACATGCACGATAGCATAAACACAATAAATAACTAGATATCACATAACATCTATCCTATGTAGTGATCATGGAATTATGGTTCAATAGGTCTCGAGTCAAAGAGACCCAGCTAGCCATTTTAATGTTTAATAATATGGACATGCTCTTCACTTCTTCTTCAATCTTTAAACTCTTCAAAGACCGGGCTCATAGAGCTCACCAGCTTAATTGCTCCTTTAATGGCTCCTCCTCTCTTGTAGCATTTACAACAACAATTGAAATACTAAACTATACTAAAATTACATTACATGAAAAATTAAAATAAAATAAAAGGAAGGACGTAGCATCCATTTAATAATCACATCCCCAAAAAGAATACATGTAATCATCATACATTCATCCATATAACAATCATAATGATTAGGGATTTTTCCATGATCACCATCCTTCCTTACAAGCTATAAATTCAAAATTTAAAGCTTCGGAAGGCATAGATAAAATTCTGCATTTAATCAAATTTAAAGACGAATAATGCAAACCACGTCAAGAAATCAAAATCAATGAAACAAATTTCAAGAGCGTGATTTCGAACGGAAGTTGCGTTGTTAACTTTAAATTCACAATCATGAAACATTCGTAGAATATAAATACAAAGTATAACAAATTACGGATTTTTGATTCAAAATTCATTTAGTTCTAATTTTTTCTTAGTTGATTAAATTTATCACATAAATTAATCAACTTCTAATAGGCCACATAAGAGCAAGAAAACCAATTCTCTTAACAAAAATAAATTGGCCATTAGAATGCAAAAATATCTTTGAACTATAAATCAATTAAATGCATGAAAAATGCCTAAGGTTGGCTCTGATACCACTTGTAGGGGTAACATAAATCATGTATAGGTAAAATTAACAAAAAGAACACAGCGGAAACAAGATGATATATTTTATACATGATTCTCTGAAGGTGTTGTTTGTGCGTTTTAATCAAAAATATGAATATAAAAAGGGAATTAAATTAATTACCTCTCAAAGCGCACTTTATACGAATTGGTTCGAATGTTCTACAGCTCGAGCCTCACAAACGTCGGACCTCTAGTTCAGGCACACCAACAATGGACGTCGAATGGAAGAGAGAACTTTCGGATAATCACCACTACGATCGTGCTAGTAATCTCATGGAGATAATCCACCGTATCCTTGATGTTTTAGTCCCGGCCCAAACTAGAGAGAATCCTTTTCGTTTTCGTGTCTCTCAAACACGAAACAAATGCCCGCTTTCTCTCTATTTTCTGCAATACCTTGTTATGTCGCAAAACCATATTTTTAAATAAAAATAAATAAACCAATCAGCAACGGTTGCTGATCAATGGACAATCGGCGACTGTTGTTGATCGTCGCTTATGCACGATCTTTGTGCATGTGCACAAATTCATCCACATGCATGAAGCTTCAATTTTTTATTATTAGTTATTAATTAATTAATTGATTAAATGAATAATTATTAATCAATTCCCTTTAAAAATAAAAAGAACATAATCTTTATATGTACAAATGGAATACATTAACATGTATCCACTTTGGGCATACATGTGCATCATATGCAAGTAGGCTCATGATTATAAAAAAAAAATTAAATTAAATTAAATCTCATTTAATTTAATTTCAAATCAACTCAATTTGATTGCAGTAATTGCAAACACATTTGCAACAATATTTCTCTCTTGTTCCACGTTATCCTAATTGTTTATGGTGTGTGATATCCCTAGGTTCATCACTAAGCTGGCAGTAAGACTTGTTTTAACACATTAGTACTCCCAAAAGAATTAATTGTCCCTATTAGTTTTTGGATCCTACAAGCCATGATTGACATCTAGCAATATGTCATGGCTACCCAGATAGTGTGAATGCTATAAGAATATAATAAACCTGTTAGTTTTGACTACAATGTAATTCAATCCCTCTGTCTTACTATGTCCCGATCAAATAAAGACCATGGAATATTTGTCAAGTCACCAATTCGATCATACGTACAAATCTAATTGACATGCATTTTATTTGAGACAAACAATTTATTCTCGATTACAACCTTGGCCGATGATTTCAATGCAATGTCATAATTAGATCGCATAGGACATCATTATTATACCTTGCATGTAACAAGGAGACAAATTCCATATTGCGCACAAGTGCAACTTCGTATATGAACAAATTATGACCATCAGGTATAAAGACGAATCAATGACCTGGCATTACGTGCACCTGTGAATCATAATTGTTCGACACCCAAGTTAACACTGTGCCTCAGGTCTAAGGATTATTTACACAAGACCAAAGGATGAACAATTAGACATTGACCATGCTAAAAGCTTTCATGTCGGTAATCATTTCATATGCGTCACGTTCAGTGAACTTGTCTAATACAAACATTTGTGTTCTTAACTCAGGCATCACAATACCCAAATGACTTGTGACTCATCATTCCCTTAAGAATCTAATACTTAATGGTGGAGTTATGAACACACGGTCTCAACAGGATTATTAATATCCTCTCAATAATCCATCAACTGATAACGATTTAAAGATTTAGTCTAACTATGAGCCTGTCACATATATTCTTGACGTCTCAAGAATAGGTCTAGTTGCAATTGATCTTATGGAATCATTCATAAATATAAAATAATTGGACAAATGAATAAGTACGTCATTGCCATTAATTAAATAATAATAATGATAGCACAACTAAAATCTCTAACATGTAACTATTACGTGGTAGCTTTAGGGCATACATCCAACATCTTTATCCTATGACAAAGAAAAGGAATCGCCGTGCTTGTCTTCTTGTCTTGTCAGCTATATAAAATCAACCTTTCGGCGTCATACAAACGCGTGCAGCATGTAAGATCTGTATTTGTGTACGAATTGGATGGATTATTACCCCATGAGGTCAAAGCTTCAGCTCTGGTTTTCTGTAATAAATTGGTAACGGTAGCAGACTTGATAATACGGTCCTTGTCCTTTGAGAAAGAGATGTGACCGGATTGCTTTTCTTCTTGTCTTTTTAGTTGTTTAAAAATAAAAATAAAAAGTTGGTAGGATGATTGATTTTAAAGCACGCAAACATCGGTATAAATTATATAACATTATGTAAGACTTCACCTCTACAAAGGTAAGCACAGTCCTAAGATTATCGCAAGTGAGAAACGCTAGGATCCAATCGTGTCTTCCCCAAACGTGTACCTATTTAGCAAATTTGTTGGGTATTATGTGACTTTGTTAATTCTCAATTTGAATGTTTATTTGACATTTTGCAGAACTATCGAAATCTTCATCTATGTTGATCTACTTTGGACTAATGTAAAATCATTAGACATATCGAAGAGTAATCTAATTATTATTATTAATTTGATCCATCTTATTCGTACGATTGTTATACTCAAAAGAGATGAGGATAGGTAACTAAAGCAACTACCTTCTTTGAATGCATCCCATATATATATAGGTAACTAAAGCTCACGGATGGTTATTGCATTTTCCTAAACTTAGGGATTTTTTATTTTGGTCTAACTAAAAGTAGGGATTGAATTCGCCAATAACGGCACAATTCAACCCCTTACCAAAATTAGGGATTGAATTTGCCTCATTCTCGTGATTGTAGTTTAAGGCCGAGGCACGGAAGCTTGCCTCGCTCTCACAGGCATCTCAAGGTCATTACCTTGGTCTACTGGTTCTTTAGCTCTCTTCTTAGTGGTGATACTCTTCTTTTTTTCTTTTTTTTAAGCATTTTGTTTAGTTGTTCTTCATGCCTTTATGTTTAATTCTTACCCGTAATATATGCTTGCGGAGTCTCGGTTATCATCTTGGTTGATGGTTTAGCGTGTTCCATTCTTCAATTTTTCTTGGATGTTCTCACTTGCTCGTGATTTTAGTGTTGTGCTTAAGTATTTTCCTTACCATCTCTTTATGCTTGCTTTGATATATTGCTTATTTGTCTTAGTTAGGGCGGTCTTGAAGCTTGGCCGAGTGTCTACATACATTATCTAGGCTCATCCTGTCACTACTCGTCTATGTTGATAATGTTTATTCCTGTATTGTTAGATTAGGGTATTGTCGCATCTCTTGTTCTAGATGTTATATATGTTTAGTTTAAACCATTTGTTTAGTTTGTATATCCTACGCATGTCACAGGCAAACTGATTCTTAGGTATGATTTCAAGGTATGCTTGGATTCATGTAACGTGTTATGTATGTTGTCTATCCCCATATTTTAACGGAATTGCATGTCAGAAACAGTTGCCATCGAGTTTTTGTTAAGTTAGCATGTTTCTCAGAATCTTTTGGGTTCGGTTCGCTCTAGAGGCTTCTTGGTTCATAGTTGGGCTTGCTGAACCGTGGCTTGTAGGCATGTTCATGGCTCTTAAGTGTTCGTATGATGTGTTCCGGGTTGGTCTGGGGCCATCTAGCGGGTGAATAGAGTCTAAACTTACTGTCTATACCGCCTAAGGGGCCGGCAACAAGCTTAGGACTTCTTTTTGGCCTCGCTTAGGGTCTTGACCTATCTTGCAACGTCCCCTTTACAGGTTTACATTGTCTATATGTCATAAGCACATATTTGGGTCATGTTGTAGTTCAATTCCTAGCCTTGTATCTAGTCTATTATTTCTTAACATGTATTTCGTATAGCTTAGACTTTAAATCATGTTTATCATGGACAAAAATGAAAAAGAAAAATAAATAAATAAATAAGATAAAAATCGGAGAGGCATTTGCTTTTCCTTTTTTTGTTTTAATCATCAAAAAAACATTTCATTCATTTTTATAGATATACAATAGAGAAACGCAATCTAACGAAAAACCAAGACAAATCTCTGACAAACCTAAAACAAAACAAGCTCCAAATAAGAAAATGAATTACTAAAATAAGGTTAGGGATCACATGCCAAGACCTCCATATGTTGTTACGGCTTTGCCTTTTGGCAGTGTGCGCCTAAGTTCAGTGTTCCCAACATTACCACTGTTGAGAGTAATAACACAAATCTGAAATCGGTGAATGTGAAACCTTCACCGAGATCATTGCCTTTGGTGGTGTGCACCTAAGTTTGATTTAAGCTTAGTTGAATTTCGTTTTGTTTGATGCGGCAACTTTATTACCTAGCTTTGAAAATTCTGCATGTCTTAAACTAGGTTGATTGCATATTTAATTTTATACATTAACTTACAGGAGTCCTATCCGGGGCTTAATAGTAAGGCGTTGTTATATATTTGTCCAATATAGCTCGAGTTCTACCGTTTGTGATTACGTCGTCCTAATTTATTTGATTATCGCATTGTTTAATTTTTTTCATGTGAGGTCTCCTCGTATGATAACTTAGGTTTACGTGTTTTAGAAAAATATAAAAATGAAGAAAAAGATCACATGAAACGTTTTTTCCCCATTAAAAGAGAGAAGACACTAATATTGGGCTTTAGACAATTTCTATTGGAATCAAGTCTTTGTATCTGATCTTTGATTTGCAAAAGTAAAACAAACTCCCGCGCTTTGCTTGGCCTCGAAATGGCCTATAATAAGTTAAAAGGAGCTCCTAATGAAAAAAAAAAATGTCATAATTAACTTGAGAAAAGCAAATTGCGATCGTGCGCCCACACTGCCATCTTGCAAAGGTTGGTCGTGCCCACTTATCTATCAAACTCCTTTGGGTTCACTTCGGGAGAGTCGTGTCACCTACCTATCCTTCAAAAGCACACTCATATGACTTGTTAGATTATATCTTGTTCATCAATAATATCAATTGTCTTGTTAGATATTGTATCACTAAACATTTCATTGAACTACAAATTGAAGTTCAATATTTTGAAACTCAGGCAAGTATTGATGGTTGTTTAAATAGAATGGAGACAGGAATGATTCAATGACCAAACATGAACTTGACACAAAACAATAAGCACCATCCATGCATAAGATACTTTTCTTCTGCCTTTTAATAAATGAGATGCTTGTAGATAAGCAATAAGCAATAATCTTTAACAGAAAATTTTCAATTCTATTAAATAATAAATCTACATATAAAGAGAGGAAAAGGTGAGAAAAGAAAAGGAAAATATATATATATATATATATATATATATATATATTTCCTACATGGACAAAAGGCAAAAGAGTGATGAAAGAGAAGAAAAGAATATTTTGCCCTTTATTTAAACAAAGCTTGTTGAGCTCATGCAATCTTAAGAGACAAAATTTTATATTTCTATAAATTTTAATTTTAGGACAGTTAATCTTGTCTAGTAAAAAGAAGAGAAACTAAGGGAACCATTTCATGTCAAAGCAGTCAATAGTCCAGAAATTATAATATATATATATATATAGAGAGAGAGAGAGAGAGAGAGAGAGAGATTCCTGATTCGTGGAAAACCTGTCGCCACTTGCGGGTGGGAGATGCCTTCTTTTCTTTTTTTTGGTCGGTGGGAGATGCCTTCTTAGAGTGGTCCCCTTTTAGAAATTCCAATGGCTTATATCATCCAGATGAAAGAGCAAGTTTATGTTTTTTTTCCATTTCTTTGGCTGAAGTAAATTTTTGCTGCAATTTTGTTGTTGGTTGAATCCAGGTCATAATTCAGTATTGCATTGTCTTGGCAAGTACATTATTCTGGTCGGGCTTAACAATTATTTACGTAATGGCTTCTTCCACTTTCTTGGACAATTGACGCATTGTAAACATCTAATTTTTCCCACTTGTTGTTCAATTAACTCGAGTCAGATCTATCTTGAGCTCCACTTTATTTGAGGATTGGCTGGTTAATGATTTTCTTCTTACCTTTCTGGGTTTGTGAATAGATAAAGTCTTTTAACAAAATTTAAAAAGTCATCTCAACATGTATATATACGCATTTTGTTGCAATCCTTTCAAATCACTCAAGGTTTGCAGAATAATTGGTTCAATTAGTTACGTGAACTAAGTGTTCAACATCATCATTGTATTAATTAGCATTGATATAATCTGCTGATATGGACACTAATCTCATGAGATATTGCTGGATGGAGAAGTTTCATATATGTACATATTAAATTGAACAGCAAAAAGAAAAAAAAATTGCATGCATATCATTAATTAGCTTACAAAATGATTTTTGATTTTAGAAAGAGGAAATCATTCTCATGAATTTAAGTCTCGATTTTTCATTGACTTAATTTTTTGGGTTAATATTCTAAAAAACCCCAAACTAATACACTTGTGACAAATTTGCCCAAAATTAATTTTTTGATCACCAAAAACACCAAACCAGTACACCTTCGACAAATTTGCCCCAAACTGATATAGTTGTGATAAATTTACCCTCGGTTAGTTTCCATTAAATTTTACTGTCAAATTACTAAGTTAAATAACACATGATAGTTAACTAATGTACCAATTTGGGATTTTATTCTTCATTTGTTACATTTATACAATGTTTGTAATTTTTGTGATATTAATCTAATTTAACAAATGGTATACTTGTCACAAATATATCAGTTTGAAGTTTTTTACGATCGAATAAAATTTGAGGTAAATTGTCACAAGTATACAAGTTTATGATTTTTTTATGATTCATTTGAGTAAATTTGTTATGAGTATACTAGTTTAGGGATTTTCATGGTCAAAAATAGTTTGAAATAAATTTATCACAGGTGTACCAGTTTGAGGATTTTCAGGGTATTAACTCTAGTTTTTTAAACAACCTAAATGCCACAATGTGCGGAAATTTTTTTTTCCACAAAAGAAGCAAGCGGGGCCCCAATTAATGTTCAGTTTGAACAGACAATATCGCTCCCTTCTTGGGCAAAAATATATGGTATTGACTGATAACGTGTATTTTCGATTTTTGGCCTCAATGTACTTTTATAAATGCATGCAAAACAACCTATGCATGTATTAAGAATTGTATAAGATTCTGCTTGTAAAATGGTAAGCAGAATTCTAAGATTATTCCAAATGAGAAATACAAGGATTCCAATGTGATTCTGTCGTACTCTAATAAAAAATATACCTATTAAATCAATTCGTTGGGTGTTTTTATTATTTTGTCAGCTTGTTCTGAATATTTATCAAGTATTTTGTAGAACCATTGAGTCCTTCGATTAGGTTGATCTATTTTTGAATCAACATGAAATCTATGGATATTTCAAACATAGTAACCTATATATAATTATAACTTTGAAGAATTTTATTCGCCAAGTTTTTTATACTCGTATTGGGGAGGGAAACCACTAGCGTGATTACATAGTTTGGACGTAATCCGTAGAAAATGAGAATATGGAATTTTTACCAGATTTCATGTGCAACAAATGTTCCATTCCTCTAAATAATAAACCTATAAATTAACAGGGAAAAAGGTGAAGACAAAACTTATTGAGCACATACAATCTTGAATTACAAGTTTTATATTCTCTTATAAATTTGAAACTTATGACAGCTAATCTTGTCTAGTTTGGGCTATGAAAATCGATAATCGAGATTAAAAAAGATAAAGATAAAGATAAAGAGATTCCTAACTTGTGGAATAATTGTCGCCACTTGCTTTGGGGGAGGCAGACATGCTTTCCTGTCCTTTTTTTTTTTTTTTTTTGTTGCTAAAGCGTACTGTTTGGCTAACTTTTGTCACGTAAAGCAGGTTCACAATGGATGGGTTTAACAATAAATAACCTCATGACCCACTATAAACATCTAATTTAATCCTCTAATGGCTAAACCAACTCAAGTTAACTTTATCTCAAGCTAGGTCTCATTCACGGAATGGTTGGGTTTTTCTTCCTTCTTGGATTTTTCAATAGATTCTGTCTTCTAACAAACAATTAATGAATCGTCTAAACATGTCCACATATATTCCTCACTATTCTTCTACACTTATTTTTGTAACTGAAAATATATTAGAGATGAGCGATAAGATTCAAACTAATCAAAAACATGACATTTAGTTTTATTTTAAATCTGTGAACAAATTGAACATATTTGGCTTCATTATACCAAGCCTCTCTCGCGTCAAGTCTTTTTAAAGCTTTGGCTGGTGTCTTAATTAGAATAGTGGTATCAGTAGGACATAGGTAGATTTACCTATGTAAGGTAGACCTTCTCATGACGAGATTATAAAAAGAAGATAAACTCTTTTAAAGAATGACTTGAGATGTTTAGTGTTGAATAATGGTAACTTTTATGTGAGGCGACTTTAAATAGGATTAAGCTGTCTCAAATGGTATACTATTTTTAACTTATATATACGGAATTTTACACGACTCAAACGCACATCTGCATTCGTTTTAAAAGTTAAGCTTCAATCAACAGAAAAATGATGTGCAAATATTTTGTTTTCATAAAGATGGTGGAATGGTAATATTATCAAATCTAACGGAGGGAAAAAAGAAAACTACAGTACAATGCTGGATGTACTTTTTGTGATTTCTCGAGGAATCTAACCACACACTAAAGCAGTCCCATAAAATGATCAGCGCCACCGCAAAAGATGATGAAGAAGAAGAAAATCTTAAAAAAGTGTCAACACTCACACCTCTCATTAAAGCAGCAGATGTGTGTGTGTGTATATATATATATATATATCTTTTGTTTTATTTTATTTTATTTTTATTTACTTTTTTTCCATAATGTGCCATGTAAAATGGCCAATGCTATGTTAGTGATTTCAAGTCCAAATTAGCAGGAATAACTATATTAGCAAATCCTCAAAAGATTATGATTAAATTGACCAACTTAAAAGGTTTAGTAGTAAATTGACATTCTTGTAATTTTATGACTTCCTTTGATAATAATCCCACTTGATCAATAAAAGAACATTTTCATTTATGGACACCTTTTAAATAGATCCTAATATTTAAGGATGAGAAGGAAGAATTTCACCCTACTCGCCACATGGTATTGTATCATGCGACTATGTTAAGTAAGATCACAAGGAGCATTGCCAAAAAAATCCTAAACCTATTATAATTGTGTCAATTAAGTTCTAAACATTTTACATTTGCACTAATTACTTCCATTCGGCCAGCCTAACATGGCAAGGGCTAGGACACCCTCCGATGAGGGCATCCTAACCCTTGCCAGCTCTAGGCAAGGGCCGCAATGCCCTCGCCTAGTGTTGATGAGGGGGTTGCAGCCCTTGGCCATAAGGGCAAATTAGGCAAGGGTGTCCTAGCCCTCACCGGCTCTAACGAAGGGGAAGGAGGAAAAATTAAAGAAAAAAAAAAAAAAGAAAAAAATCAAAATATTGTTAAAATATTATTTTTAAAATACCACATTAGTATCGATAGTGTCACTTCAACACCGGCTAGCAAAAATTGGCCAAATGGACTCAACTTGCACAAATACAAAATATTTATGACTAAATTAGCCAAAAAAAAAGTTTAAATCTGAATTGGCACAATTATAATAGGTTTAAGACTTTTTGGTACTTCTCCTAAGATCATAGTGGGTGGGGTTTGGGAGCAAGAGGTGCTTTTGGGTAAAGTTAATTGTGTGAACCTTACTACATCGGGGGGCTACTCTTTTGTTTGTGTCCCCGGATGGTGCAAAAGCAAAATCTCTCCCCTCACGCCCTTTTGGGTCAATTAGTCAACATTACAGATAAAGAAAAACATAATTCTAATGTCATGACTCGAGAATGCGTGAGGGGCACTCCCGGGGACAAACGATGGTCCCATCTCACCGCAAATTTTCCAACTTTCTCTAAAGCACTGTCAGGTATTCCGCTCCCACATAACAGCAGGAGTAGGTGTATTTGCTTTTCTCTCGTCTCATCTTTCTCGATAACACTTATTCAATCATCCTCCCAATTCCCAAAGTCACGAGCATCGACCTTCACCCACCCCCACCTCCTGGCATTTTGTCTGAATATGTGAACTCTCTTGATGGACAGTTGAGAGGATTGTTCTGTCGTGGCCGCTCCATATTAGCGAAGAGCGATAGAATTCAAACTACGCCACATCATGGCAGTTAGTTTGATTTTCATTTTGTGGAAAAAATGGAACATCCGAGGTTCTGTTGCACTGAGTCTTTTGCTTCAAATCTTTCTTATTTTATTTGCACCCCTTAGAAAGAAAATAGCCAACAACCCCATTATTTTCCTTGTGTGGTTGGCCTATCTGGTGGCTGACATGGTAGTTTTATTTGGGATCGGGCTCATCACTCACCAAAATAATTTCTGTAATTGTGTAGCTGAAGTAGACAAAGCAATTATGGCATTTTGGGTCTCATTTCTCTTGTTACATCTGGGCGGTCCAGACACAATCACTGCCTTTTCTTTGGAGGACAATTCACTTTGGCGACGGCATCGACTCATTCTCATTTGTCAAGGCATTACCGCAATCTCTGTGTTTATGCAAATATTTTCCCGTGACATGTCGCTGGTTATCCCAACGATCCTCATATTTCTTGCTGCGATCTCAAAAAATGTGGAGAGGTTACTAGCACTTTATTGCTCGAACCTTCCAAGGCTCAAGCAATCGATGCTCTCACAACAAGGGTCTTCTGTTCGCGTAAATCCCATGTTGGTTGAAGAACTCAATGTTCTAGGGCATGAATATACTAATGGCAAAGAACCAAAACTTGATGAGAGCATTGTGGTGAAGCATGCTTATTGCTTCTTTCAAATCTTTAAGGTTCTCATTGGAGATCTAATCTTCTCAAGAGAAGAACGCAAAATCAGCTGCCAATATTTCAAAAAAGTTTCTGCAATGGATGCACTGAGAGTGATATCAGTTGAACTCCAGTTCATTTATGACATGCTCCACACCAAAGTGTTGGTATTACGTTCTAATTTGAGCTACCTTTTCCGCTTCATAGCCTTCACTTACATTGTGATAGCTTTCATCATGTTCAATCGCTTGAAGAGGGATAAGCTCCACGCACTTGACGTGGAAATTACTTATTTCCTTCTTTTGGGGGGAATTGCTCTTGATGTCATATCTTTGTTCATGCTCATTTTCTCTGATTGGACGGTTGCCCAAATCAAACTCTACAATAGAGGATCATCTCAACGAGATTCATTCCTCAACAAGTTGGTATCTACCATGGATCACCTGAGGAAGCCCCGAGTCACCACATGTAATGACCCTAACACTAGAGTTACTTATGAGGTCTTAGATACACCACTAATATTTCGAAGGTGGTCAGAATCCATCTCTGCTTGCAACTTTTTCTCTGAGTTCTTGAAGGAGAGTCCAAGAAAGATGCATAAGTGCAATCGGTCCCAGTGCATTGTTGTTTTTTATAATATCTGTTGTTTTCCAATCCTTATGGTTATGAAGATCATCTCTTGTTTCGATCATGCAAGTGAGACAATAGTTGGAGGTGGTGGTAGGGGGTTTTTTAAGCATGATAGAAGATCAATGATTACGAAGATGAAGTACGTATCCAAGAGTCCCTTTATTAAGAAGTTATGGATCTTCATCTTTGAGGAAGTGAAACGTAAATCTGAGGACACGAATGATCCAGCAAAGGTGAGGAAGATATTTGATGCTAGAGGTGATATGTTTCTCGAGAGCATTGTGGAGAAGATGGATTGTGGCAATATTTCAGCATATGTCACCGAGGCAAATTTTGACTTCAGTATTTTAACATGGCATATTGCTACTGAAATATGGTATAACAAAGAGAAGCCAAATGTGAGCCACTCGACAGTTGAAAATGATGAAAGGGAATTTAGCAAGATCCTTTCTGACTATATGGTGTATCTTTTACTTAATCAACCTGAAGTGGTATCCGTTGTGGGGGGCAATGCCCAGATCACGTCGGCAGAGACGTTGTTCGAGATGTGGCTGCAAAAGAAGGAAGTCATCATGAATGTGAAGATTCTATGCGATGAATTGTATGACAATTCTTCTCAAACCTCCAATTTGACATCCCCGCTCGGCACGGGGATCAAATTAGCACATGAGATTGATAAGCTTGGGAATATGAAATGGGAGGTAATGGGCGGAGTGTGGGTTGAGATGCTGTCATATGCAGCAATTCATATTAAGGGAAATGCACATGTGCTGGTGTTGAGTAAAAGTGGAGAGCTTCTAGCCTTCGTTTGGCTGTTGATGGCTCATTTTGGCCTTCTCTACAAACCTGAATGGGGCATCTCTCATGAGAGATTTCATATGAATCAGCAAACAAGCTAAATCAACAATCTTCTAAATGGCGAGACTTGATTAGTGGCTGTACAATTGAGCTTCCGATTTGTCGAAATTGGGCTTTTGATTTAATCAATTCATATTTCTTGTATGTTTTGTTGACACCCAAATTTTATTAGCATATCTCTCTCACTTTCCTTAGAGGCATGATTGGGTGTTAGAATCTTGTTTCACTTCGCATAGGCAACCCTTGTGCTTTGTAATGATTGGGAATAACATTCGCCACTAACAACGTAACTCCACCCTTAAATTTTTTTTTTTTTTTTTGGGTCGGTTCTACTATATTCCTACTTTAACTCTTACTCTCAGACTTTTGTCTTATCTCATTGCAAGGCGTGGGAGTCGAAACCCACTCCTAAAATTAAATCGTCTCCACCCCAAACCCCATAAGAAAGTGAGGATTCGAACCCCTCATCTCTCCCTTTCATGTTAGAAGGGTAGTCATTAGGGCAAACCCCAATGGTTAACTCCACCCTTAATTAAAAATGTTGTAAATATGTCCTCGTGCATTCATTTTCTCGAAAAAGTTTCTTTCGCACTTTTGGACTAGGGAGATTGTAGCATCAAGACCTTAGGCCCAACGACCAAAATTTTGATCGACGGAGACTCAGGGGCCAATCAATGCTGATGGCCCAATGTAATTTTTACGGTGAAAGCCCATTTGATAGCCCAATTTGGGCCCATCAAGCTTAATTTCATGGCCCACCAAATTCCCTAAACCAGCCTAGAATATACTAGGAAGACCGAAGAGAGTACATGCTCGAAAAGCCCGGGTCGGCCCAACCTGAACAAGCCCCTCCAAGCCCGGCACCCCTTTTTCGCAATTTCCTCCATTCCCCTAGTCAAATTGGGTCAAAAGCTTTTTTCTTATCCCTGACCAGCCCATACTTACTCTTGAGAGACCAAGGCATGTGAGATGAAGGCTTGCGGAGACAAGACATGCAAGATGACATCGTGGAGAGTACAAGCTCGATCATCTCTCTCTTCCTTCTCCTTGGGCAGTGGTTGCCTCTTCTTATCCCTGACCAACCCATACATCCTCTCGAGAGAGCAAGGCATGTGAGAGGAAGGCTTGCGGAGACAAGACATGCAAGATGACATCGTGGAGAGTACAACCTCGATCATCTCTCTCTTCCTTCTCCTTGGGCAGTGGTTGCCTCTCTCTCTCTCTCTCACTCTGAGGGCACATTCTCATCCATTTTCACACCAAAACTCTCCCAGTTCTCTAAATCTCTCCCTTTTTTCCCTCCATTGTAGGCCGCCTCTCCCCTCCCCCCCCCAGTCTCTCTCTCGACCACCATTGCTCTCTCCAGCTTGGTCACCGCCTCCCTCTCTCTCTGTCTCTCCCTCCCACCATCTTACTATCTCTCAGGGCCCGCTGTCGAGCCCCTCAAATGCACTGAACAGAGAACCCGCGGTCCATTTGATAGATCCAGGAGATCCTGGTCCATTTGGGCCCATTTAGAGGCCGAATGAGCGCTCCACGCCCACTGTCCAGCGTCTCTAGCGCACTGACAGCAGGCCTTGGGCTCTTATTTGGCTCCGATAAATATCCCGAGCGGCCCCTTTAACCTAAGTATAATTTCCGGGGTTAAAATCGCACCTTTGGGCCTTAATATGTTTTACTTAGTGTCATTTAAGCGTCCAATCATGCTTCGACCTCCTCGCCCCTCCCCCCCTCGGGGGCAAAAAAAAAAAAGCGTTCAATCATGCTATCTTTGAATCAGATGAAAAAAGGATACAAAACAAATTGCAAATGAACTTTTTTTAGCATTTTAGTGATGAATCACATTTTAGGAATATTTAAATCCATGTGTAGTGGTATGTTATCTTAATGCAACTCACAACACGTGGCATATTTAAGTGCAATGTAGATGTTAGTTCATGTTATTTTTGGTGCAAGTAAGAAAGGATTATTATTACAAAAATGCCAAATTGGTATACTTGTGACAAAAATTTACTTCAAAAAACCCAAATTAATATACCTGTAACAAATTTATATTAAATTAATGTAGAATCAATAGACATATCAATTGGGGTAATCTATATAATTATAAATTTGAACCATCTTATTCATTAAGCTTTTTTATACTCAAGAGATGAGGAAGGTAACAAGGGTGATTACCTCTTTTTGAATGTAACCCATAGATAGGCATAAATTTGGCTAGTTATGTTCTCAATTTTAAGTTGATTTAAGAGGATTTTATTTTCCTAATATGGGGGATAATCTCCTCTTGAAATCTAAATTTTTGGTTATAGATCCTTATATATATGTGTGTGTGTAACTCTACTAATGAAATGATATCATAGGGAAAATTTGCAAATACTCTCCTCTTCTCATTTGTTTATGTTATCAGAACTATGATAACGTACCAATTTTGTAACTTTACCTGGTTTATCGATGGCATGAGCATTAACACCTACGTTTGGATGCAATTCATCGTCAAGTGTATCAGAAATATGCAATGCAATTAGGCCGTGGGGATTGTCATCACTCTGCTAATTGTTGTTAAATCTCATAATTCTTCAGATATCCGTAATTTGGTGATATGATAATTTTTTCCTATTTTTCCTTTTGCATATACATATATGTATATATATTTGTTGTTTTGGATATGCTAAGAATTCATGAGTATAAAAAAAAATCACAATCAAAGTATTTCAGCGGACGAAGCCTGTAATAGATATCCCACGTCCAGATTCATGTGATTACAATGAAGATGAATGGTTTTGGATCGAACACTTATAATAAAAAAAATGAAGAAAATTAAATATAAAAAAAAAAAAACAAGATGTGTAAATAGATAACCTAAAAATAAGAAAGCGGGTCAATTTACTATATCATTAAATAAAATAATCACATATCTATGTTACTAATCCGTAAGGTTTTGGCTCTCATTTTTCATAACATATTACAATTTGATCAGTTAATTTATAGGGGATCTTGTCAAAAATAAATAAAAAATCGCGAGAGAATGGTCATTAGAATATTGGAAGCGGAAAACAGATGTGACAGATTTTTTTCGTAGATACTGATGCACACTGAAATCACTACAGATTTTTTTCGTAGATACTGATGCACACTGAAATCACTTTTCCGTCACAAAAGTAAAAGGAAAAGTGTAAAAAAAAAAATCTTAAACATTTTGCATTTGTGCCAATTTAGTTTTAAATCTTTTATTAGTGCCAATTTAGTTCTAAATTTTTTCACTTGGTATCAACTTAGTCCTAAATATTTTAATTTGATTACAATTCAATCATTTCCGGCTAATTTTGGCCAAATTTTTCCCACTAGATGCTAGTCGGCTAACGTGACACGACCAATGCTAACGTGGACAATTATTAATAACATTTTATTTATTTTATTTTATTTTCCTTTTGCTTTTCTTTTTATTTTTCCCTTCTCTTCCTTCCTCTAATTGATCACTAAGCCTTGGTGACCGGCCAAAGGCCACTGCGGTGAGGTTGACTGCCAAAGGCCACGAGGGTAGCCTCGCGGCGAGCAACAAGGTTCGCCCTTCCCGAATCTGGTCGAGTCAAGCCTTGCTAGCCATGGGCAAGACCCGACCCCACCAAATTAGAGGAAGTCGACCCTTGCTTAGCCTCTAGCGAGGTTGGCTTGAGGCACCCCACGATGCAAGGGTGGTCTTACACTGGGCTGGCGAGGCTCACCCTTGTTGGCCATCCTCATCAGATTCGGTGAGGTTGAGACTCACCCAGCCATTGGTGAGAACTTGAGCCTTGCAAGTGGCCGGTTGCTAGCCATCGCCTTTGGCAACTAGAGGGAGGAAGGGGGAGGGAAAGGAAAAAAAAAAAAAAAAAAAAAAGACAAGATAATATAAAAAATTAAAAAATTTGAAAAATATTAAAATATTATTAAAATTTATTCACATCAACACTAGCCATGCTACATCAGGTGATCGATCGGCGTCCAGGTTAGCAAAATTTGACCAAAATTAACTAGAATAACTTAATTGATATCAAGTGAAAATGTTTATAACTAAATTAGCACCAATAAAAGGTTTATGATTAAATTTGTATAAATGCAAAAATGTTTAGGACTTTTTTGACATAGTCCATCAAAAATAAATAATAATCAACAGCAATTTATTAATAGAATTTAAAAAAAAAAATGAAATGAGCAAGCCTCTCCCTCTCTCAAATCTCATTTCATTGTCACTGAAGCTAGAAACTTGATTTAAGTGCATGAAGAAAAATTTAGTTAGGACAAATTTAATGCTTGATAAAATTGGTTTTGGCTTATTTAGTCGGCGCCAGTATTTTCATCCAAAATGAAAACCTCCTAGATTAAGTGATTATGCATGATCATATCAAGAAAATTCTATAACAGATTACGATTTAAAAATTGGGTATAGAATAATCCAACAAATCAACATATATAAGCATAGTAGATTTAGGTTATTGGGTTCAGATTCTTAGGGACCTCGTTTTATGTCCCCGTATAGCCTTTCTGTTTTTTAACTAACCGTGATGAATATGAACTATTCATAATATTTTTCCGAGCTTAAGCTGATTTAGTTTTTAAAAGAGTCAAGTTGGGTCCCCGCATTACTCAATATAGGATTTATCCTGCATGCCCCGTTAGCAGAGGAGAAAATTCTTCACAAAATTTCTTAACCATTCTTGATATGATGATTGGCGAAAGAGTAGACATTTACATCCATTAGAAAATGATAAAAAAAAGAAAAAAATGAAACTTACTGAATCGTTTCTTTTTTCATGAAAATTGATTAGAATGACTATAGTAGAAATTCGTGTAAAGATTTAGGAATAAATTGGCAAAATTGAAAAATTTATGACTGAAATGGGATATCCAATAGATTTAGAACAAATTGGACAACTTCTCTGTAAAAAAAAAAAAAAAAAAAAAACCCAAGGCAGAATTATTGCATTATTACATGATATCAGAGCTGAGGGCAAGAGCTCATATCATTTGTAATTTCCACCATCTCGCTTTGCACCTCGGCTGTTTACTTACCATAGTTGTAACTACATCGTGTATTACTCGATATACATTTCAGGACCTTTTTAAGTTTGAATAAACACTTTTTCTATCAAAATGAAAGTGCATTTTTTGTTTTATTGTGTCCGGCTAGCTTATCCTTCATTTTCCGTTCTATATGTGCGTCTTGGAGTTCAAGTTGAGTTGGCAGATGTTTGCATCGATTCATGTAGCTAGCTTTTTCTATAAAGTTATAGTGTGCTACACACAAAATTCGGATAATCGAAATAAAAGTCTTAAAATTCTTTTGTGGAGGGTAATTAAATTCTATAACTGTTCAATGGAGGAATTAAGTCCTAAAGTATCTAATAAAAGTTCAATGGAACTTTTTTGCTACAAAATTGGATGAAAATCGATCCTTTGCACTGCCCTATGGAGCAATTAAGACCTCGAAATTGATAGGTAAACGACTAATGAGGACATCGGTCACCGTGCCCTGTCTATTTTTGGCGTACTACATTTGTCTCCATCCAGCCCCGCAAAACAAGGAGGGAGTTCCGGGTGCGTTTGGTTCGGCATTTGGAAAGCCCATTGGGAAAATACAAAGCAGTTTAGCCTAAAGGGCTTTGAAGGAAATGCAGTTTAGCCCATTGGTAAATTCTTCTTTGAAAAGCAACTTTGAGATAAATGTTGTTTAGTAAAAAAACACATTTAGAAAGTCCATTTGAGTGATTAATATTAGCTTTTTAGTTTTTATATGTTTAAAATTGACAAAAATAATGCATGCAACTTCTTTTAATTTAAATTTCGACGACAATGCTAAAAAATATCAAATGGAAAAAATTCACATCAAAGTGGTCTCTTTCTTAATTAAAAAAAAAAAACCTTTATTATAATAAATGGAATAACATCTGCCCCGAGGAAATAAATTTATTATTCTTTAAAATTACAAACATCCTTAAATATTTCCTAAACTTAGAGCCATTTGATCAAGCTAGAATACTATGTACAACAAACCTTGATACAACACAGTTTCTCAAATATCTATTCTCTGTTTACATGCAAAGCGTACATAAAAGTTCAAATGCTCCTATCATAGATAGAATTAATGGTCATTGTAGCACATAAGCTGCCATGTCTTTTGACCACAAAGATGATTTGTCCGGACTGCTTGACTCCCCAGATGAAGTGGAGGATGAATCCTTTGAGTGACCTCTCAGACCTTCATCAGCAATTAGATCCATGAATTTTGAAAGTGACAAGGTGTCGATATTTCACCGTCATTAACCTCAGCTAAGCTCATTAGCATCTTCACGATAGTCAACATGGATGTTTGAAGCCCTGGTATACCTTGTGTTCAAAGAAGACCAATCTTCATGAATAGGCATGCCTCTTACCTATGATGTTCCCCATCCAAAGATGTACCACTAAGATCATTAGCTCCCCTTTCTTGTGCAACTTCCATGCCCATAACACATTGTACATGTAGATCAAGAGATACATGCATTTGCAGCATCACAACTCAACTTCTAAGCCAACAAGAGCAAGAAAGTCTCCAAACCCCAAGCCTATCTGTCCACATAATCCCCCGTTAAACACAGAACCGATTTTCACAAGAAAGACCCTCCTTAACCGGAGCAAAACATTGTGAAGTTGCCCATGAACATCCAGGTTGCATAACATAACACAAAATTGACATGTATTCTCTATACCCATTCATTGCCCACTCATTCTAGCAAGTATCAGCTATATGAATAAACATCCATGTTGCAAAATAGAACACAAAAAACCAGTGCATAACTCGTAACTGGCACGTATGACTTTGATAGCAAAAAATTTGTTGCAACATAATACAAACTGGGATGCTAGATTAAGCATACATATAGCACCAAATAAGGAGCAAATCAGGGCAACAACAAATTTGGGCAGCATGAGTTAAAGAACCTACTGTAAACATGTGAATGAACACCCCAAAGCAGGAATGGGATTATGATGGATAGCAATTAAATGAAGTTCCATAAGGTCATTCTGCATCCACGCATCACTCAATGCACTCACCCCTCCAGTCAAACTCTCCAGGAACTCAATCTTCTTCTCGATCGAGAGCCCCCGAGACTTGGCATTCTCGCCTAGTGGGGATATCAAACAGAACAAAGAGAGAGAGACAACAGTCGGCAAAAATTGCCACGGTGACATCGACCCCAAAGACGACCCCGACCCCGACCCCGATCCCGATGACACCGTTGACGAGACCGACGCGCGCGTCAGATCCTCGATGCCGACGTGGCCTGGATCCTCCGCGGTGCCATATGCGAGTGCCAGGTGGAAGCTCTCGGACGTCCGGTTCCATCCCACCCAAGACATTCCCGATCGGGGATCCGCCGACCTCGCGTGCCGCTCACCGGCCTCTCAGTCGATTGATCGCGGCGGCGGCGACACTGACCAGCAGTGGCGGATCGAAGGACGACAGTCGAGCTCATAGTGAGAGAGCGATGGGGAAGGGTGCAGAGCGTGGGGGAGGGTGGAGAGAGAAGGCGATCTGGGGTTTTAGTTTCGAAATGGGTAAAATTGGTTTTTCAGTAAAGTTTTGAGGGTAAAATAGGTAATGTACTAATTTTCATTAAATGAACTCTTCAGCATTCTCAAGGGTAGACTTTCATTTGAAAGCCCCTTGGGAATGGTTGCCAAACACCCCTATTTAGGGTGAAAGGGCTTTGGGGCTTGGATGGGCTTTCTAAATGCCCATCCAAACGCACCCGGAGACGTCACTTTTCACTCTAAAACAATCGTCGGGTAGATAAGAAAGACGTAGAAAGATAGCTCTCTCTACTCACATGCATCCGCTTAGAAAACCCAAACTTCCTATAACTAAAATTAAAGATGCAGGAACTGTTTTGGTTTAATTAACTCAGATGCTACTACAACTGTAGATAAGAGGCGACCCCACAGCTTGCTTCAATTGAAAATTTGTTTGTTTAATAATGTTCTAGTTCAAGCAAAGCTAAAAAATGTGGAATGATCCACATATTTGTAATTATAGGGGCACGCATCTTAGAAGTAATTAAATAGTGTGTGGTGTGCAAATCACATCTAGAAATTTTGGGAAAATCTGGCCAATCTAAGCCTTGATCTTTTTAAAAAATAAAAATAAAAAATTGTAACGTTGTCAAAATATGATCTCTTAATCAAGGGAGAATTACCAAAAAGTCACAAATTTTTTGTAATTGTGCAAATTCAGTCATAAACTTTTTTTGGCCAATTTAATCCTAAACCTTTTATAATTGTGCTAGTTTAGTCCATCGGCCAAAATTGGCAAAGCGACGTTGGCGAGGACACTGGCCGTTCGGTGAAAGTTGACATCGCAAATTTTTAAATATTTTTATTTTTATTTTTTTTCGAATTTTTTAATATTTTTGAATTTTTAATTCTTTCTTCTTTTTACCTTCTCCTTCCTCGGCTAACCGACACCGGCCAAAGGCAAGGACCGGTGAGGGAACTTCTTAGACCTCGTCGGCCCTCTCCCTCGGGCTGGTGTTGGCCAACCAAAGGAAGGAGAAGGAGGGAAAAAAATTCAAAAAATTCAAAAAAATTTAAAAAATTTAAAAAATTTAAAAAAATTTCCATGTCAACTTTCGCCGGACAGTCAATGTCCTCGCTAGCATCGGTCGGCCAATTTTGGTTGGATGGACTAAAGCGGCACAATTATAAAAGGTTTAGGACTAAATTGGCCCAAAAAAAGTTTATGACTGAATTGGCACAATTACAATAAGTTTATGACTTTTTTTGGTAATTCTCCCCTTAATTAAGAGATCATATTTTGACAATGTTACAATTTTTATTTTTTTTGAAAAAAGATCAAGGCTTAGATTGGCCGGATTTTCTCAAAATTTCTAGATGTGATTTGCACACCACACACTATTTAATTACTTCTAAGATGCGTGCCCCTATAATTACAAATATGTGGATCATTCCACATTTTTTAGCTTTGCTTGAACTAGAACATTATTAAACAAACAAATTGAAAATTGAAGCAAGTTGTGTGGTCGCCTCTTATCTACAGTTGTAGTAGCATCTGAGATAATTAAACCAAAACAGTTCCTGCATCTTTAATTTTAGTTATAGGAAGTTTGGGTTTTGTAAGCGGATGCATGTGAGTAGAGAGAGCTATCTTTCTACGTCTTTCTTATCTACCCGACGATTGTTTTAGAGTGAAAAGTGACGTCAAGTATGGAATTCCCTCCTTGTTTTGTGGGGTTGGATGGAGACAAATGTAGTACGCCAAAAATAGACAGGGCACGGTGACCGATGTCCACATTAGTCATTTACCTATCAATTTCGAGGTCTTAAGAGGGGGTTGTTAGTGTGAAATCTGAAACCCTGTTCTAAAAAAAAGAAATCTGAGACCATATAACAAAAGAATGATGTTCGTGCATTTTAAAGATGGTGTGGATGATTTGTCTTATGGCGAGTGTGAGGCAGTATGCTTTGCGCACACGTGGCTTATAATGTTTAACACAAATTATTGCCCCATGTTGAACGGCTCAATTGAAATGCATTCAAATCTTTATTAGGCTCGTTCATATCAGCTAAGATATTCTTTTCCCACGTCCAATTGATCCTACATGACTCAAAATGTCCCATTGTTTGTTATGTTAATTGTCCATGGTTGATGCGTGAGATCACCCTTAGCCTCCGAGACGAGATATACAATGATTCTTGGACGTGCAAGGAAGTATGTCGGGTCAAATCTCTCTCTTAGGATTGGTGATATTGAGACGTATGATTCCCAAACTAAGTCAAGTATTAAATCGGTGATTATGTCATGATGAGCCAGTCCTTTCTTAGTCTCGATGTGATACTGAGATGTATTGTTCCTGAGCTAAGTTTGGTATTAGGTTAGTGATCATGTCACGTCAGATTGGTCTTTTCTTAGTCTCGGTGCAATATTGAAGCGTATCGTTTCTGATCCGGATTGGATTTAGGCCGGTGCTCAACATAACGGGTCAAGCCATGGATTCTCGTTTCATGCTCGACATTTTTTATTGATATACTTTTGATAGATCATGAGACACATTTCGATTGGCACACCATTGGGGCATTCGTACTTGACTAATGAGAAAGATAATAATGGGAGTGAGTGATAAATGTGCTCGTGTGATCATATAAAGACCCTAATGCATTTTACACAGGATATGAACCTATCCTGATGCGTTTTATGTAGGACGATGCTCGATTAAGTTCGCATAACCCCAAGTCAAGGGGATGCCGTTTGCGGATGGATTTCGAAATGAAACTCCTTATAGAAATGCTATCTAGATGTGTTTATGCAGGACGATGCTGTGTTTGATGGGGCGAAACAATGCCCGGTTATGCCGGATGACTAAAAACCTTAGGGTTGGCCTTGGGTCTTGAGCGGTTGTGATAATCTAAAGCATGGTCTCAAGGGTTGCATGATTGTAAGAGATGCCATGCGATTCTCGAGACGCCACGTATATAAAGTGCATGAGTGCATGAATGCATATTTTGAAAAGTGATGCTATAATTGACACACGTGTGACTTGAGATCGATATATGAACTAGATTATTACATGACATGGGTGCATGATAATAATATGTTGCACGTTCTTGTGTTTAACTCGTGAATATAGAAGGTGTTATAAGAATTGCTTACATGCTTTGTTATGATGGTTTAAGAAGATAAGATGATCATTCTTGTTTATAATAAAGGCAAAGTAGGGGTTGCTTTGCTATTGATCCGTTATCGATAGATAACTTACATGCTTAGGGTGTTTGGATGGCTTCCCTACACAAGGTCTAGAGAGTTTAGTCACTGAGTTTATCTCACTCCTCGTTGTTTAACTTTTTTAGGCCCTAATCATGACTATCCAAGCTCGAGCCAAAGTACTTTAAGATGGATGTGTACTAGACACGTAGAGCATACCATTTTGTGATGTCACCCTCATAGAATAGAGGTGTTGGGTTAACCCCAACCCCAATACTTGGACAAGTATGAAAGAATCCACTATGCAGAAATGTAAATGGCTAAGCTTTTGATGTAAGGAAAGATTATGTTTGATGGTAGAAGCATATATATAAAAGTGTGTTATGATGTATGCCTTATACTATCCTTATCACTTGTTAATGATAGGGAGATGTTTATTTTGCTTCCGTATGTGTATAGTTAAAAGAAAAAAATGATTGGTTCGGTGACGCATCTTGGGATGTTAGAAGCAAATGACCTAAGTGAAAAGCAATAGCGTAGGTTGTCATGGGCCCAAAGCGGGTCCGGGCATGGTATCCCTACTTAGTTGGTATCAAAGCATGGTTATTACCTAGAGTGATAAGGTGCATTGGTAATTTTGGGATACTTAGTTAGGTAAAACACTCTATGCTTGTGATCGTTGATTGTTTTCTTGAATAGCTCTTATGGATTCCTAACTTTGGTGGGACTATAGAGTGAACTTTCTTTTAGAACTTTTGTTAGATATGGTTCTATTTAATAAAAGGAGTACCCCATGGACACTACTAGCGCTTTGGCCTAGTGGTGTGAGGAATGATCGAGTCTGAGAGCGGTCCAATCCCCAGAAGTAGCAATGAGGTTGCCTTGTAAATAGAGGAAAAGAGAAAACCTAAGGTTTTTGGCGACCGTGGTGAGCATGTCATATTCAAACCCAAGGATGCCAAGAGAATGGACATAAGAAGATTCCATGGATAGGACAGAGAAGTTCCAAGATGGTTTAAAACTAAACAACTGAAACTAGTTGTTGCTCCCGAACTTGAAGGATAAGCAAGCCTAGGTTGGAGCATTACTAGAATGGATGACTTCCTAGGACAGTGTCTTCCTATATGCTAAAGGATAAAACTATGAGGCTTGGTATGAGATGGGCTAAAGTAGACATTATCTCTGTAAGTTAATCACTATCGGAACAAGACCCCTTCAATAGATGTGTAGCGCGAGGACGAATTAGGCAAAAGCTGGTGGGCCTGTAACGACCTAGTCCAAAGAGGGCGGGGAATGGTCGCCAAGGCCAGAGGACCTGAACAAGGAGCGACTATTGGTAGGCTTCTAGGATGGTGAAGGGGGCAGGAATAAATAGAACTATACATGGAAGAAGGGGAAGTGTTTCTAGGATAATTTTAGTAGAATGGCACAACGAAAGTATGGTCAAGCTTGTAGAACTTCGGTTTGTTGAAATAAGGTCAAAGAAAGGAGGACCACTGGTGTGACATCCTTGTTCCGACCTGATTTTTCATAAGGGAATTGTTTCGGCAAGTGATCATCGAATGAGATTGTCTTGAGGATTGATAGACCACGAGGACATCGGAAAAGACCATTGTGGCATCCTAAAAATTTCATAGCGAATTCTAGATTGCATTACGACCCATGAATAGGTGATGGAAGCGCCATTAGACTATATTATAGCCGTTAGCCAATGGATTGCAATTAAACAAGGCCGAGCATTTAATGGACAATTGTTTTGTTGGAAATCTATTCTATGTCCATGTATGATCTAGGTTGTTCTAAAGGAAAAATTGATAGGGAATTTTCTATTCTTGGCCGTGTACTCTATAAGTCGGATTACTATCGATTAATGTTGCAATATTATATGGCCATGTGAGTATTTGTAATTATGTACATGTAAGTGGGGATTAAGGTAGATTATTAGAGGCAAGTGTGGGCTAGACACCTAAGGCCCAAAACAGCCCAAAGCAGCCCACATTCCCCCATCATTCGGTCGACCAAGGCCTGGCTGAATGAGGCCCATCATCTTTGCATGAAGATTGACAAGTGGCAAGAGGGATTAAGCAAGTGTCGCTGCCCCTATTGCTTCAACGGTGACCTCCATGCAAATCCAATGATTACTAGCTAATCATGAGAGTGAAAGAAAGAAAAAGGGAGAGAGAAGGGGCAGAGTGAGCAAGGGAGTGATCGAGAGAGAGAGAGAGTGACTCGAAAGAAAGAGAGAAAGCCCGAGAGAAAAAGAGAGATCGTGAGGGTGCTGTGGCAAGGGGAGAAGGAGACCAGCCACGCCGTGTGTGCGCCAGCTGCTGCCGTTGCTGCCACCTAGCTTCGCCGTCGATCGAGCTGCGCCCGGAGTCCTCAAATCGCCGTTTGCTTGTTGTGTTTGCATGAACTTAAGGCAAGTGAGAGTCCATTGATCTACATTTGCTTGTTGTGGTTGTGTGTGAAGTGCAATAGATTTAGGAGATGCTTGAGTTGTGATGTTGGATGCTGGAATTCGAAGGTATAGGAGTAGTTCTTTAAGCTAGTAAACTATTTCATGGAAAAACAGCTTGACCTTTGGCGATTCCATGAATTTTTTGTAATTATGTGGCACCCCTCGACGGCCCCTGATCCGATTAGGGTCGCCACAGTTCACTTACCTTTCTTTTTCCTTATTAATATGTCACTCTGATACCATTTCAATGGCAGCGCGTCCATACAACCATGGGGGTTTACACATTTTTTTTTCTTTAATTGGTCCCTTGCGCAATTCATATAGCAGAAGCAAATCCATGAACTCCCTTCTCTATATACAGAAACGATGCACACCTACTAAATATTTATAAGTAAAAGCCGTACACTTTTATTTACTTAAATCAGATGGACATCATTCATCGGTACATCAAAATGCCGTACTCTTCTATATTCGGCTACACTTCAAAAGATGATCGACATTTCCTCCAACAGTCATACACTTAAAATCCATCGAACAGTATCGGCGTCCAAAAGCTCATTCCCTTGCTATCCTCCTCCTCACGGTTGTATCCAACCGTTCAAACCATCTACTAATCTGAAATGTTGGTCCCCAAAAGGGGTGAGTACAACCACTCAGCAGATAAAGGAATCCAATAACCACTCAATGCATCATACAAATCAGACATGCATTGCAGGCGTAACTTACCTTGCAGCCATGCGTAATACTATCATGCATCATCATGCCTTATCATCATGCGTATCATATCATCATATGTCATCATCATAATCATCATCATGGCATCATTATATCATACATGTCATCCTTATCATGACATCATCACATCACATATTATCATCATCATCATGTATATCATCATGCATATCATACCATGGGTGATCATCATATCACATCACATATCATCACCATCATCATGCATATCATCATGCATATCATACCATGGGTGATCATCATATCACATCACATATCATCACCATCATCATGCATATCATCATGCATATCATACCATGGGTGATCATCATATCATATCACATATCATCACCATCATCATGCATATCATCATGCATATCATACCATATCATGCCATGAGTTAATTTTTATCTTTATCTATAAATTTGATCACCACATCACCCTTCCTCGATTCATCAATTTTATCTCATATTTTACACTCGCATCTCATGCGAGAAAAACCTCCGGGCATGTATCCAAGATACAACCAGGCATCCGGCCCCTCACATTCTGGGCATCTCGCATCCCAACTAGCATCACGAGGAACCTCCGAGCATGTATCCAAGATACAACCGGACATCCGGCCTTTACCCTTCTAGCCGGGCATCTCGCACCCAAATCCTGACATCGCGAGGCATTCCCTTCGGGCAAAGACCTCCGACAGGGCTTCCGGAATTATGTACCGACATACCACCAGGCCTCCCCTGGAATTACGTACCGTATACGACCGGGCATCCCGACACTGCCGGGGAATCTCCGGAATTACGCCACTAGGCCACCGAGCATCATCATCCACCACATCCTCTTACTCACATATCATTTTCCACATTCACCATCTTTTTAATCTCATTATTACATGGCATAGGATTCACACATGCACCACAATTGATGATCATACATACACCAATGTCATATAACAATGCATAATAAATTCAATGAAATTCATGGCCAATAAAATAATCCCTTATTATTTTATTATTATTTTATTATTTTATTATTATTTTATTATTTTATTATTTTATTATTTTATTTATTTATTTTCATAAATAAATATTAAATTTAATATCTATGATTTTCCCAAAATCAAAATATTCAAACAATCATTAAACAAATCAAAAGGGTCACAATTTCATACAAAATTCATGGCCAAATTGAATTTCTCACAAATTCACAATTTCCACAAAATAGCACATGATATTCGGATAATGACCAGAATTGCACAGTTTCCAAATAAATTCGATTACACTACACATATGGTCTTCCAAAATTACAAAATTTTACAGGGTGATAGCCAACACATTCTCGTGCACTTTTCATGAAGAAATATAAGCCAAATTATTTTTATATTAATTTATACAACCCCACGAAACTTCTGGAACCACTACCGCGTCGTCCAGAATACACATCTCCGAAATTTTAAGATTTCACCCATCTATTCTCTTTATTTTCCTCTGAAATTTGAGTATGTTATGTAACAAGGTGTCTTTTACAAGTTTCATGAAGAGATCTAGGTCAAATAACCAAATTATGGTCACCATTTAAGTCCATGAAGTCTCGGGTGGCTCGGAATACTTCACCAGAACCATCGTTTCCAAGATCTAGCTGATTCACCAAGTTATAATTGTTATTTTTGCTTCAAATTTTAGTATGTTGTAGTTTAAGGTGTTACCTATAACTTTCATGAAGACATCGAAGTCAAATCTTCAACAGAAATCAACATACAAACAAGAATCCAGCAAGAGGTCAGTGAAAACTTCACAGATCTAGGGTCTCCGTATAATAGAACTTTAACCCCACATATCTCCATAATTTTCCACGAAATTTCAGTATGTTATAGTACAAGACGTTATCTACAACTTCCATGAAGACATTGAGGCCAAAATCGGACTCCAAACACCCATGCAAGCTCAAACAAGCTACTGACTCCCACAAACCGAACAAGAACAGTCACACGATTTGAAAATAACCAACCCTTACCTCGGTTTTTCGCACAAATAACACCTAAAATCGAACATGCAACCAACAAAACAAACATGCAAGAGAAGTTAAGGACTTCACTTGCCTCTACACCACACGAACGGCGGCACAAGGCGGTGAGCACGGCGGTCGGACGGCGACGACTCCTCCTCGGCTCCTCCTCTCTCTCGAAATCTCTCCCTCTCTCTCGGTTCTGCTCGGTCACTCTCTTTAGTTCACTTACACGAGCAGATTAGCTGCTGGTTTTGCTAAAAAACATGCCAACAAAGAGGGGGATTTTCGGTGGATGCATGCATGGAGGACAGGTGTAGGTACAACAAGGACAAGTGTTTAATGTCAAAGGACAAGTGTGATTACGGAGGAGACAAGTGTGGGGGGAGAAGTCTTTTTCCGATTCTCTTCTCCTCTCTTCCTCGACTACTCAGTCCATTTATTCTTCTGTAAGTTCACTTAAATTTTAAATTTATTCTCTGCTAATCATTAGCTGCTTCGTGGCAGCTTGTAACAGGGAAACACGGAGGCTTGTGGGCGAGCACTCATCAGCTTGCTCGTCCATGCAATGGGCGGAACTCCGTTGTCACTCCTCCTCTAGCGACGTGGCCATCATTTGCAGGGTCTCGGTCAACATCTCTTCTCTCTTGTTGACCATTATGTCGACTAATTAAATAGTTACTATGGAGTGGTTTGGGTCGGTGGGTTGCGGCTTTATTACTCTTAATATCCAGCCACACTTTATTCTAAATATTCGCCTTAAATCTCCGCATGTGCATGAGTTATATACGGCTTATTCATATGGCCGTATGATACTACAACAATAAACAAGGATGGTTCGATTCGTAGGGTACATTGCCAAGTATAGAAAATTTCTTGTCAATCCATCTTGTGGCACAATCTCGGTCTCATCAATGATAGTACACAGGGATGGGTCTATGCCTTATGCGGCGATCAAAATATTTCTAAACGCGGCCCATCAGTTCGACAATGGAATCAAACAATGCTCATGCAAAATACTAATGGCACCATCCAACAGTACTTCTATTGATTTGTCATGGTCATCATACATTCGAGGATTGTTAAAATTCTCGGGTGCCACAATTCTCCCCTCCTTAGGGAATTTCGTCCTCGAAATTAGACATTTCCTATGTCTCTTGAAACAAGTGAGGGTACCTTTTCCTCATCTCATTTTTACTCTCCCATGTGGCTCCCTCCACATCATGATATCACCATAATATCTTAACCAATAGAATTCTCCTCGTCCTGAGAATTTGTTCCTTTCGATCCAGCACTTACACAGGCTCTTTAATGTACCTCACTTCCTCATCTATTTTGATGGCTTCATGAGCGAGTATGCAATTAGGGTCGGGTTGATACTACCTCTAAAGTTAAGGATGCAAGCTCTTAACATATCTTAATTTATCTCAATACCATAGACAGTTTTAAAACAACAACCACATCTGAAATTTCTTTTTTTTGAATGCTTGAAAATCTTCCTTCATGAAATCAAACAATACAAACTGAGGTTTTTAAAAGCATTCAACGACAACAGCAAGCTTTGAAATCATATGTCATTTCCATGTCAAAACGTTTTCGAATCACCAATGTGGAAAATCCTCTGAGTTCTTGAAAATTCCACCTTATAATATCAAATAATGCAAAACAGGGATTTCAAAGACAAAACAATATAACATTACTAGTCTTTGAAAATAGGTAAATCCCATATATTTGAAACCAATTCACAAAATCAAAGCATGATACCAATTCCATAAAATTCATGATCACGTTTAAATTTCCAAATGTTTTTCGGAATTCACATGTAAAGCCTTGAGTCGTACTTGCATCACGGCGCGAAATAAAATACTTTATCAAAACCCTTAGTAAATTTAAATCGGTATGTTGGCAAAATTCCAATCTCAATCCCAACTCCGATGGGTTGGAACATTTTCTATAAAAATTTCAGAATTCTTTGTATGGTGTCACAAGTACTCATAAATTTTGACGAAATTCAAGAGATTTTCTAAAATAGCTCACAATCAAAATCTGATTCTCGGTTGAAGTTCAAAACTTGGAATGTACATGTGATAATTTTCTCCAAAAACCATAAGCATTTCTTGAAGTATTGAAATGCATAGTTCGGCGAGTCGATAATATTGGTCTTGTCGTAAAGATTTTTGAAACTAAAAACTTTGAAATACCAAAATCATAAGCCTTTTTTGAAATACCAAAATCAACGCATTGGCGAGTCATCAAACTCAGTTCCGACCTTAAGATTTTAAGGTAGTTTGCATATAAAATCTTAGAGCTTTGAAAACATCCAAACTCAAGTATTTCCAATCTAACACACCATTTAGCCGAATCATTCCTATACCTTAGTCACCACCAATTCAAGCCTAGAATCATCAAAATCAGCACCACCAATAACTCATTTGGTTCAGTCTAGCAAAGATATTCACTATGCATTCACCGCAACATAGATTCAAGCCTAAAATATAATACCATTCATTCAGTTCAAATATCAATAGTCCACCAAGACTCATTCAATTCAAAGGTCGACAATCCACCAAGATAAGATTTGCCTAGTTTCCATCGAGTATATCTCATATCTCATCCTAAAGGATCATCACTTAGACTAATCATTCATCAAATCCACAATTTGAACTTCCACCATTTCACCTTGGAAAGTCTATAACCACAAATGATCATGTTCACTAATTCCACCAAACCTTTTTCAAACTGAGATCATCACCTAAAATTAAAAGTTGATCATCGTCAATTAAACCTATTATTCCAATATATAAACCACAAATAATTCCGTGTCTCATATGACCACTCAAACTCATGACTTCTAAGATCAATCTATACATATTAAATACCTCCATGTAATGCATCAAGACTTCCAATGAAATCCTCAAATAGGAAGTCACTACTTAGCTCAAATGATCATAACTTAATCCTCAAATTCATAACTCGCTCTTCATAATTCACTTCTTAACCTTTGCTTGTAGCACTACGCTTAGATGATACGCATGATCTTCAAGTCCTTTAGAATATATCAGGATATCATTAGATGAAGACAATCACAATTTAATCTAAATAAGGCTTAATTATCCTGTTCATTAAATCCATGAATGCAGCTAAGGCATTCGTCAATCCAAATAGCATAACCAGGAACTCGTAGTGTCCATAGAGAGTCCTAGATGAGGTCTTAGGAATGTCTTCCTTCTCAATCCTTAGTCAATATCCTAATCTCAAGTCAATTAAAAACCAAACTTCCTTGCAGTTGGTCAAATAGGTCATCAATTCTAGGAAATGAGTACTTACTCTTAACAATTACATGATTCATTTGCCTATTATCAAAGCACAACTGCATCAACCATCCTTCTTTCTCACAACAAGAGTTCTACAAGCTTAACCATGCTTCCGCTGCGCCACTCTGATAAAATTATCCCAGAAACACTACCTTTCCAGTTCAATTCATAGTTCGGTTCCCTCCTGCCCCTTTTGCCATTCTAGAAGCCTGCCAGGAGCCGCTCCTTGTTCAGGTCCTTTGACCTCGGTGTCCACTCCTCGCTCTCATCAAACCGGATGTTACAGGTACACCAACTTTCGCCTGGTTCGAACCCGAACTACATATCTACTGAAGGGTCTTGTTTCAATAGGGATTAACTTATAGAGTTATTATCCGCTTTGGCTTATCCCATTCTTAGCCTCACGGTTTTATCTTTAGCACACGTGCAAGTACTATCTCAGGAGATCATTCATCCTAGTCCATTGCTTATGGAGCTAGTCCATTCCTACAATGACATCAAAGTCATACATAACTATCACTATCAAGTCCATTTCCAGATCTCATTCCCCTAGGATTATGTCACACATCTCACATACTAACGTAGATAACAACACATCTTTCAGTGATGTAGAAAATACAAAGAGGCATATCTAGAGATTCGGTTCCTACTACTCACAATCATTTATATTTTCTCAGACACAATGGATGTGTCCCACTTATATCAAATAACATATATACTTTCTTATCCCTCTATCGAAATCGTACCTAAGATAACACTTTTGGAAGCTCCTGCTTCCTCTTGAGTGACCGTATACACCCTTCCTTGTGGTGGCGGCCTCTGTGGATTCCTTGGTGGATTTGGTTCAACAGTACTTTGTCGTACCTGTCGCACCGAGCTAACATTCGGCTGCAACCTCTTTTGTGGACAGTCTTTTTTAAAGTGACCTATTTGCCCACATCCATTACATCTCAATTGGCTATTACAAGGTCCTGGCCCTTGTTGTCTACCACATCTCTGGCAAAAATTACCCTGGTAGGGTGCTCTTCCTAAAATCGGGCCATTCCAAAATCTTTTAAAATTTCCAAAGTTACTCTTTTTCTTAGATTCCCAAGGCTGACCTTGATCAGGATAAGGTCTCTTACCTCTTCGAACATCATTAAAGGCCATCTGCCTCTTAGGTTCTAGTTGCTCTCTTACTAACTCTTGCTCCACCAACTGTGCCCTCTCATAAATCTCATTATAATTCCTTATATTTAGAGGCACCAGTTGTTTTCTAATATCAGTCCTTAATCCTTTCAGGAATCTCTTAGCCTTTTCCTCTCGATCCTCAACCAACCTAGGAGCATACCTAGACAATTCAGAAAATTTTGCCTCATACTGGTCTACTGTCAACTCCTTTTGTTCTAACTGAACAAATTCAGTGATCTTTCTATCCTTGGCACAATCAGAGAAATGCTTCCTATTAAAAGCCCTAACAAACTCATCCCAGTTCACATCAGTACCTGGTGGAAAGATCGTATCCTTCGAGGCTCTCCACCAAAATTTTGCATTTCCCTCCAGCTGGTACTTTGCCAAAACTATTCTCTCAGCATCAATGCAGTCCAACAACCGAAAAATTCGTTCCATTCCATCGATCCATTGTTCCGCCTCCTCAGGACTTCCCATCCCACTAAACTTAAGTGGTTTCAACTTAAGGAATTGTTCCACCAGTCCCTGAGGGCGACGTTCCACTCCGGGTTGTTGCAGCGCTTGCCTTTTCATCAGATTTCCAATATTGGCCAATGCTTACAGGATATCTTCCATTTGGGGTTCAGCCCTTGCAGCAGAGGCTTCAGCCCTCGATGGATGAGCACTTCCAGCTCGTACCATGATTTCCTTGCAGTTTTCAAGCATTGCTTCAAGAATAATTTGAGACTCACTATCTCCGTTCAAAGCAATTACTACTACAACTACTACATAAGTAACATATATATGTTATAGGTACCTAAAGACAACTCAAAACTAATTACTAGGGATATACGAGTGAATACTCATCACCCGTTGTTTAAAGTTAGTCACCCATTCAAGTTAGTATCCCATGGTGTGCATCATTCTATCCTCATTTCCATCTGAGGCTCCTTATCACTCCAAATAGACCATAGCTCTGATACCAATAAAGGCTGTGGCACCCCTCGACGGCCGCCGATCCAATTAGGGTCGCCACAGTTCGCTTACGTTTCTTTTTCCTTATTAATATGTCACTTTGATACCATTTCAATTGCAGCGCGTCCATACAACCATGGGGGTTTACACATTTTTTTTTCTTTAATCAGTCCCTTGCGCAATTCATATAGCAGAAGCACATCCATTAACTCCCTTCTCTATATACAGAAACGATGCACACCTACTAAATATTCATAAGTAAAAGCCGTACACTTTTATTTACTTAAATCAGATGGACATCATTCATCGGTACATCTAAATGCCGTAGTCTTCTATATTCGGCTACACTTCAAAAGATGATCGACATTTCCTCCAACAGTCATACACTTAAAATCCATCGAACAGTATCGGCGTCCAAAAGCTCATTCCCTTGCTATCCTCCTCCTCACGGTTGTATCCAACCGTTCAAACCATCTACTAATCTGAAATGTTGGTCCCTAAAAGGGTTAGTACAACCACTCAGCAGATAAAGGAATCCAATAACCACTCAATGCATCATACAAATCATACATGCATTGCAGGCGTAACTTACCTTGCAGCCATGCGTAATACTATCATGCATCATCATGCCTTATCATCATGCGTATCATATCATCATATGTCATCATCATAATCATCATCATGGCATCATTATATCATACATGTCATCCTTATCATGACATCATCACATCACATATTATCATCATCATCATGCATATCATCATGCATATCATACCATGGGTGATCATCATATCACATCACATATCATCATCATCATCTTGCATATCATCATGCATATCATACCATGGGTGATCATCATATCACATCACATATCATCACCATCATCATGCATATCATCATGCATAGCATACCATGGGTGATCATCATATCACATCACATATCATCACCATCATCATGCATATCATACCATGGGTGATCATCATATCACATCACATATCATCACCATCATCATGCATATCATCATGCATATCATACCATGGGTGATCATCATATCATATCACATATCATCACCATCATCATGCATATCATCATGCATATCATACCATATCATGCCATGAGTTAATTTTCATCTTTATCTTTAAATTTGATCACCACATCACCCTTCCTCGATTCATCAATTTTATCTCATATTTTACACTCGCATTTCATGCGAGAAAAACCTCCGGGCATGTATCCAAGATACAACCGGGCATCCGGCCCCCCACATTCCGGGCATCTCGCATCCCAACTAGCACCACGAGGAACCTCCGGGCATGTATCCAAGATACAACCAGGCCTCCCCTGGAATTACGTACTGTATACCACCGGGCATCCCGACACTCCCGGGGAATCTCCGGAATTACGCCACTAGGCCACTGAGCATCATCATCCACCACATCCTCTTACTCACATATCATTTTCCACATTCACCATCCTTTTAATCTCATTATTACATGGCATAGGATTCACACATGCACCACAATTGATGATCATACATACACCAATGTCATATAACAATGCATAATAAATTCAATGAAATTCATGGCCAATAAAATAATCCCTTATTATTTTATTATTATTTTATTATTTTATTATTTTATTATTTTATTTATTTATTTTCATAAATAAATATTAAATTTAATATCTATTATTTTCCCAAAATCATAATATTCAAACAATCATTAAACAAATCAATAGGGTCACAATTTCATACAAAATTCATGGCCAAATTGAATTTCTCACAAATCCACAATGGGTGCGTTTGGGAAGACTTTTAGGGAAAATCCTTGAGAAAATGTAAAAACCTTTGAGTCAATGATGTTTTTCAAAATGCAAAGTGTGTTTGGTAAATTTATTTGTGAAAGTCCATTGTGAAATATACTCATGCAAAATAGTGTTTGGGTAAATTAAATTTGCAAAATACTTTCATTATTAAAAAAAAAAAAGGAAAGTTGGCCGGCCAAGGCTTCGCCGGTGACCGTCGGCCAAGGCTTCGCCGGTGACCGCCGGCCGAGGCTTCGCGCCGGTGACCGCCGGCCAAGGCTTCGCCGGTTATTGCCGGCCGAGGCTTCGCGCCGGCGAAGGGTAGGCAATCCGGCGAGGTCTGGGTTGCCGCGACCTCGGCGAGCTCCGCAACCCGGATCCGGGTCGTGGCGAGGTCGTGGGTCGCCGGAGGTCGTGGCGGCAGACCTCGCCACGACCCAAGCGACCTCCGTGACCCGGATCTAGGTCGCGGAGGTCGCGAAGGTCGCGGCAACCGACCTTGCTGCGACCCGAGGCAACCTCCGCGACCCAAATCGGGTCGCGGAGGTCACCGAAGTCGCGGCAACCGACCTCGCCGCGACCCGGATCTGGGTCATGCGGCGGTAGGTGACGGTCGCCGGGTGCGGTGATGGTTGCCGGCCTCTCTCCAACCCGTCGCCGACCCATCGCCACCTCGCCGGCCTCTCTCCAACCCGTCACCGACCCATCGCCACCTCGCCGGCCGAGTCGCCACCTCGCCCGCCAACATCTCGGATTTCGACGAAGATGAAGATGAACGGTGCATCGGGCTTCCGAAAATGCCGAAAGCCCGGGCGCAGCCTAGGACGCCTTGGGCTTTCGGCCTTTGGAAGGCCAGCATTTTTTCAAGGCAGGTGTAAATTTTTTTCCCAAATACCCAATATTTGGGCAAATGGGCTTTGAGTACCTAAAGGTACTTGGCAAAGCTAATGCCAAACGCACCCAATTTCCACAAAATAGCACATGATATTCGGATAATTACCAGAATTGCATAGTTTCCAAGTAAATTCGATTAAAATACTCATATGGTCTTCCAAAATTACGAAATTTTACAGGGTGATAGCCAACACATTCTCGTGCACTTTTCATGAAGAACTATAAGCCAAATTATTTTTAGATTAATTTATACAACCTCACAAAACTTCTGGAACCACTACCGCGTCGTCCAGAATACACATCTCTGAAATTTTAAGATTTCACCCATCTATTCTCTTTTGTTTCCTCTGAAATTTGAGTATGTTATGTACCAAGGTGTCTTTTACAAGTTTCATGAAGAGATATAGGTCAAATAACCAAAGTATGGTCACCATTTAAGTCCATGAAGTCTCGGGTGTCTCGGAATACTTCACCAGAACCATCGTTTCCAAGATCTAGCCGATTCACCAAGCTATAATTGTTATTTGTGCTTCAAATTTTAGTATTTTATATTTTAAGGTGTTACCTATAACTTTCATGAAGACAACAAAGTCAAATATTCAACAGAAATCAACATGCAAACAAGAATCCAGCAAGAGGTCAGTGAAAACTTCACAGATCTAGGGTATCCGTATAATAGAACTTTAACCCCTCATATCTCCATAATTTTCCACGAAATTTCAGTATGTTATATTAAAAGACGTTAGCTACAACTTCCATGAAGACATTGAAGCCAAAATCGGACTCCAAACACCCATGCAAGCTCAAACAAGCTACTGACCCCCACAAACCGAACAAGAACAGTCACACGATTTGAAAATAACCAACCCTTACCTCGGTTTTTCGCACAAATAACACCTAAAATCGAACATGCAACCAACAAAAAAAACATGCAAGAGAATTTATGAACTCCACTTGCCTCTACACCACACGAACGGCGGCACAAGGCGGTGAGCACGGCGGTCGGACAGCGACGACTCCTCCTCTGCTCCTCCTCTCTCTCGAAATCTCTCCCTCTCTCTCGGTTCTGCTCGGTCACTCTCTTTAGTTCACTTACATGAGCAGATTAGCTGCTGGTTTTGCTAAAAAACCAGCCAACAAAGAGGGGGATTTTCGGTGGATGCATGCATGGAGGACAGGTGTAGGTACAACAAGGACAAGTGTTTAATGTCAAAGGACAAGTGTGATTACGGAGGAGACAAGTGTGGGGGGAGAAGTCTTTTTCCGATTCTCTTCTCCTCTCTTCCTCGACTACTTAGTCCATTTATTCTTCTGTAAGTTCACTTAAATTTTAAATGTATTATTTGCTAATCATTAGCTGCTTCGTGGCAGCTTGTAACAGGGAAACACGGAGGCTTGTGGGCGAGCACTCATCAGCTTGCTCGTCCATGCAATGGGCGGAACTCCAGTTGTCACTCCTCCTCTAGCGACGTGGCCATCATTTGCAGGGTCTCGGTCAACATCTCTTCTCTCTTGTTGACCATTATGTCGACTAATTAAATAGTTACTATGGAGTGGTTTGGGTCGGTGGGTTGCGGCTTTATTACTCTTAATATCCAGCCACACTTTATTCTAAATATTCGCCTTAAATCTCCGCATGTGCATGAGTTATATACGGCTTATTCATATGGCCGTATGATACTACAACAATAAACAAGGGTGGTTCAATTCGTAGGGTACATGGCCAAGTATAGAAAATTTCTTGTCAATCCATCTTGTGGCACAATCTCGGTCTCATCAATGATAGTACACAGGGATGGGTCTATGCCTTATGCGACGATCAAAATATTTCTAAACGCAGCCCATCAGTTCGACAATGGAATCAAACAATGCTCATGCAAAATACTAATGGCACCATCCAACAGTACTTCTATTGATTTGTCATGGTCATCATACATTCGAGGATTGTTAAAATCCTCGGGTGCCACAAATTATTAAGCCGAAATTTGACTTTGTGTCCTTGATGAAAGTTGTAGATGACATCTTGAGGAGTAACATACTAAAATGTGAGAAGAAACGGACAAGTATTGATCGGTGAAACAATTTTTCTCTGAAATGGTTAAATCTGGAAATCGTTATCGAGGGTTAGGGAGAGTTATGGTGATCATAGCTTTAGATATATCATGAATATGACTTTGAGTTCTTCACGAGACTTTTACCTCTAGGTCTTTTGTATAACATATCAAAATTTCAGAATTTTCTGAGTCGATTTATGGGTTACACCGAATTTGTGAATAAAACTGTGCAATGGTGATGTTCGAAATTTTAAGGCTATGATGCATGGACCATAGCGACTCGTATGAAGTTCTTTTGACATGGTGTTCTTCATGAAACCTTTTTCTCAAGATATCTTTTATAGCATGTTAAATTTTCAGAATTTATCAAGATCGTTTACTAATTTTTGCCAGAATTTTAATTAAAAAAGTGCATTATGTTTTATCCGAAAATTGTTTTGTTTTTAAGAACAAATGAATTGCTTTATGAGATGTGATATCTTGGGTTGTTATTTATACAGCGTATGTGATGAAATTTAGCATATCATATGACATCAAAAGTTGATTGAAACCTTTTGACATTATTGCATCAAATGCTATTTTGAAAGTGAGACATATATGTATACATTGTGATGTTGATGATACTGTCGGACCCTTGAGTCAACGATGCCCCGGGAGTGTCGAGATGCCCGGAGGTTTGTGCCGAATGCCCGGAGATGTGTTTCAGATGCCCGGAGGTGTGTGCCGGAAGCCTTGTGACGCCAGTTGGGGTACGAGATGCTCGGAGGTGTGTGTTGAAGGTCTCGTGATGCCAGGTTGGGTGGGAGAGTCAGGAGGGATGCAAAAATTGGTCCTTGGAGAAAACTGAGATCCTTTTGAATATCAAAATGGGAAATGAATCATGTGCATGTGTGTGCATATGGCATGGTTCATGAATTGTCCATGAATTGAGTTGGTACTATTTGGCATTGATAACGTGGTTATTAAGGCATTGAATGAATCTCATGTAAATATAAGCATGATTGCACGGATGATAAGTGCATTTCACACGAAATTTTGGTTGTCTTGCTTGTTGCATTGTGTAGTTTGATGGATCTTTTACTGCTAAGTGGTTGTACTCACCCCTTTTGGGGACAAACATTTCAGATTAAGAGATGCCTCTATCACTTGTTACATGTGGTACTTTTTATGGCTTACCGTCCAACGTCGAGGTTGAGTGTTCGGAGCACCCCTGTGTTGGTGTTCATCCGTGTTTGAGTTTTAGTTATGTATGACGTGGGTCTACCTGATGGCCCTGTAGTCTAGGAGTTCCCATCCATGCATGTTTGTTGCGACGGGATCATGATGGGGATGCTATCGCCGCCACCAATCGATACACCGGGCTGGGTGTGATTGCGCGTGACTGGTAGAGGATGACACTTTTTGGATAGCCGACACTGGATGATGGATCGATGTACATGACTGCTATGGAGTCGGGTACCTTTAGTTATAGCCGAGCTTAGTAAAGTCTTGGCCTTTTGATGTATCAACTCGTGATGTCCATCATAGTTATGTAAATAAAAGTGGTTCGGCTCTAACTTATGTATGAAAGGTGTAGTTGGTGTGCATTGCATTGCATTATCCTGTTGAGCATGGGGTAGGGAGATATCGATTATGTTTCCGCTATATGAATTGCGCTGGGACCGACTTAAATGATATAAACCCCCAGGATTTATGGACCCACTATAATTCAATGGTATCAGAGTGATATGTTATTAGGACACGTGAAAGATAAGCAAACTGTGGCGACCCTAGTGGATCAGGGGCCGTTTCGGGGGTGCCACAACCATTTTGGGATGAAAACTTGATTTTACATCGGTAATGACGTACAAGTGCGGAAAAGTGGAAATGGGCCATGTGCGGAAATCTAATAAGCCGGACCCCCATAGCCCCAAGGGGTGGGTGGCCAAGGGAGGCCCATGGGCCCTTTAAGCCCATCAAGCCCTCTTTTGGAAAGATTTAGACATTAAATGCATGCAAGGATGTGAATAATGCATGAATAGTGTGAGATCTTGGTGAATAGACTGGAATGCTATTCTTTTGGACTAAGGAAAAAAGGGCAAGATAGGAAATTTGCTAGGAAAGCGGCTACACCTGCATTTGGGCGACAAAGGAGAGGAATTTGAAGCCAAGCTAGTCCACCTAGCTAGTCTAGACCTAAACCTATGGACTCAAGTGTCAAATCCCCTCATTAATGCATAGATTTTGCTTCTTGAAGAAGTCTTCCTTGCATGATTGACGTGAGTCCAAAAGATTATGAGTTGATGTGCATTAATGGGCAAGATTTCTCTGTCTCTTTACTCCCTCTCCTCCAAGACCGCCAACCACCCTCTCGCCCTCACTCTCACCTTGTTCTCTCTTCAAGATGTCACTTCTTCATTAATTGAACCCTAGATTTGGCATATTTGGAAGACTTGGAGTGCAATGCATTGAATCGACAATACTCCTCTCTCTCCCTCACTATCGACTCCCTCTCTCTCTCTCTCTCTCTCTCTCTCTCTCTCTCTCTCTCTCTCTCTCTCTCATTTCCTCACTTGTTCATTTCAAACACTATCTTTCTCCCCTCACCACCAGCTGAATCCCTCAACCATTTGCACCTCTTTTGCAAGCTTTTCTCTTCATTTTCATCTTGTTTTCCATTATTGGTGACTTTCTGTCGAACCTCGACGCTGGACCACCCTTCATGCCGCGGAACCACCATCTAGGCCAACTGACTAGCCTCTTCAAGAGCTGTTCAGTGCTGTGTAACCCTCACTCGTGCTCCCTGTCCCTCGTTTCTTCTCCGGTTTAGCTCCTCGCGAAGCCTGGAGGCTGTACCGACGCCAAACCACAACCCTGCCGAACCACCGCCGTGCAACCGTCGGACTGCCGTTCAGCTACTATCTAGCTCACTCGCATGCTGTGGATGTGAGATTAGCTGTTGCTTGGTCTTGTTGTTCCTTCTCCCAATGTGTTTTGAAGCTTATATCATATGTGAGTGGTTTTCTAGCCCTTGATTAGGGTTATCGTTGCATTTAGGGAGTAGTTTAGGACTTGTTAGTGGTTAAATGATGATTTATTGACATGATAAATGCATGTGGTGTGATAAGCTATTCTTGAACTTAAATGGGTTATCGAGTTTCAAAGGGATAGGTTATCATGTTTAAGGTGGTAAGTTATTGGGTTATAATAAGTGAAATTGATATGTGGTTTTATTATGCCATAATATGATGAAAGGCTATTATGTGATATATGGATTATTTGTTAGATGCCTGAAATGAGTTACGTGTTATAGAGATTATGTGTTAGATGCATCATTTGGGTTATGTGCTATAGGGATTACATGATAGATGTATTATTTGAGTTATATGTTATAAGGATTATGTATTAACTTTGTTACATAGTTTATGTGTGGATGACCTATATGGATTGTGTGTATATGTGTTATATGGGTTAGGTATCATATAATATATGTGTCATGTGTGCCTTTACGGAGTGACGTTGTGATATGACTCGTAACTAGAATATATTATAATAGGGTAGTATGCTATAAGAATAAAAGATGAGTCATTGGTAGTTTGTAATGGCACGTGATAAATAATTTTGGAATATTATGATGACTTACCCTATTGTGATAAGTGATATATATGCCACGGATTCTTTATGAATTAAATGATGCATTTATATAATGTAATATGATGTAAGTGTGTAGAATAGTGGCATTTGACGAGTGATGTGGCATATCACATGAGTATCACGTGGGTTAAATGTGAAAGATAAGAAATGAATTGTTTGATGGTATGCTCGTGTGATCATCTAAGACCCTGATGTATTTTTCGTGGGGTGTGAACCCGTCTTGATGCATTGGACAAGGGACGATGCCCGATTAAGGTCAAATGCTCCCAAGTCAACAGGATGCCGTTCGCGGATGGATTTCAAAATGAAACTCCTTACATGAATGACTGTCATGATACGTTTTACATGGGATGATGCTGTGCTCGATGGGGCAAGACGATGCTTGGTTATGCCAGTTGATTGCGAACCTTCGGGTTGGCCTTGGTTCCTGAGTGGCCATAATGATATGGACATATTTGTATGGAAACTGTATGAGATTCGTATGTGTTCAGGTCTGGATTATTGCATGACATGAGCGTATAATTTGAACCGTAATGCACATTTATATGTATGGCTCAAGAGCATGGACTGGAATTGCCGATGCATCTATATGGATAGCCTTGAATAATAGATTCGTAACTATGTAAGTAGTAAGGGTAAAGCGAGAAGAGAATTGCCATGTTTTGCTATCAATAGATAATTGCTTGTTTAGGGCGCTTCCGAGATGAATGGCTCCCCTATGCGAGGTCTAAGAAGTTCACTCATTGAGTTTATGTCGTATTTGTTTGTTAAATATTTATAGGCCCCTGTTGACACTTGAAATTTTTTGTCGACATTTTAATCATCCATTTTGCAAAAATATAAATAAATAAAGAGCCAAAAAAATGAATGAAAAGGAAACAAGAAAAATAAAGAGAGAAAGAAAAAAAAAAAAAAAAAGAAGAGAAAACAAAACAAAAAAAGAAAAAGGGGGAAAAACGCTGAAAAAGAATAAAAAAATAAAAAGGCTCGCTCATTTTTTGGCGCGAGGATTCTGGCTCCCACTCTTTCTCGATCACGATCTCTCAAGGGCTCTCGGAGGAGGCTCTCTCTCTCGGCTCTTTCTATTGGGGGATTCTCTCCCTCTCCCTCGGTGGTAACTACATCCTCTCTCTTAGCTCTTCCTCCATCGGATTTCTCTCACTTCTCCTCCTCGGCACACAAAAAAACCCTAGATCGAACGTCCTCGATCGTGAAGTTTTCTCTTTTTCTTTGTATTCGACTCCGATCCCAAATCTTCAAGCTCTTCCCATTGCGGCGGAGATTTGATTCGTGCACCGCCGCTGCCGTAATTTGGTCGCCGACCGTAGCATCCTCCGTCTCCACCATTGCTTCGGCCTGTCGTCTCCGGCGCTGAGATCCGGAGCTAATCTCCGTTTACGATCAGCTTTCCTTTCTTCCATCGGGAGTTCCGCCGATCGGAGGTTCTGGTCCTCGAACGGACTTGTTCTTTTAAGGTTCTCTCGGATCTCCGACGGAAACTAGAGAACCGGTCTCTCCCTCTCGATTGCTTTATCACGCACCAGATCTGATTCTTTGGAACGGCCGGTCGAATGAACTCGGGGTGCAAGGGTCAGATTCGTGTCGACAGCATCGACGGCGACGGAAGGCTCGATTTGCGTGATCCACTTGGTTTGCAAATTAGATAACTCCACTGTGATAGTAACGAAAGCAACGGTGACAGCGATGGCTGCAGTGACGGCGGCGTCGACAATAGCTTCTAATCATTTCTTTGTTCTGTTTGCCCAATTACTCACCGCGGTTTAGTGATCTCCCCTTCCCGGCAGTACGGACTAGTGAGTGAACTGATCACCCTCTCTAGCTCTATGTGAATCGACGTTCTCGACGTACTTGATCTGTCCCTTTTCGTTTTTTCCGTTAGTTGTTTTCTTGTTCTCTGTGGCTCGATCGCTTTATCTTGTCATGATCTGTCGCATTTTTTCTCTCGGCCCTGTCTTTGGTTCGATTGGGTAACATCTTCACTATTGGCCTATTTTTATCACCTATACCAACAATTAGAAGAATCATCAGAATTCAGTCGACAGAACAATTCTCTGTGCTGCCTCATATACGCTCTCTTGAACTATTTGCTTTGCACATGGTATGGCACGTCACAAATATCGAGTAATAACATGCTGATCTTGATGGTGAACTCCACTGAGTATATTGTTTTTAGTTAGCAATACATAGTTCTCTATGTGACATACATAGGTAAACAGAAAAAGGTTGCTGGCCCTTTCGCATCTAACCTTTCTTGATGTAGCTACTCTGGCAGCAGATTTTAATGGTCATAACTTTTGATTTAGTCTGGCATTCATATTGTGTTTGAATGTTTTTTAAGCAAATGATGATGTTGGGATTGCCCTCGGCTGTTCTTGGCATTTTTACAATTGTAGTAGTTACGAGCTTACTTATACCAGATGCTAACCATGTCTTGATATCCCATGATTGGGTGTGCATTTGATTCCAACTTGAGGTTAGTTTGATTATGGATTGATGTCATTTTGATCAAGTAAACTCATACGTGTTTGTGAGAATATATGGCTTCATTTTCATGGCAATTTGTCATCAAACAATCACAATTTGCAGTCTCGTGTGCTTTGTCACAATTCTGATTGCATGCTGAAATCATGGATTATAGATATTGCAATGGATAATAGATGATCAATATGTTGATTGTGATCATTTGCATTCTCTGGAAATTCTAACTTCAATTCTTCGATGATAAGTTTCTAGCATGACCTTTGCCATTTGCCATTTTCACATGATTTTTTGTGATTAGATTCTGAAGTTGATGCCTAAATGAAAGTTGTTCATTAGGTTCCAATATATATCAAATAAAAATTTCGTGATAATTGAAGATCATTTACCTAGGTCGAGTATGTCTAGAATATCCCTGAGCTTGTTTGAAATTTTGCTGTTCTGATTGGTTCTTTGTTTCGGATGACCTTTTGTGCAAATGACCTGATAAGAGCTGGTTGGTGTGGTTTTCTGTGTTTGATGCCTTCATGAGAGCTGAAGATGGTTCGACTAGCTTTCTAACGAGCTATAATACACCCTGATCTGATATCATTAGCCACATGAAATCTTCTTTAAAAGTTAGGAAGTAATTCTGGAAAATTGTTGTGTTATGCTCTGATGTGGAAATTCGTATGCCTATTTTGACTAATATGCTTCAGTCCTTAGAATGAGCTGGTAAATGATGGTAGATGATGTTATTATGACTTAATGTCTTCTAGAGATTTGTAATAGACTTCTCGAGCTTTCCGTAGACATATTATATGTGCGATTTGACTATTATTTGCCCTGCCTAATGAATGTTACCATATCAATGTTTGATTTTGGAAAATTCAGAGGATAGATTAGGCTGATTTTCATTCATGCTATGATTTCTATGATGATTTTTTGACGAAGTTATATGCATGAAACTTGTGCCTCATTGTCTTCTTGACATTTGAAACGCGTGTTACAAGTTTCGCATTAATGCATGGCATATCATATTTTAATCTTGTTTGATGTGAATATCATGCATCCATTTGGCTAATTGCAATTGAAATTTGTCAAGCATGACATTCTTAGTTCCAAGTCACTTTGCAATGTTAATGACTTGTGTGACTTCTTTGCATTCTGATTTAGGGTTAAATGTTTACCCAAACCTTTTTCGCATTCAACCTTATGTCATGTGCAAGTTTCACATTTTTGTATATTGTCTAGGTGATCTTACGAACCTTTAAACATGCCTTGTATTTTGTCCTGTTTGTGACTTGAATTTGCTGGATTCATGTTCATGTCTGATGCCTATGTCTATTCGTTATAATAATGATTTCTATGCGTTGTCTTAGTCATATAAGATGAGGCAAGGGATCCTTGTTTCTTAGATTAGGTTTAGATTAGGACCCCGAAGATGGAGAAGGCATAAGGCGTGAAGATGGTGGAGGTCGATGTCCACTCCGACCGTTATCATGTAATGGTCATTTTCCCGACATATGTCTCGGGTTCCATTCGTTGTATAAAATCCGACAAGTTGCGGGTTTTCTTTCTTTTCTTTTTAATTTTTTTCTATTTTATTTTTTTAGGACTACCTGATAGATTTATTACTTTTCCTTGATTGCTTACTTAATGTCTTGCAATTTCAATTTCATTGGTTGTTTTCCTTTCTATTTTTTAGAAATAGAATAGCATGAAAATGATCAACCACGCATGATCACTTAGTCTAGGAATTGATGATCCCAAAAATGTAAAAAGAAATGCATGGACATGTCAGGAAAAACAGAACAAACTGTTTAGGTACCAAAATGGCACTAATAGCAATTTTAGCGTAACCCAAGTCCCCGAACTTAGATATCTGGTTGCATAGGAATCAAAGGGACACTCCCGACCCTCAATTGGGTTTCTAGCCAACCCTAAAAAATGAGGCTAGTGGTGACTCCTGTATATTTTTAGGTTGTTATAAACAACTAGATCGCATAAATAAACCTACTGTCACGCGGGGTACAAGCTTGGGAGAGCTCACGATCTCATGAGGGAGCTCTCGTGATCAAGTACCCCTAAACCTGACCTTTCTCACCTTGGACTTTTTGTGGACGGCGAGATCTGGTTGCGATAGGCCCTAAGAATGGTTGAACTGTTTCATCAAATACGATTTTGCCTCCGCGTTAAGCATAGTCAGGAGGTGACAAAGTATTCTATAGCGGGAGTGGCCAACACGCACTACACACTTTACGTCATGGCCATCTGGGTCAATGAAGGTCTACCTAACCTCGTGCCACATCGATTCATGGCTTGGTATTTTTGGGTGGACAACGAGAGTCATGGTTCCATTCGCAGCTTTGACGATCCACTAGGTGTTGAAGGCTTTGGGGGAGGCATTAGCTGGGATGCCAAGGACGGGGACATCCCTGATGGGGAAGTGTTTGACCCCGAGCTCGACCCTAAGCTGATCGCTGAGCTAGAGCCATGGATCCTAGAGGCCATTGAGGCTTAGGTAGTAGTGGGGTTGCTAATACTTTTTGAACCACTCTTATAGTATTAAAGGCATAGGCGTACCTTGGGCCCTTTTGTAGAAGGTCGTGGCAGCGTGGTTAGGTGTGTTAGATGTCATGAAGCTAGCTATTTAACTTCTGAACTTAACGTATATGAAACATTAACTTATGACACATATATGTGATTATGTTTTTAACTATTCCTATTGAATGATGGTTGGAGATTTGTTTATGTTTTCGGTTGTGCGTATTAGCATTATTGTGAATTGGGTTGATGACGCCTCTTGGGACATCGCAATCGAACAACCATAAGTATGGAAGTGAGGGTTGCCACACGCTCGAAGTGGGTCAGGGCATGACAATTGGCTAAAGTTAGACCTGGCTATTTTGGCTTTGTATGGCTTTGATGTCATAATTGGAAAGGATTGGCTCAAGAAGCAATGAGCTATAATGGATTGTTGCTGTTGGGTAATCCAATTTAGCCCTTTTAGATCACTCTGGTCATGAGTTTGTTGAAAACAAAGGAAGACCCTCAATCTATCTGATTTCGTCACTTAAGGTGACCCAACTATTAGATGGGGGTTACTAGGGTTATTTGGCAACGGTAGTTAATTTGTTAATTGAGGAATCTAAGATGGATGATAGTGCAATCATATGAGACTTTCCCAATGTCTTTTCACAAGAAATGCTGAGATTACCTCTTGACGAAAGGTAGAATTCATGATTGAGTTGGCCTTAGAATGGAGCTCGTCTCTAGAGCACCCTACATAATTGCGTTGTCAGAGTTAAAACAGTTAAAGGTGCAAATACAAGAGTTGCTTAATAAATTATTTATATGCCCTTGTACATCGTCACAGGGAGCACCGATTTTGTTTGTAAGAAAGAAGGAACAGACTTTTCTCTAAGGAGTACAAGATTTAGATTTCAAATTGAGGTAAGCCACCTCTCGAGTCTTTTAACCATTCTTAAGATTGAACCTAAAGTGCAAATAAGGATTAAAGAATGACAACCAATGGATCCTACAATTCAAAAGATTTTGTAAAGGGGCAGAGAAAAGAGAAAGCCTAACTTTCAAGTGACCAAGGATGGAGTATTGAAATTCCATGGACGTCTGTGCATGTCAGACAAAGCAAAGCTCAAGGAATAGATTCTATTAGAAGCTCATTGACGTTAATGTGGCCAAGGGCTTAACGTGCTAGCAAGTGAAGGCACAACACTGCAAATCGAGTGGATCCCTACAACCACTTGAAATTCCAAAATGGAAGAGGAAACATATTATGATGGATTTCGAGATGGGATTTCTAAGGAGTCAGAAGGGTAATGACTTTATTTGGGTCATAGTGGATAGACTGACAAATTTTATGCATTTCATAATCGTACGAAAGGATTATGCCATGGACAAATATGCTGGGTTGTATGTGCAACATATAGTTTGTCTCCATGGAGTGTCAACAACGATCACTTCGGATTGAGATCCTAAGTTCACTGCCACATTTTGAAAATGTCTTCAAAGTGCCGTGGGAATAAAGCTGTACTATAGCACAACTTATTATCTGTAGACAAATGGTCAATCTAAGAGAACCATCCAAACTCTTGAGGATGTGCCGCGAGCTTGTGCTTTGGAGTTTAAGGGAAGTTGGGAGGAATAACTCCACCTTATTGAGTTCGCCTACAACAATAGCTATCAACAGATCATTAAAATGACACCATTTAAAACATTATGTGGTAGAGCCTGTAGAACTCCGAGTGTTGGGATGAATTTGGAGATAGAGAAATAACTGGCCCAGAGTTGGTGCAACAATCAATAGATGTGATTAAGGTCATCAGGGACAGGCTAAAAATTACCCAAAGTCGTCGAAAAAGCTATGCAGATAAACGACAAAGGTCTTTGGAGTTCCAAGTAGGTGATTACATATTCCTCAGAGTGTCACCGATGCAGAAAACTTCGTGTTTTGACAAGAAAGGAAAGCCGAGTCCAAGATACGTTAGACCATTCAAGATTTTGGGAAGAATATGAATTTTGGCCTATCGATTGGAGTTGCTATCAAAACTTGCTCAAGAATATGACATACTCCACGTGTCCATGCTAAGAAAGTGTGAATATAATCCAACCCACATGCTTAGCTATGAAGAGATAGACGTGGACAACAAAGTGTCGTACATGAAAAAGATCGGTAAGGATAGATGATAGAAAAAAGCAAGTGTTTTGGAACAAGACAATTCCTTTTTATTAAGGTGATCTGGCAACATCACGGAACAGAGGGCGTAACTTGGGAAAGTGAGGAAATAATGAGGCATCAACATCCCCATATTTTTTAGTAATCTTGTATGCTTTAAATTTCAAGAACATAATTTCTTTAAGAGGAGAAGAGTTGTAACATTCTCAAAATTTGATCAGACTATGATAAGGGGTTTACTTGTATCAATGTGCAATTAGTAGAATTAGACTTCGAATTGGTACGTGAACCATTCAAAAGTGTTAAACCTATTGGGAAAGACAATTTATGATTTCAATGCGCATGACTAGAGAACTTAACCATGGATTGACAATTCAACCATAAGGATCAATCAGGGACAATCTTAAGTAGTTTCAAGCCATTCCAGGAGTGGTTACAAATCATTTGATAATAGTATATAATTGGATTACGGGTGATTCCACACGATTATTATATTAATTACGAGCGACCCTAAACCAATTCCATATGATCGTGTACTTCGGAATTAACAACTGACCCCCCATGATTACATGACAACCGAGTATCATCCATGAATTGAAAATGGCTTAAACTTAGCTTGATATCGAATCAACTACGGGTTGAACTCACGAAATCCCTAAAGGCCACCTATTGGTTTTAATTATGCTAAAGTCGCATTTGATAGATTTCAACCACAAATTCTAGTCCGGTTAAGGACATTGGACTTTAGATGATTAAGTGACCACCATTGGGCATTGCTTCATCAAATTCCTTAATTATTGGTAAACCCTGCATTCTTGGATAAGTGAAATTTGCCCAAAAACTGGAAGCCCAATGGGCTTCATGGCTAAGTTAGGCCCAACGGGTCTCACGCCTAATTAAAGGGCCATTAACCTTGTTAAGGCCCAATTGGATGGGTTAAGCCTGAGCCCAAGTTGTCAAGCCCAAACCCAAGCCCTATCTACATGAATAGTGTGCGTACTATTGGACCTTTGTTGTTTTCTTATTTATAGGGTTTTTTGTGTTTTGAATATCACAAAACTTCCTTTATGAAGGTTGTTCAAAACTCTTGATCTACAACATATTTTAATTTAAGAATTTTTTGAGGTGAAGTGTTTGGTACAAAAGCCTATTCGTTTATCGTGTGAAAACTGCCCAATGGAGTACAAAAGCCTAATTGTTTATTTGTATTCTCGATTTTTTATAAATTTTTTCCTTTGGAATCTGAACATGCTTCTTTCACAAATGTTGTAGAGAACATTTATTTCTACAACATACTAAAATTTCAAAGTGTTTTATGTAAATATGGATGTCAAAATGGGTTTTCTTCTGTGGTCGTTGGGATTGCTCAACAGACGAGATTTTGTGTTGTATTTGGTGAATTTCTGCTCTTAATAGAAAACGAATTAATCTTGTATTTCTTTATATCATGCCCCGATCCTCAAGCGTGTGCCTATCCCTCAATGGTCGATAAATTTTGTGATGTCTTAGGACACGTCGCTAACCCATTAATTTTAATGTATATGCGGAAGCAAAACAAAACCCCTGACAACACACAGCATGGGATAGAAAAGCAGGAGACAAACCACAACCAAAACATGCTTTTATAAACACCCCAGTTTATATACAACAGTAGACTATAAACAAAAGCCTACTCAACAAAAAAGCCTACAAGTCCTCTAGGCACACGAATCTCCAACTGAAAACTCCGAGGTCTCTTGGGGACTTAGGTCCACCACCTGACTAGCAGGAGGGTCAATTGTACCCTCACCATGAGCGACGTCTACTATCACAGCTACGACATCATAATCCTGTAAGGGACCCTTTTTGTGTCCACTGAGCCCGTGACGATACCACACCCTAAATTGATGGGGTACCCTTTGTGGTAAACCCTCATCAATCCAAACGGTGGTCATCACGAGTTCATAGACTCAAACCCTGTGGCCCCCAGGAATAGGGAATTGAGGAACCAACTCGAAAATCCTCCTGGGCTGCCCAAAACATTCTGGAGGAACAGCCATCTAAGGACCTGAAAAGGTTGAGCCCACGACGGGGTGAGATAATGTCTCAACAAGTTCACCCCCTAAACTCCGACTAGGAGGAAATATGCCCAAAGGCAGTCTATGCACACAAGTCAGAAGACTCACCTTGCCTCAGTTCCCTCCTGCATATTAGTACAGTTCATAATCTCAACCAATCACTCGATCCATTTCAATTCGATACAATCAATACCATTTATCAATTCAATCGATTCAAATACTACTCACACAAGCTGAGATAGATTATAGCTTTCACCAGCTTATATAGATGGTTATTGCTCTCACAAACTTATATAGATAGTTATTGCTCTCACAAGCTGACGTACAATATTGCTCTCATAAGCTGACGTACAATACTACTCTCACAAGCTAACATACAATATTGCTCTCATAAGGTCCTTTTGTACTGCAATGAAGTGAGCCAACTTCGTCAGTTTGTCGACCACTACCCAAATGGAATCATTACCCCTCTAACTCCTCGGTAAACCCGTCACAAAATCCATTGTGATGTGCTCCCATTTCCACTCGAGGATCTCGAGAGGTTACAGAATTCCTTCTAGCTTATAATGATGTGCCTTCACTTTCTGACACGTTAGACACTTGGCAACATGCTTGGTGATGTCCGCTTTCATACCGGACCACCTATAGTGTTGACGCAGATTCTGATACATCTTCGTACTACTAGGATGAATGTTGTAACTACTACAATGAGCTTCTGATAAGATCTCCTCCTTAAGCTTTGCATCGTCAAGTACACACAATCGTCCTCGGAACCTTAGTGTTTCGTTCTTAGAAATCTGAAAGTCAGCCTTCTTCTTTTCAATATTCTCTTACAGGATCTTCTGAATCTCTGGGTCTGTCCACTAAAGTGTCTTGATTCTTACCTGCACTTTCGGTTCAATTCTGAGGGTGGCCATAAGATTTGAAAGGTGGCCTACCTCAAATTTGAAAATCGAATCTCGAGCTTTCTCGAGTAAAATCCATTCCTTAACCATCATATGTGTAACTGAAGACTTCCAACTGAACGCATCTGCGACTTTATTCGCCTTTCCAAGGTGATACAAGATATCACAATTGTAGTCCTTCAGGAGTTCCATCTAATGACATTGTCTCATATTCAACTCCTTCTGAGAGAATAGATACTTGAGACTTTGATGATCAGTAAAGATCTGGAACCTTTCTCCACATAAATAATGTCTCCAAATCTTCAGAGCGAAAATGATTGCTGCGAGTTCTAAGTCATGCATTGGATAATTCAACTCGTGAGGTCTCAACTAACGGGACGCATATGCAACAACCCTATCATGTTGCATCAACACGCAACCTAGTCCTCTAAACGACGCATCACTATAGATTTCGTATCCTCCAGGACCAAATTAAATGGTCAGCATGGGTGTGGTAATTAGCTTCTACTTAAACTCTTGGAAACTACGCTCGCACTTGTCTGTCCACATGAACTTCTCTTCTTTATTTAGTAGTCGAGTCAATGGCGATGCCAACACTAAAAATCCATCCACAAACCTTCTGTAGTACCTTGCCAAACCCAAAAAGTTTCTGATCTCTGTCACGGTTGTCAATCTCGGCCAATTGATAGCTGATTTGATCTTAGCTGGGTCCATAGAGATTCCTTTGCCTGAAATCATGTGACCAAAGAACGCCACACAAGTTAACCAAAACTCGCACTTATTGAACTTGGCATACAGCTCATGATTCCTCAAGGTCTGAAGTACCATCCTCAGATGTGTCTTGTGCTCCTTAGTACTTCTCGAATACACCAAGATATCGTCGATGAACACGATCACAAACTGATCTAGGTATTCTTTGAACACTCGGTTCATCATATCCATAAAAGTAGCTGGGGCATTCGTCAAACCAAACGGCATTACAGTGAACTCATAATGGTCGTATCGAGTATGAAACGCTGACTACGGTATGTCCTCCTTTCTGATCCTCAGCAGATGATATCCCATCCTTAAGTCAATCTTTGAAAATATTGACACTCGTTGCAGCTAGTCAAACAAGTCGTCGATCCTCGGTAGTAGATACTTGTTCTTCATTGTCACCTAATTGAGCTGATGATAGTCGATGCATAGATGCAACAAACCATCCTTCTTCTTTACAAATAGAATTGGTGCTCCCCAATGTGATGCACTGGGATGTATGAATCCCTTATCCAACAATTCATGCATCTACACCTTTAGTTCTTTCAACTCATGCCATCCAGGAAGGAGCCTTAGAGATCGGCTCTGTCTCGGGTGCTCACTTGATCACAAACTCTATCTCTCTCTCTAGCAGCAAGCCTGTCAATTCCTTTGGAAATACGTCTGGAAACTCTTAGACTACTACAATGTCCTCGATCTTCATCTCCTCAACTGTTGTATCCACGACAGTCGCTAAGTAACCTTGGCAACCCCCGTCTAACAAACGGGTTGCCTCAAGCGACGAGATTAAAGTAATCGAGGGTCCTCGACTCCCAATAAACCCGAAACTTTCACTCGATAATGGGTTAAACTGAATCTCTTTATGATAGCAATCCATCTTATCTCATTGCTTGGTGAGCCAGTCCATACCAATTATCACATCGAAGTCATACATGGCTAGGACTAATAACTCTATCCTCCCTTCTTGCTCACCAATCACTAACTTGCAACCAAAACAACCCAACATAGACAACACCTTATCCTTTAACAGTGTAGATATGCTAACCACAAACTCCAACAACTCATGACTTAGTCCTATCAGCTTAACAAAATACTCAGTTATAAAAGAATGAGTCACGCTTAGGTTAAATAAAGCATAAGCAGCATGGTTGTTTAGTGAAACCGTACCTGTAATCACATCAGGCGAGTCCTCTGCCTATCCTCTAGTGATGACATACACTCATCCTTGCGCCGGAGGTCCGCTATGTCCACCATGTAGTGCATTCTACGACACTAACCCCCTAATCTGACCCATCGATGGCAATGGCGGTAACTGCTATTGTCTCATCGATCTTCTAGGACAATTTATGGCCAAGTGACCCTGTTGGCCAAACTCGAAGCAAGCGCCCGTTCTTAAAGGGCACGGGGTTGAACCATGTCGCATTCCACAAAAGCGACATGCGCCATTCTAACTCGGCTCGACTTGCCTACTCCACCCTTCTTGCTTTGGGCGAGACATGAAACCTTCCTCTAGTCATGGGCTTCTTCCCGAACCGGTTTCCATTTCTATTCAAATTGAACCTTGAACCAGACGCAGTAGTCTATTCACTTAAGTTCCTCTTTATCAGCTGGGCCTGACCATAAACCTCATTATAATTCTTCAGGTCGAATGGCACCAGTGGATTCCTCAGCTCTAGTCGGAGACCGTTCCTAGACCTTCGAGTTTTGTCTTTTGGATCTTCCACCAATCTTGGAGCATACTGAGATAGCTCCACAAACTTGGCTTCGTACTGGTCCACGGTCAGCATGCCTTGACAGAGGCACTAGAATTCCTCATTCTTCTACTCTTGGGCGCTACTCGAAAAGTACTTGCCATCAAAGGCTTTAAGAAAGGCATTCCACATCGGAACTACGCCTTCAGGGAAAATCATGCCTCCGGTGGCTCTCCACCACATACCTGCGTTACCCTGAAGCTAGTATATTGCCATGACAACCTTCTCCTCTTCAATGCATATTAGAAGTGCAAAGGCTTTCTCTAGGTCTTGGATCCAAAGCGATGCAGCTTCAGGATCTCCTGCACCAGTGAACCTCGGCGGGTTCAGCTTCAAGAACTGCTCAACGAGCTTATACATTGACCTGTCTCTCTCAATAACTACGTTCCCAGCTAGAACTTTAGCAGGTATGCTATAACCTTAATGGTAGCGGCAACGGTAGCAAAAGTGACAGCTTAAGTGGCGGCGATAGTGGCGGCGGCTTGATTCTAGGCCTGCTGCCCTATTAGATTCCATAGCATCTCAAGCCCCCGCATGATCCCTTCGATCCTGAGATCACTGGGGGCTGCTACCCCAGCACCAATAGGAGGCAGTACTACACCACTAGCACTAGCCTGAGTTGACGCTTTACCACGATAGTCGGGTACCGACCCTAGTTGACATCCTACCCCGAGTAGCAGTTCCAATGGTTCTCTTCCTAGGAGTCCTCTACTTCTGATCACTCATTATGCAAGTTCTCTACAAAAACTTGCCTTCCAATTCCACATAGAATTAGAAGCTGAATGATCACCACAAAACAATTTACCAATCAACTATCAATCACATGCATCAGATAAAATAAAGGTCAAACTATTGACCAGCTCTGATACCACTCCAAGCGGGGATGTCATGCCCCGATCCTTGAGCGCGTGCCCATCCCTTGGTGGTTGATAAATTTTGTGATGTCTGAGGGCGCGTGGCCGACCCATTCATTTTAATGCGCATGCGAAAGCAAAACAAAACCCTTGAGAATAAACAGCATGGGATAGAAAAGCATGAGACAAACCACAACCTTTTATAAACACCCCGGTTTATATACAACCATAAACTACAAACAAAAGCCTACTCAATAGAAAAGCCTACAAGTCCTTTAGGCACACGAATCTCCAATTGAAAACTCTAAGGTCTCCTAGGGACTTGGGTCCACCACTTAACCAGCAGGAGGGTTAGTTGTACCCTTGCCATGAGCGACGTCTACTATTGTAGCTAGGACATCAGAATCCTGTAAGGGACCTTCTCTATGTCCATTGAGCCCACGATAATACCACGCCCTAAATTGATGGGGAACCCTCTGAGGTAAATCCTCATCAACCCAAACGGTGGTCATCATGAGTTCATAGACCCAGACCCCGTGCCCCCCAAGAATAGAGAACTGAGTAACTAGCTCAGAAATCCTCCTACGCCGCCTAAAACATTCTAGAAGAACTGCCATCTAAGGACCCGAAAAGGTTGAGTCCACGATGGGGTGGGATAATGTCTCAGCAAGTTCACCCCCTAAACTTTAACTAGAAAGGAAATACGCCTAGAGGCAATCTATGCACACAAGTCAAAAGACTCACCTCGTCTCAGTTCCCTCCTGCATGTCAATATAGTCCATAATCTCAACCAATCACTCAATCTATTTCCATTCCATACAATCAATACCATCTATCAATCCAATTAATTCAATTACTGCTCACACAAGCTGAGAGAGATTATAGTTCTCACAAGCTGATATAGATGGTTATTGCTCCCAAAAGATGATATATAAATGGTAGATTGCATAAGCTGATATATAGATGGTAGCTTGCACAAGCTGATATATAATAATGCTCTCACAAGCTGACGTACGATATTGCTCTCACAAGCTGACGTACGTTATTGCTCTCATGAGCTGACGTACAATATTGCTCTCACAAGCTAACATACGATAATGCTCACATAAGTTGATGATTCATTGCTCACAAAAGCTGACACACGATAAATCAATCCCAACCAAGGACATTGTGCTTTGTACACCAATTCCTCAATTAAATAATGAACTTGGCCTATTTTCATCATGTTAAAAATACCCGATAAAAATAATCTTGGTGGGTAAACGATCGGTTTGAACCGAAAACACAATATTTTCCTTTTCAAAACTCCCACTATTTATTATTGTGTCTAAAAACAATTTTGGCATTAAAAACTGATGCCCTTGGTATTTTCTGAGTAAAATACCAGAATTCTACAATTTTGGAATAAATACCAAAAATTACAATTTCCACTCAATCTGCATAATATAACATTCAATCACAAAAACTAAGCACACCATTGCAATCGTACAAAATTCTAGTCACCGATTATCCTAGCATAATTTCTAGAATATATTAAATAATTAAATAAATACCCAAAATATTTAAATAAATACAATTAATTGCAATAATTACGAACTTAGGCCAGAAATGCTTAATTACCGCCCAAATGGGTCGGGAATGGGCTTGAGTGATGATGTGCTCATTGATCATATGAAGACCCTGATGCAATGTATGTGGGGTGTGACCCGTCGTAATGCGTTTTACGGGGAGGATACCCGATTAAGTTTGAATGCCTCCAAATCAACAGGATGCCATTTGCAGATGGATTTAGGAACGAAGCTCCTTATAGGAATGCCATCTGGATACGTTTACGTACGATGATGCCGTGCTTGATGGGGCAAGACGATGCCTGGTTATGCTAGATGACTACGACCCTTCGGGTTAGCCTTGGGTCCTGAGCAGCTGTAATAATCTGAAAGCATAGTCTTCAAGGTTGCATGGTAGTATGGGATGCTATACGATTCTTGAGATGCCATGTATTTAAAGTTTATGAGTGCGTGAATGTATATTTTAAGAAGTGATACTATAATCGGCACATGTGTGACTTGAGATCAATATATGAACAATTCTAGATTATTGCATGACATTGGTGCATGATTATAATATGTCGATCGTTCTTGTATTTGACTCGTGAATATGTAAAGTGTTATAAGAATTGCTTACGTGCTTTGTTATGATGGCTTGAGAAGATAAGATGATAATTCCTCTTTATAGTTAAGGCAAAGCAAGAGTTGCTTTGCTATTAATCTACCATCAGTAGATAACCTGAATGTTTAGGGATTTTCCGAGGTGAATGGCTTCCCTATGCGAGGTCTAGGGAGTTTACTCACTGAGTTTATCTCACTCCTTGTTGTTTACCTTTTTAAGGCCCTAATCAAGACTATTTGAGCTCAAGCCAAAGTACTTTGAGATGGACGTGTATTAGATGTGTAGGGATTACAACTTTGTGAGGTCATCCTCGTAGAATAGAGATGCTTGGTTAACTCCAACCCCGATACTTGGACAAGTATGAAGGAATTTGCTACGCGGACATGTAAATGGCTAAGCTTTTGATGTAAGGAAAGATTATGTTTGATGGTAGAAGCATATATATAAAAGTGTGTTCCAATGTATGTGAGATAGCTAGTATAAGTACCTAAAGGGGGTGAATAGGTGCACAATCAATTTATCGAAATACGAAAGCAATTCTTGGCAAATGATAGAAAGGCAGTTCACTATTGATTGACAAAATGAAATACGATCAAAGTAAAGAGAGTAAGGTGAAGAGAAAATTGAACACGGGGTTTATAGTGGTTCGGCTTAATCCAAGCCTACGTCCACTCTTCCGCACCGATGCCCCACCGGCTGGATTTCACTATGAACAAAAGAGAAGTTACAGCACTCATTTTCCTTGATTCCACAGTGTAGATTTTCTATCACACCTCCTCAAGGTTTCTCACAAATATAGACTCTCTTTTGTATACAAGTATTCGCTCAAAGGAATTGTCTAAACAACAAGGAGCTTCAGACTTTGGAATTCTTCTATCGCGCACACCACAACAACTTAGAACGTCTTCCTTATATACTCCTTTATGCCATCATACCTGTTGGCACTTACCAAAGGAATTCCTCCAATCTACCCGTTGAACGGAATCAATTAGGAAGATCATTCGAGCTATTAAAAGAACGTGTCAATAGCCCATCAATCATGTTCGCCCATACAATCAGGATCTCGGTTTCCATAAGTAGAACCTTCCAAGAATATTTAGGCAATCATTGATTCCTTAATCTTCGAGTCAATCTCGATCAATCGAAGAATTCCGTTGTGTCTTTTCCAGCCACGAGATCTTCTCCAGTTAATAAGGTCAAGCCCTTAACGAAACATCCAGTTCTGGATAACCTTTCTTCAACGGATTAGAGACTGTCAATGAGGATAGACTTTAAGTCTTGAGTTTGGTTGTCCTGGAGGTCTTCGACTTTAAATAGCGAGTCCGCAAACCTTCAGACTAGATCGATGGAAATGTTTTGTCGCCTTCAAAACACTTTAAGAAGATTTCTCCAACAATCTCCCCATTTTTTATGGTGACAAAACTTTCCTGCAAATTTGAACAACTTTGACCTACAAAACATTTCTCAAACACATATGCATATCTTATAGAGATAAATGGCTAAATGAATAACACTAGAATCTGCAACCACAGAAAATAAGTTAGTCTAATAAGTGATAAAATCATCCATAAGATACCAATGATAGTTAATAAAAGCAGTCAAGTCCAAGTCTAGTTCAGTTCTCATCTAGACACAAAAACAAACAGAGTTTGAAACATCAAAACAATCCACAAAATCCAACAAACAAAGTCCAACAAACCACACGATTAAAAGTCAAAATTTTCAAATCTTGCATCTCTCCCCCTTTTTGTCAGCATTAAAAAGTTGAGATGAAAATGGAATGAAGTCAAGATTGCTTGGGAACGCGGACAAGTTGGAATTCTCCCATAGACTAAACGATGCCTTCCAGCCCTTTCAATTGTGCAATCTCCTCACCCTCGGCATTGGCCTGAATCTGAACAAAGAGGGCTTGGATTTGATCATTCAAAGAACATGAAGAAACTTGACCTGCAGTTTGCAAGTTTTGAACCTCGCATCCCAAGGCATAAATTTGACCTCGCATTTCCATTAGAATATCCATGATTCTGCGAAAATCGACTGGGTTGTTGGTCTCGCGTACTAGCTTCGGCACGATCTCGCAAATGATGGCATATCGAATAATCTCGCAGATTTGGCGATGAAACTTCATGACCTTCTTCTGGAAATTGAGAGGCATAAACATCCTCTGGGTCTGCAGGTGAGCAACTGACTCCTTCACTTGCATTAGGATATGAGGACTTCCATCCTTTCTCTTGATCTCCCCCTGTTTCCATGCCTACAGGTGGAGAGGAGTGTTCCTCAGGTTCTCCTTCTTCTCTTCTTTCTTCCTCAAGTCTTTCCTCCTCTGCTTCTTTTTCACCAATTGCTCTTTCTTCTTCCTTCTCTTCTTCTTCTCGACCTTCTTTGTCTTCTTGACCTTCTCTTTCCTTTCCTTCTTTCTCACTATGTTCCATTGAGTCTGGAACAGTGCGACTTAGCTTCTTCAAAGCTATGGCCAAAATGGTAAGGTCATCATCTTCTTCATCTTCCACAATAAGAGCTCTCCTTTTTGGTTTTGAAGCAACCAAAGGCTCCTTTCCTTTCCGTTTTGAAGAAGAGATTTGATGAGCTTTGATTGGAGTCTTCTCCTTGAATTTCCCTAACTCCTTGTTCAGTTCCTTCAGATGCATTTTGGTCACCATCTTCAGTCCTACCACCATATGATCGCACGATCAAACACAAAAGATTTGCGAAGGCTGAATATTCAGATGTCTGAATAACTTCGTCACAAGGCTTGGGTAAGGGAGTTCACCTCTGTCCTTCATCATCGCTCTATACATGTGAAACATGATAGTGTGAGGGAGAGAAACCTTTTTCCCAGTGAGGATGGCATACATCAGCTTTGCCTTTGAGCTTGAAACATTAGTCTTAGAGGTTGATTTCGGTCGGAGGCAATTGATCACAATCTTGTGAAGCAAGATGTTGAATGCTCTCATCCTCAAGTAGGTGATCTTCTCATCTGTTCTCCCGTCCTTAACCAATTCCAGTGTGGCCCGAGCAATGGAAACTTTGATCGGTTGATATCCTCCTCTTTCAACTCCTAACACATCTGCCAAACATATCCATATCGACAACATAGTCTTGATCTTTAACACGAAAGAAAATCTATTCGCATCCAAAAAGCTAAGATTTGAATAGAAATATGCAAAGTTAGTTCAAGATAGGCCCTCGTAGTATCGGAGCGTAACCTTTCAAGTTGAAGATAACCGAACTTTTCCCTCAAGTTCATATTCACAAAGATCCAGAAAGTCAAAATCCATACTTCTAGGGTTTATTACCCCACGCTTCAGCAACTTTGAGTACAAATCCTTTTGTTCCTTCGATCTGAACAAATCTCCCTTTTTCCTTGACTTTCAACCGCCACACCCATTCTCGGTTGAAATTGACTGTACAATTTGTCATCATCATTCCCATCTACAGATTCGGTCCCCAATCATGAGGATCACTTGGAATATTCGCAAGAGTTTCCTCACCAACCCTTTACGAGCAATTCCCAAACTTTCCATTTTTCGCAGAAAGATATATTCGTTCTTATATCCTTTGTCTTTAAGAAAATCATCGACATAGTTCAAGGGAGTACGAGTTGCTTTTAAAGCACGATACAACTTATAAATATGAGCGGGCTTTTGAACTCTTACTGGATCTGCATCCTCAATGATTTGTTCCTCTTGTTACTGATCAACGCCTTGAGGACTAGATGGAGGAGAATGACACTGCTGAGAATGTTGTGGGCTCGGTTTCTGTTCTGGAGACACTTCTTCTTCGGTGAGATTGAAGTGCGTAGGCCCCTCACTCATTTGCCGTGGTCCCTTGCTTGCAATTCTCGAAGACTTTCTTGAAGATGACATATTTCTCAGTTTTTTAGAAGATTTCTTGCTTGACTTTTCCAAGAAAGATGACAACTTTTTGAAGATTAAACAAGGGAAGAAAACGAGAATGGAGGATCGATGCTTTCTAGGGTTTTTGAGAGTAAAGTGGAGAGGAATCAATAGTGCACGATCGGTTAAAAAGAGAGATAAACGAACCGTCACAAAGGAAATAAAAAGATGCCTTTTCAAAATACCTGTCTTTTTCCGTGAAAATAGTCATTTAAAAAATAACTTCCTTTTTGAAAATGAAACGATGCAATAATTAAGTCGATTAAATATAGCAACAATTTAAACACAGTCTGACAATCGTACCTCTTCAAGATAAGATGAGAGAGAGAGAGAGAGAGAGAGAGAAACTTACAGTCTGACGGTCGTACCAAGACTAACTTACAATTAAAGTCTTGTATGACTGAGTTTGAAAGTCTTTAGATTTTGATCTCCTCATACTTTAAAATGTTGAGTTTGGAACGGATGGTTTCAAATTGATTTTTCTCCAAAGGCTTTGTGAATATATCCGCTAGTTGATTCTTTGAATCAACATATTTGATTGAAACATCTCCATTTTGAACATGGTCTCTAATAAAATGATGTCGAATCTCTATATGCTTTGCTCTTGAGTGGAGAATTGGATTTTTGGTGAGGTTGATAGCGCTGGTGTTGTCACAATTAATCTCCGTACATGAGTCTTCAATTTCAAAGTCTCTTAGCTGCTGTTTTATCCACAGAATTTGCGAACAACAACTTCCGAGAGCTATATACTCTGCTTCTGCTGTAGAGAGAGCTACCGTACTTTGCTTTTCGGAAAACCAAGACACCGTCCCCGCCTCCAAGTAGTTGACAAGTACCCGAGGTGCTCTTTCTATCGACTCTGCATCCAGCAAGGTCTGCGTTTGAATATCCAAGAAGAGTAAAGTCTCCCCTTTTTGGATACTAGAGACCAAAGCTTGAAGTTGATGAAACATATTTAATAATACGTTTCGCAACATTTAAATGAGATTCTTTTGGGTCTGATTGAAATTTGGCACAAATGCAAACACTAAACAGAATGTCAGGTCTAGAAGTAGTAAGATAAAGAAGTGATCCAATGATGCTCTTGTACAGCTTTTGATCGACTTTCTTTCCTTCTTCATCTTTGTCTATCTTCAAGGAACTTGACATTGGTATGTCAGTCTTTTTACAGTTGTCCATTCTAAACTTTTTGACAATATCATTTGCATACTTTTCTTGATGAATGAAAGTTCCTTCCTCCAATTGTTTTATTTGAAGTCCAAGAAAGAAGGTTAATTCACCCATCATGCTCATTTCAAATTCATTCTGCATAGTCTTAGAGAATTTCTTGCACAGACTTTCATTAGAGGATCCAAAAATAATATCATCGACATATATTTGAACAAGTAGAAAACTTTTGCTTTCTCTTTTAATAAAAAGAGTAGTGTCTACTTTACCTTTAACAAATCCATTTCGAATTAAAAACTTACTTAATCTGTCGTACCAAGCTCGAGGTGCTTGCTTTAAGCCATACAAGGCCTTTTTGAGTCTAAATACTGAGTCTGGTTTCTTTGGGTCTTCAAACCTTGGTGGTTGTTCCACATAGACTTCCTCATGGATGAATCCATTTATGAAAGCACTTTTGATGTCCATTTGAAATAACCTGAAATTTTTATGACAAGCAAATGCAAGTAATAAACGAATTGCTTCTAACCTTGCTACCGGTGCATAAGTCTCGTCATAGTCGATCCCTTCTTCTTGTGTGTATCCCTTGGCCACGAGTCTAGCCTTGTTTCTTATGACTTTTCCTTTCTCATATATTTTGTCCCTGAAAACCCATTTAGCTCCAACAATTGATTTACCTTTTGGTTTAGGAGTCAGCTCCCAAACATCATTAACTCGAATTGTCTCGAGTTCTTCTTGCATAGCTTCAATCCAGCTTTCATCGGATAAAGCTTCTTCTATGCTCCCGGGTTCTATTTCAGAAACAAGAGCCACAAACACTAGACTCTTCTCGCCTTTTGGATCTTGTGCGGATTCCTTCATTGATGTCGCCAATAATAAGATCTTTGGGATGACTGGACTTATGTTTCCAGTTGTTGATTAATTTATCAGATTGATGGTCACTTCCTTCACTAGAATCTTCATCAGTCACTTGTTACTGGTCCTTCAAAGTCTGAGCTGCTTCTTAAGATTTAGACTTTGTAGAGTCTGGAGCGGGTTCAGTCTCTTCGAGATGAGTCTAAATGGATTCATTTTGTGTAGAATCTTGGAATTTGACATTCATTGATTCTTCCACTGTTTGAGTCTTCTTATTCTAGACTCTATATGCCTTGCTTGTAGTTGAATATCCAAGGAAGATGCCTTCATCTGACTTTTCTTCAAACTTACCAACTCGATCATTTGCATTTTTCAGTATGAAACATTTGCATCCAAATACATGAAAATATGAAACAATAGGCTTCTTTTCTTTAAATAGTTCATATGGGTGTTTTTTTAGAATAGGTCTTAGAAAAACTCTATTGATAATATAACATGATGTTGAAACCGCTTCAGCCCAAAAACGTAAAGAAATATTACTTTCAATTAAGAGAATTCTAACCAATTTTTGAAGAGATCTATTTTTCCTTTCCACAACTCCGTTTTGCTCTGGAGTATATGGAGAAGAGAACAAATGCTGAAAACCAGATTCTTCACAAAATTTGGCAAAATCATGATTTTCAGATTCACCTCCATGGTCTGTTTTTATGCTTGAAATAACATACCCCTTTTCATTTTGAACCTTCTTAGCAAATTTTTCAAAGTAAGAGAAAGTTTCAGACTTACTTGCCAAGAAATATACCCAAGTAAATCGTGAGTAGTCATCCACAATTACTAGGCAATATTTCTTACCTCCAATGCTCTGCGTTCTTGTTGGTCCGAAGAGATCCATATGCAAAAGCTATAGTACACGGTTAGTGGAAACTTGATTTATTGGCTTAAAGGAATTTCTTACTTGTTTGCCTAATATACATGGTGTACATAGATTAGATTTTTGGTATGATAAATTGGGTAGACCACGAACAAGCTTATTTGATGAGATCTTGGCTATCTGCTTCATGTTGACATGCCCAAGCTTTTTGTGCCATAAGTTTGCTTCGTCTTGGATTGAGATTAGACATTGCGATTCATCTGGTTTCACGTCCAAGAGGTAGATATTTCCATGTCTTCGACCCATGAATGATTGAGTAGAGTCTTTACTGGTTCCTGAACAAATACCCTCTTGAAAGTTGATTCTAAAACCAGCATCACACAGTTGACTGATATTGAGCAGATTGTAATTGAGCCCTTTAACTAAAGAAACATTGCTTATTGTGAGGTTCCCAATCTTTACAGTTCCAAATCCCACTATTTTTCCTTTGCTGTTTCCTCTAAATGATACTTTTCCACCACTCACTTGAACAATTCTTATGAAGCAATTTGAGTCTCCTATCATGTGTCTCCAAAGCATCCACTATCCAGATACCATTTCACCTTTTTCTTGATAGTGACCTACATTTAAAAAGAAACTCAAGCTTTCTTTGGTACCCATATTTTCTTGGGTCCTTTTGAGTTAGTTTGATATACGGTTTTTGCCCAAACTTTATTGATGTGTCTCCAAAGCATAGGACATTCTTTCTCAAAATGATCTACACTATTGCATTTTGAACATCTAAGAGCATTGCGACCTACTAGTTTTACAAAGTTTCTTTCAAAATGATTTTTGTAAGCATTTCTTGTGGGTCTTTGCTTAATTCTTTCTTTTACTTTAGGAAATCGATTAAAGGAAACGGTTTCAGTAGTCATTCCCAAACTAGATTTATTGAAATAAGGTCTTTAAAAAGAAAGTATTTTCTACAGTTTTTCGGATCCTAGAGAAAATCTTTTGGAAATATTTGAAATATCATTTTTCAAAAATGCATTTTCTTTTAAAAGATTATCTTTACTTTCTATGAGAGAGGAAACATTCTGGTCTAAGCATTTCACTTTTTCTTCCAAAACATTCTCTTGTTGTTTTAAAGCAGAATTTTCCTTTTTGAGTTCGGAAATTCTTTTAAGAGAAGTCTTAAGACTAAAACATAATTCATCAATGTATTTTGAAACTTTAATAGGGATTTTGAAATTACTTACCTCGAATTCACTTTCGAATCTGAATCGTCTCAAAGTTTGATTCTCGAGTCCGATTGTGCCATTAGACATATGTTGGCATAATCATCTTCACTATCTTCACACTCCGTATCACCCGTGTTTTAGCTTTGAGAGCTTTTCGATACCTTTCAGTTTTTCCTTTCTTCTTCCTCGAAGAGGACAATTGGGTCCGATGTGTCCCTTTTTCTTGCATTCAAAGCAGACTACATCTTTGTTCGATTCATCATCTTTAGCAGACTTGTTCTGTTGCTTTTGAAAATTTTGTTTCCTTGAATTGAATCTTCTTCCTTTTCTATTCAGCTTTCTGAATCTTCTTATCATGAGAGCAAGTTCTTCATCGTCCATGTCGTTTTCAGAATCTGTTACATCAAAGTCATCATTAGATTTTAATGCAATAGACTTCTTACCTTTAGGATCTTCGTCTTCATTGATTCGTTCCACTTCATAAGACTGAAGAGTCCCAACCAACTCATCGACAGACAGTGGCATGATTCTTTGAGTCTCTCGGATTGAGGTCCTTATATGATTCCAATCCTTGGAGAGTCCACGCAGTAGCTTGTTTAATTTCATGGGATCATAAATTGGTTGACCCTGATTTTCATGACCATTCACAATTTCTGTAAAACGACTAAACATGTCAGTTATAGATTCTCCTGGTTTCATTCTGAAGGCTTCGTATTGACCGAGAATAATGTTGATTCTAGTCTCTTCACTCGATCAATTCCTTCATAAGTAATGTGTAATCTATCCCAGACTTCTTTGGCTGTATTTCAAGAAGATATTCTGTTATATTCAGTAGGTGATAAAAGCACAATATAAGGAATAAATTGCTTTTGCAACAAGAGCTTGTCTCTTGATTATCTCTTCCTGACTCATATCGCTGGACTCAACAGTGTCCTTTCCTCTTTCTGAGACAGATGCAGCTTTAGGAATGATTCATTTTTCTATAACGTCCCATTCCAAAGGATCCTTTGATCTTAAGAACGCCTTCATCTTGTTCTTCCATATGTTGTAGTCCTTTCCATCAAAGTAAGGCGGTCTGGTGTTGCTTTGACCTTCTACCAGCCCTGGAGCCAATATACTAGCCATGGATCTTTTACTCTAAAGTAAAACACTTCAAACAAAGTGAGTACACGAGCTCTGATACCAATTGAGATAGCTAGTATAGGCACCTAGAGGGGGGTGAATAGGTGCACAATCAATTTATCGAAATACGGAAGCAATTCTTGGCAAATGATAGGAAGGCAGTTCACTATTGATTGACAAAATGAAATACGATCAAAGTAAAGAGAGTAAGGTGAAGAGAAAATTGAACACAGGGTTTATAGTGGTTCGGCTTAATCCAAGCCTACGTCCACTCTTCCGCACTAACAGCCCACCGGCTGGATTTCACTATGAACAAAAGAGAAGTTACAGCACTCCTTTTCTTTGATTCCACAGTGTAGATGTTCTATCACACCTCGTCAAGGTTTCTCACAAATATAGACTCTCTTTTGTATACAAGTATTCGTTCAAAGGAATTGTCTAAACAACAAGGAGCTTCAGACTTGGGAATTCTTCTATCGCGCACACCATAACAACTTAAAATGTCTTCCTTATATACTCCTTTATGCCATCATACCCGTTGGCACTTACCAAAGGAATTCCTCCAATTTACCCGTTGGACGAAATCAATTAGGAAGATCATTCGAGCTATTAAAGGAACATGTCGATAGCCCATCAATCCTGTTCGCCCATACAATCAGGATCTTGGTTTCCATAAGTAGAACCTTCCAAGAATATTTAGGCAATCATTGATTCCTTAATCTTCAAGTCAATCTCGATCGATCAAAGAATTCCGTTGTGTCTTTTCCAACCACGAGATCTTCTCCAGTTGATAAGGTCAAGCCCTTAACGAAACATTCAGTTCTGGATAACCTTTCTTCAACGGATTAGAAATTGTCAATGAGGATAGACTTTGAGTCTTGAGTCTGGCTGTCCGGAGGTCTTCAAACTTTAAATAGCAAAGTCTGCAAACCTTCGGACTAGACTGATGGAAACGTTTTGTCAGCTTCAAAACACTTCAAGAAGATTTCTCCAACAGTATGCCTTATACTATCCCTATTGTTTGCTAATGGTTGGTAGATGTTTATTTCGTTTCTGCTTGTGTATAATCAAAAGATAAGATAATTGGGTCGGCGACGCATCCTGGGATGTTGCAAGCAAATGACCTAAGTGAAAAGCGATGGCACGGGTTGTCGCAAGCTCGGAGCAGGTTGGAGCATGATAAGTTGATTGATTTTGGGCACATAGGAAAGATTAAGACTTAATTATGAATCAAGATGGTTGAATGGAGATGCACAGGTCAAGCAGGGTCTAGATCATGCAATTATTGGTGTGAGAAAAATGAAAAAGGAGAAATGTTTATACATTGTTTTGGAAGAAAAAGGACAAACTAGTCCAAGCATGTGAGAGGTATGTGCATTGACTGGATAGTATGGTCTTTGTCTTTTGAGAAAGAGATGGACGGGATTACTCGTCTTTGTTTTGTCAATTGTAAAAACAATAATTAAAAAAAAAAATTCTAGGATGATTGAATTTAGAGCATCTACAATGCATGTAAAACCCAGAGAGGCATTGGAATGTGGTTGATCCACATAATCAAAAGGAATGTCCCGTGTCCTGACACGAAATTTTCCAAATAATCTCCATTTGATTTCAATGAAAAACCCTCCATTACAACAACTTTAATTGTGAAATACGCAACCTAATATTTCGAGAGGCTTAATTTACTGTGACATATTAAAAATAGTAGGAATTGATTAGTAACTTACGACCAATCTAAACATACACAATTCCTCTAAATTAATGAGAAAAATTTAATGGAGATTATGTGAATAAAATGAAAAGACAATACCAAAATTTTTAGTCAAACTTTGTCAATTAACTTTAGTTTTGTCAAATTGATACTTATTCTTTTTTATTCAAATCAACTTGTTATTTTATATGTCTCGTAACTAAGGAGTGAATCCTTTATAATATTACATGAGTAATGTGATGAAATAATATCGATCCACTCTTCAGCAAAAATATATTAATTTATCAAATAATGTAAATTTTCCAATTATTCAGCTCAACATACTATTATTAATGCATGCAAACCGCCCTATGCATGTGTATTAATTATGAAGAATTGTGTAAGATTCCTTTATAAATTGGGGAGACTAAGATTGTTTGTTGACGGCTAAATTTTGACTATTTTACTTACTTATTCGTCATATAAAAGTTATATTAAGTATTTCATGTCGCATTTAGGTAACAAAAACATTTAGGACCAAACTTATCTTTAAAAAAAAAAAAAATTGTTCAAAAAAAATATAAAATAGAAAAAGAGAGGATAAGAAATAATGTATAAAGTAAAACATTTGGTTGTGGAGGGAGATTTTGAAAGATTTTAGATTTTGGATAATGGAGCATTTTTCTTATTGAGCATATCCATTTATTTCAAAAGATGATCGTCAACGGTTGAGTAAATTATCATGGAAAATATTCACAAAAGATTTGAGATTTTGGAGTCATTTTCTTGTTGAGCCTATCCCCTCTTTTCGAAAGATGATCATTCGCGGTTGATGAATATATGCAATTATCTTGGAAAATCTTCACTTGCAAAACAAACTTGTTTTTCTCCTCTATAAATAGAGAGTGCAAGTCTTCATTCAAGGAGGAGAGGAGTTGGCGAAGCGCTAGTGGGGTTTCGTTCAAAGGGGGGTCAAAAAGCAAGAGACGGATAGGAAGAATTCGTCTTCTTTAGAGTTTGAGAGTTCGCAAGTCAAAGAGCATACTTTGTCCACTAGTCTTCTTGCACAATAGCTATGGCTTTACGTTACCACAATATTTGTTGCTAGCTCCCTAATTTTCAAACCTTTAGTGCTATTGTTGCTCGTGTTGCTTGAACAATTGTCATCTTGCCCACATGACTAGCCAAGTTCCCGCAAAGATCTGTAATATTAGGCTAGTGGGCCCCAAAAGAAGAAAAAGAAAAAGAAGTTGAAAAGTAAATAAAGAAAAAAGGAGAGGGGAGAGGGCTCGGCTAAATAGAAGCTGAGAGGTCCCTTGACCAGAAAGAAAAGAAAGAGAAGAAGAAGAAGAAGAAGAAGAGAAAGGGGAAGAAAGGAAAGGGGTTTTGGCACGTGCACACCACGAATGCCTCGCCAAGCCGACTCAACTCCATAACGCAGCACCCAGTAAGAGATTAGGCCCCTCGTTCGTCCAATTGAAGTAATTTATGAGTTTAGGGCTCAAATTCGGAATTTTTGGAAAATCGAGCAGTAAAATCCAATTTTGGAGTCGTTGAGCCACGTATTTTTGTAGGAATGGTAGTTTAGGGTGTTGTGGATCTGTGGGATTTTACGGGTCGTGATTTGAGCTTATGGTTTATCCGAAACAAAATTTCAAAGTTTCCTGTGCGCAATGAATACTACGCGTCCAACAGCTTTGGGCTGTATTTTGTCATTTTTTGGCTTGATTTTGGGACGGTCAAGTTGTTTTTTTTAATATGTGTCAAGGGCTCTCTATTGACTATAAGTACGTTTGGATCGGGGTTCGGAGGAGAAAGTTAAGACGTTATCAAGTTTTGCGCTTAAACTCTATGTTGCGATCAGCTTGAACAATCGCTTTGGTTATGCGATTTGTTAGCTCGTAGGAGTCCTTTTGTGAGAGTTAAGGCGTAGTTTAGTTGTTTAGTAATTGAGATAGAGTTTTATTTTGATTTTAACATTATTTATCGGTTATTTGATAGGGCCGTGAGTTCGACGATACGAGTATCGTTTGTCATTTGGTCATAGACAACGAGGTGAGTGGTACTATATCTTCTTTGGTTTTGTAAAATTATGTCTTGAAGTATATATGTATATATATATATTGAATTGACAAGAGCATTTTTATTGCATAAAAGCCGGTTCGAGCAATTGCTACTCTTTGATTGATTGTGAATGTTTGAAAAGCATGTTATACAAGGTTTATGGAGAAATATATATGAAATTGCTTTGCAAATGATTTATGGAAAGGTTTATGATGATATGAGAAATGGATATGAAATGGATGATGGGCTATCCTGCAAAATGTTATTTGTTTGGTTTAAGATATTGATTTCTGGAATGGATATCTGGTATTGGAGAATGGTTATTTATGCTCAATATGATTATGAACCCAATGAGGGGTTTTTGGGGTATGCATACTAGGTTTAGGATATCCTTCTGGGCTGACCCACCGGCTTTGTAGGTGGAGACCTTGCCAATGGGGAATCTTGGTCGCCTTGTCACAAGGCGTTGTGTCATGACCATGGTTAGGTATTGAGCAAAAGATTGGTCGATGGATGGACCATCGACATGTGTTTGATATGAGATTAATCAATGGATAGACCATTGATATGTGTTTTTGATGTAGATTATTAAATAGACTTGACCATTTATTATTGACTTTTGATGGTGATTTAAATGAGTTTTCATATTAGTATAAGGCTTTGATGATAAGAAATAACTCTTATATGATTCGATATGTATTTTATATATTGAGTTTGAGTTATTAAATTTGGTATATTTTCTTGTATACATTCATAGTGGTTGCTCAATCTGCTTAGAAAATATGTACTACTCACTGAGCTTGTGCTTGCTCACCCTTCTATTTCCAAACTTTTTCAGGTTCTTTAGTTAGCAGCTACTAGGTCAAAGAGTGCTATCGATGGGGACCTTTGGAAGTGGACCTTGAGTATGGTTTGAGGCTGTGTCCTTCAGGTGGAAGGATGGCCATGTTACCCCCATCCTTGTAGGATTTGGGGTGTGACAAGATTGATATTGCTTGTTGTCCATTTGGAGTCCCGACAACAGAGTTTACTATTCCTTGAAATGAGCCAATCCCATTAACGCCAATAGTTTTTCTCCAAGACATTTGCTACTTCTCGATAAGTTCCCACAACGATCGACATTGTTTGTTGTCCGCTGCTCTTTGTTGAGTTGCGCTGCTACCCTTGACCACAAAGAATTGCACACTGCCCCTCCGATGCTACCTCCATCCGAGTCAGTCCAGCAAGTCTAATACTAGAAGGACAACTCTAGGAGACGCTCCATTAGCAATTGCATGTCCACTAAAGCCTCTAGCCAGTTTCAATCAACATCCAGTCAACGTAGTGTGTTGATTCTTTTCTTGTAGGTTCTTGGTTTATTTGCAGGGCCTCACGGTCTCTTGATCACCATTTGCTTCTCAAGCACCGGTGAATTCTCAGTCATACCTCATTTGTTGGTCCACAAACCTTACCGCCGTCCCCTCGAGAAAGATGTGCCTTGGATTAGGTAATCTCTTTAGACTAAATTCAGTTCAAATGTTCAGTTTCCTAGTTTGTGATAGATGTCAATTTTGACTTGATATGTTTTGATATATTTAATCATTATCTGATTAGGTAATTTGTCGTATTAAGTCACAATAGTCAAGAATATTGAGCCGCGTGACGTCAGGTTAGATTTTTTATTATTTTCACTTTTCATGGCAAATTTACAGATTGCTTTGCATAATTGATTCACATTAAGATAATGTGTCATTGACTTGTATTGGTGGATTATCAATAGGAAATATATTCCGATGCGTCATTTAATTAATTAATCATTATATGCACATTGCATAACATGCATCATATTTCATATATAGAAGTTAGGTGCATACGTAACTCATGTTTAAAGCAATGAATGTGATCTTTAAATTCTTATGGGGTTAGGATAGTATAGAGTTTTCTTTAATAAAACAAAAACCAAATAAAAATGTTACTTAAGTTGTATAGGTTTCATAATATACATGTCATATGTTGCACGTTAGTTGATGAGTCACATGTTCATTGTCTTAATACTCTTGTGGTGCAATCGGACCATAATTAATAATTGTTTTCCATGCATTATTAATGATGTACATACTTCAGTTTTGCTCAAAAAATAAAAAAGAAAAGAAAAGAAAAGAAGAAAATGCCAAAAGATTAGCATTGCGTCATTAGGTCACTTTCTTTTCAATAAAAGTTAGTAAGTCATGTTAGATTTTTTATCTATTTAAAAGGAAAACACAAAGGTCATTTGCTTGGTTAATTAATAGGATTAATCCATAACTAATCCTATTTCAAGTCATTGTTATTTCATGTAGGTTGCATATAAAAGAGAGAGAGAGAGAGAGAGAGAGAGAGAGAGAGAATTTATTGGAGTTGCATTATTTTAAAAATAAAAATCATAAAAAGAATATACATGGATATGGAATTACCACATCATCCGTTTCGAATTATGTAGCACATGCATATTTAAGATCCTATAAATTAGATTGCACACAATATTATGATGATTCAAGTTATGTCATATGAATTGCATCTCACATGTCATTAAAAGTAAAAGTCATGCATATTAAATTTAGATTAAGATTGCATATAATTAACATTTAAAAAAATATAAAAATTAGGTGTCATGTCATTTAGAAATCATGCTTAGGGCATGCATTTTAAATCAACGTTTTGTAAGTTTTTCAAGAGAATAAACCTTAATAAAGTTGTAGGTTGTTCTACTTAAGGTAAGTTATAATTTCTTACAATTTATCACTTTGGTTTATTGAATCTTATTTTATTGATTGTGCACCTACATGACCACCCTTTGCATGTTAGTGGCTTAGGTTAAAATTAATCAAAATTGCTTGCAAAATATTTTTGAAATTAAAATGAAAATGTACCGAAAGGGTATTAGATTAATCTAGCGTAACCATGTCCCTGGACCTATTGAATCTCTGGTTCACAAAAGTAAAGTATTCTCCCATACTTTACTTGGGTTCTAATCAATCATAATTGATTAGTGGCAACTCCAAATTGAGTAAAATTGCATGTTTAAATAGATTAATTTTTTAGTGTTAAATTGCAATTGGTAGGACTTGGGAGGTTTTGTGCTAAGTTTTTAAAGTTAGTAATCCATTAGCTTTCTTTGGATAATTCACTTTCGAGAAGGTTGCGACAGCTTGGTGATTCTGCTTGGGACAAAGTTAAAACTCATAGTGGACATAGGGCTTTTTTTTCTTTTTTCTTTTTTTTCTTTTTGTGCTCTTTTCAAAAATATTTTTGTTTGGCAGTATGGAGACAAGGTATGCTTCTAACATGAAGTGTTAATATTTTTGCAGAAAGGGTTTATAAGGGGAGTAGTGCTTGTTAATCATTTGTTTTGTAGGAAGGTGTTAGGATTGAATGTTTTTTTAATATATTGAAGTGTTGTTTGTATTATTAATTGTTGTGTTTGATTTTAAAATGGTTTTAGCGCTACACATTGCACACGCAACCTGCCATTGAACCTAGGCCGCACTTAAGAGTTCCAGGATGGTGTTGAGAAATGAACCAACCTTGAACGAGAGATTGCGATGTAAAGCTTGCCTTTCTCAACCTCGAAAATTTTTCTTGGTGTCAAAATGTTTATCCTTGTCTGCAAAGTTGCATGACTATAGGATTTCTTTTTGATTGAGCTAGAGTTAAGAGGATCTGACCTTTGTATGCGAGACTGTAACTAGTCGGACCATTCTCTTGGCTCTAACATGCTAAGCCTTATAGTTTAGGTGTCAAGTGTTACGCCCAGACCCGCTTTGAGCACATGGCACCCCTAGCTTACCTACTTTGGCCATTCAATTGCAACGTCCCAGGAGGCATCACCAACCAATTCGTATTATCGTTTATATACACAAGCAGAAGTAGAAACAAATCTCCCAACAATTTGCAACAGAACAAGGATTGTTTCAAACACACTTATATTTACACATATGCATTCATAACGTCATTACAACATACCGGCTATTTATATCCAAACTTCAACGTCATTCGTTACGCCATTTCATGTTCAATCAAAATGCGCAGTCATTCGCACTTCCGAAAGGTTTCAGGGTTAGCCTAGTTCTTCTATGCTACGAAACGACTTGAAAAGGGTGGTATGCCCCATGCGCCTAGTACGCGTCCAAACTCAAAATACCATAGCTCGGGCTTGACTAGTCACGATTAGGGCTTGGAAAAGGTTAAACAATAAGGAGTGAGATAAACTCAATCAGTAAACTCCCTAGACCTTGCACAGGAAAATCATTCACCTCAGAAACGCCCTAAACGTGCAAGTTATCTGTCGAAGGCAGATCAATAGCAAAGCAACCTATACTTTGCCTTAACTATAGCATGAATGGTTATTCCACTTCCTCAAAGCCATCAATATGAGCATATAAACAATTCTTGAAACACCTCCTACACTCAGGAGCCAAACATAAAAACGCGCATTATAATATAATCATGCGCCCATGCCGTGCAATAATCCAGACCTGCTTATATATTAATCTCATGTCACACATGTGAAGACTATAGCATCGCTTATTGCTTCTTAAAATATGCATTCATGCACTCATGCCATGCAATAATCAAGAACTGCTCATATATCAATCTTATATCCCACGTGTGCCGACTATAGTATCACTTCTCAAAATATGCATTCATGCACTCATGCACTTTTCACACAACCATGTTCAAATTATTACGGCCACTCAGGACCTGAGGCCAACCCGAAAGTTCGCAGTCATCCAACGTAACCCGACATCGTCTCGATCCATTAGACATGGCATCTTCTCGCGTATGCATATGCCTCAAGATAGCATTCTAATAAGGAGTTTTGTTTCGAAATCCATCCACGAACGGCATCCCATTAACTTGGGGGCATCCAAACTTAATCAAGCATCATCCCACATAATCATACACATCAAGACATAACCATCACCCCGCATAATCATACGCATTAAGGTATTTAAGTGATCACACAACCATACAATCACCATGTATAATCATACGCATCATGGTATTTAGGTGATCACACGAATATACATCACTCAAGCTCATTTTATATCTTTCTCATTAATCAATGGAAGAGTATATAATGCTTATACAACACCAATTATGTCACGCCCCGATCCTCGAGCGCATGTCCATCCCTCGGTGGTCAATTAAATTGCAACATCTTAGGATGCGTTGCCGACCCATTCATTTTAATGTGCATGCGAAAGCGAATAATTAAATCTCCATACAACATAAAGATGGGATAATAAAGAAGGGCCACGATTTTAAAACCACATAACACACATTTATACAAAACTGACTAGTTTATATACAATACTAGTTTATTCACATTACTAGTCTATTCACAAAGGTCTACCAAAACAGAAAAGCTACTAATCCTTTAAGCATTCGAACCCTTAACTGAAGACTCCGGGGTCTCTAGCTCCAGGGAACTCGGTCGTACCCTTGCAAAAGCGATCTCTAGTACCGAAAAGAGACCTTCTCTGGGTCCATTTCGCCCACGACGATACCACGATCTATATTGATGGGGTACTATCTGGGCTAGACCCGCATCAACCCAAACAATGGATCTCACGAGTTCATAGACTCAGGCTCCTTGGCCCCTAGGAAGAGGAATCAGAGAGACTTGTTCGGTGACCTTCTTTGACTAGCCAAAATGTTCGGGAAGCACCACCATCTAAGGACCTGAAAATGTTAACCCACGACAGGGTGAGACGATGTCTCAGCAAGTTCACCCCCTAAACTCCAACTAGGAAGGAAATAATGCCTAAAGGCTACCTATGCACACACAAGATAGATGACTCACCCCACCTTAGTTCCTTCCTATAAGTCTATACAATTCTTGATCTCAACCAATAAACTCAAATTAAATCATCGATCAATCAGTCAATCAGCTCAATTCGATACCAACGGTATTATTTATCAATTTAATACCATATATCAGTCCTCTAACACCATTACTGCTCACATCAGTTGCAATATATGGTCTTAGCTTGCTCAAGCTGATAAAACGATCTTAGCTCGCTCAAGCTGATATAGATATATAGATCATGCAACGATCATAGCTGATATATATATATATATATATATATATATATATATATGTGTGTGTGTGTGTGTGTGTGTGTGTGTGTGTGTGTGTGTGTGTGTGTGTGTGTATATAGATTGTGCTCACTCAAGCTGATGTGCAAAGGGTCCCAAAAGTTGATGATAAATATGCTCGCACAAGCTAACATGCACATATGCTCTCACAAGATGATAATTCACCGAGTTAAAAGCACCCAATAAAAATAATCGTGTGTGGGTACACGATCGGTTTGAACCAAAACACAATATCTTCCTTTTATAAAATCCCACTAATTATAATAGTCCATAAACACATTTTTGGCACTGTAAACTGACGCCTAGTATTTTCCGATTAAATACCGAAATTACTCTATTTTGGGATAAATATCTAAAATTTCAATTTCCACTTAATTTGCACATATCAACACTCAATTAAATAAATGAAGCATACCATTGCAATCAGCAAGAAATTCCGATCCTGGTTATCCTGGCATAAATTCCAATAAATAATAAATAATTAAATAAATACCAAAATTAATGAAATAAATACCATTAAATGCCATAAATAGAAACTTAGGCCGGAAAAGCCTAATTAAATACCAAAATGGGCTTGGAAAAATTCCGAACCTATCTAGATAAATAATACAACCTATCTAGTTGCTAATTAAGCCGATCTAACCACCTAACATGCAATAATGAGTAATTAAATCGCTAATCCGTTCTAACTAACCATCTAAACCATACTTTGCCCAAACTAATCAACCCTAAAGCATCATTAACTCCTTATGCAGAGTTTAGTGAGTAAACTCACTGGTTTTGAAATCCGATGAGTCCACGACGACGGCAATGCGAAGACGGGCGACAAACTCCGAAATAGTGACACATTACGAGGCTCGGAAGCTGTGACATCGTGATTTTCCAATTCTGTTTTCAATTGAATGAGTTGGGGTTTTTCATCGACGCACCTATAGTTCTTTTTCTCGAGCTGATCACTCATGAGATAACTAGTCTATCAGGTGAAGCCGTTAAGGAATCTAAACGCAATAGACTTGAGAATTCGACTAGGAATCGAATGCTCGACCGCGCTAATCTACAAGGGTCATTATGGCACAGACCAATTAGAGACCAGAGATAGGTCGACTCGACAAAAGTATGTGATTAAGTGTGGGTAATTCCATCTAATTGCATAATTCTTGTCAATCAGCACTAGACCGATTTCTCTGTCGTTTTGGTACCCTGTGTCCGTATTTGAAACTTTGAGATTTTCATGACAATCGAAAGTTGCCAATGAGTTAAAGATGTACAATGTGGCTTAAAAATAATCGATCACAAGTCAAATGCGCCAAAAATTCCTAAAAACTACCAGGTAGATTAGAACGTGCTAAAATCATGCAAGATTGGAATTTACAGCGAAATTGAACCCGATTTCAGAAATTGGAAGTTCTATCATGTCACGAATCATTTTAGGAATGTCGATTCATCATTCGAAGATTTTTCTACAAATTGATATTTTCTACGAAAAATCAAAGTTAAGCCATTTTGGACCGGGAACTTCGAGGGACCCTTTTGGTCGCTTTTTGGGATTCAAGTGGGATCTTTGGACAAGGAAAAATGTGGATTTAAATGTGGTCACCTTGGTTGGATTTATAGACTTCAATTTAGCTCAATTGGAGGGGGATTTAATGAAATTGAAGAGGGAAATGTGACAAATTCGTATGCCATGGGGAGAGCAACATTTTGGACTCACTGGCAAGCTTGTTGAGGAAGATTAAAGAGAGAAAAAGCTGTTGTGGATGGTTGATGGCTGGTGGGGGCAAGCCAAGGGAGAGAAAGACGAGTTTTAAAGCCTTGGAAGCCACCTTGGGGACCCCTCTCTTCAGCGGCCTTCTTCCTCCTTGAAACCCCCCTTTTCTCCATTGTTGTGGAAGTTTAGAAGCTCCAAAAACTAGAGAAGCCAGCCCCATTGCCGTCCAACCTTTCCCCTTGCCCGTCGGACAACCACTATGCACCGTTGCACCACCCGCACGCCAGCCATGCCTACTGCTTGCTCTTGTGTCTTTGGCCATTGTCCCTACCCTGTTCGCGTGTCCCGAGGCCTTGTCTAGTGTCACCAACCGCCGTGAGTTGTCGTCGAAGCCCCCGGAGCCCCGCCGTGTTCTGCTGCTACAACCCGTTGTCCCTCCTTTCCTGTTTCAACCACCGAAGTTGCTTGGTTCAGCCCTTATAGCTCAAGATCAATAACGGATGTTCTAGCAAGCCATGAGGCTTCGTGGTCCGTTTCCGAGCCCTTCCCGGCCCTCACTTGGTGTCGCCACAAGCTTGTTTGTCACCCGCCTTCGCGTTGCCATCGCCGTGGACTCACTTGAATGTAAAACCTGTGAGTTTACTTGCTAAACCTTACTTAAGAGGTTAGATTAGTTTAGTCAATTGTTAATTAGATTAAGGGATGTGATTAGTTTAGTGGTTGACTAATTAAGGCTAATTAGGCAATTAAATTAGTGTAAGCTTGATTAGGCACTTAATCAATTATTTTGAATTAAATTATTTCGAATTTACTTAAATAATTTATATTAATTTATATTATATTTAATTAAATTATATTTAATTTAATTTAATTTTCGAAATTTCTTTAATTATTTAATAATTCTGGAAATTATACCGGGATAGCTAGTCATTAGAATTCCATGTTGAATGATGTGGTATGGTCTGATTATGCAATTGATTGATGGATTGTGTAAATTGAGTAATGATTGTGAAAATTATGGAATTTATTCAGAAAATCTCGAGTGTCGGGTTTTAACACTGAAAATGGTTTTATGTATGATATCAAATGGTGGGACTTTAAAATGGAAGAATATTAGTTTTCTGGTTCAAATTGACTGTGTACCCACATATGACTATTTTACCATGTGTTTGTAATATGAAAAAAAATAAGCCAGGATCACTATTTTAATTGAGGCACTTGAGGGCAATGCATAGTGTCCTGGGCCAAGATTGAATGGTCGTATTTTGGTTAAGAGAACCCATCCCAATTATTTACGCTGGATGTTACCCTATATGGGATGCCCTCTTAATGGGCTTGGGTCGCAGTAAATTATGGACCTATGCTCCTTTGGGGAAGCCGTCTTTGAGAGATGTAACCGTGCTCAATGGGGTGAAACGATGCTTGGCTACACCAGTAGATCACCAAATTGCGAGTAGGTCGTGCCCGTGTGTGGCCGTAATTAACAATTGGAACACATGTTGAGTGATATTGATGCGCCGATTATGGGATGAAATTGTGTGGCACGATATGAGACGTGTCATAATGATTTGGTCATATAATTAGAACCTCTGTGGTTGTTTGAAATAAAAGTGCTAGCGTTCCAGGTGTTTGAGTTTTTATTACTGCATATGATTGAGTAATATGACCTATACTGACGTGCAGGAAGGAATTGAGGCGAAGGTCAGTCTCATTGATTGTGGTTGTGTGGCTAGGCTACCCTTAAGTGTATTTTCTTTCTAATAGGGATTTAGGGGGTGAACTTGCTAAGACAATGTCTCACCTCGTCATGGGCTGAATTTTCAGGGCTATAGATGGCGGTACCCCCAGAGCATTTTGGTCAGCCTAAGAGGATCATCAAACAAGTCGTGGAGATTCCCCTCCCCGGGAGTCAAGAAGCCTCGGTCTATGAGCTTGTGCGGACCATTTTACGGGTTGATGCTGGTCTACCTCGTAGGGTACCCTATCGATTCAGAGCGTGGTATCGCTTCGGGCAAAATGGACCTAGAGAAGGTCCCATACAGGATTTTGAGGTCCTTGTGTCGGTGTGGGAGATAGCTTTTGACGAGGGTTCAGCTAACTAACCTGATGGTGATGTGGTGGGCCCAGTTCCCTAGGAGACTTCGGTGGTTTTAGATGGGGACTCGTGGGCTTAGTTGACTTTTTGATCCTCCCTTTTCGTAGTAGGCTTTTGGTTGGCTGACCTCTGTAAATAAACCAGTGTGTTTATAAAAGTGTGTCTTGTGTGAATTGTTGTCCTGCTTCATATTCCATGCTGTATGTTGTCAGGGGTGTTTAATTCGCTTCCGCATGTGCAATAAAATGAATGGGTTGGCGATGTATCCTGGGATGTCGTAATATTTATCAACCATTGAGGGATGGGCACGCGCTCGAGGATTGGGGCATAACATCCCCTTCGGTTTTGGTATCAGAGCCGGTCGATTGTTGGAGTGATAAGGTGCGATGGTTCATGGGATAGTCAGTAGGAAAGACTATTTTATCTTGTTCATGCATGTTATTGTAAGCTGTGTAGTAAATTGTTTGGTGTGAGGTCACTCAAATTCTAATACGGCATTGGAATTGGAAAACAGGTGTCTATAAAGAACATGTAGCATGAGTGACCAGGAGCAGAGGACTCCTAAGAAGAGGTCGGTAGGACATGCAACTCGGGGTAGGACACCAATAAGGGTCGATACCCGAGGTGCCCAGAGTAGAGTGCAGGCTGAGGCCAGTGTAAGTGGAGTAGCACCACCTCCAGTTGGTGCTGATGTAGCAGCACCTGGTGATCCGAGAACTGTCGGGATCATGCAGGTATTAGAGGCCTTAGGAAATCTGATGAGGCAGCAGGCCTAGAATCAAGCTGCCACCATTACTGTTGCCACTACTGCTGCTACCACTGCTACTGCTGCCGCAACCGCTATCGCACATGCTGCTACACTTGCTGCCGTGCCTGCTAAGGTTCCACCCGAGAGCACGGTACAAAGAGAGAGGCCTATGTATAAATTGATGGAGTAGTTCTTGAAGCTGAACCCGCCAAAATTCATTAGCGTAGGAGATCCTGAAGCTATAACCCTCTGGATCCAGGAATTGAAAAATGCATTTGGACTACTGATGTGCACCGAGGTAGAGAAGGTTGTCTTTGCAGTCTATCAATTGAAGGAGATTGCAAGCACTTGGTGGAAAGCCACTAAGGCGATAGTATTCCCTAAAAGTGTGGTCCCGGAGTGGAACGCCTTTATCGAGGTCTTCAACAGCAAGTACTTCTTTGACAATGTGAGAGAATTAAAGATGGCTGAATTCCAGCGCCTTCGCCAAGGTACAATGACAGTGAATTGGAACGAAGCGAACTTTGCTAAACTGTCATAGTACGCCCCTAAATTGGTCTAGGATCCAATAGACCAAGCTAGGAGATTCAGAGACAAACTCAGACAAGAGTTAAAGAGTCCACTGGTGTGGTTCAATTTGATGGACTATAATGAATTGTATGAACGGGCCCAGCTGATAAAGAGAGACCAGAACGAACAACTCGCTGCATCTAAGTCGTAGTTTGGTTTGAACAAAGATGGGAATCAGTTTAGGAAGAGACTAATGACCAGAGAAAGATACCCTATTCCGCCTAACGAGAAGGGTGGGATAGGAAAGTCGGTGCTAAGATAGAATAGTGTGTGTCATTCCTACGGAAGATGACATGGATTAGCCCCATGCCTTTCTAGGACGGGTGCTTGTTATAAGTGTGGCCAGTAGGGTCACATAGCTAGGAACTATCCCAGAAGACCGATGGGCTGCTGCAACAATTATTGCCACCGCCACCAATGGGTTAGATCCGAGGAATCGCGCCACCGAATGCACTGCAAAGTGGTTTGAACCAACCTCCAACTCAAGGAAGGACGTACGCTGTCATCGGAGAACAGGCAGAGGACTCACCTGATGTGATCACAGGTACGGTCTCGTTGAATAACCACGCTGCTTATGCTTTTTTTAACCCTAAAGCAACTCATTCGTTTATAGCCGAGCGGTTTGTTAAGCTAGTTGGATTAATTCCTGAGTTGTTGGAGTTAGTGGTTAGCATATCTACACCATTAAAGGATAAGGTGTTAGCTACAATGGGTTGTCTTGGTTGCACGTTAGTGATTCGTGAGCGAAAGGGGAAGATAGACTTGATAATGCTAACCATGTATGATTTTGATCTAATAATTGGCATGGACTGGCTCACCAATCAGTGAGCTAAGATGGACTGCTATTGCAAAGCAATTCAGTTTAACCCGATAGCGGGTGAGAGCTTCGAGTTTATTGTGAGTAGAGGAGGACCCTTGATTACTTTAATCTCATCACTCAAGGCAACTCGTTTGTTAGACGGGGGTTGTCAAGGTTACTTGGCAACTGTCATGGATACGACAGTTAAGAGCCGAAGATAGAAGATATCGCAGTGGTTCAGGAGTTTCCAGATGTATTCCTGAAGGAATTGCTAGGCTTGCTGTCAGAGAGAGATAGAGTTCATGATCGAGTTAGCACCCGAAACAGAGCCAATTTTTAAGGCTACTTACTGAATGGGGTTATTTGAGTTGAAAGAAATAAAGGTGTAGATGTAGAAGTTATTGGATAATGGATTTATACGTCCCAGTGCATCACCTTGGGGAGCATTAGTTCTGTTCGTGAAGAAGAAAGACGGTTCGTTACACCTGTGCAGCGACTATCGTCAACTCAATCAGATGACGATCAAGAATAATTATCCACTCCCAAGGATCGACGACTTGTTTGATCAGCTACAAGGAGTGTCAATATTCTCAAAGATTGATCTGAGGATAGGATATCATCAGTTGAGGATCAGGAAGGAGGACATACTGAAGTCAACATTTCATACGCGATACGGCCATTATGAGTTCATTGTAATGCCATTTGGTTTGACGAACTCTCTAGTTGCTTTCATGGATCTAATGAACTGAGTGTTCAAGGAGCATCTGGATCAGTTTGTGATCGTGCTCATCGACGATATCCTAGTGTACTCAAGTAGTCCTAAGGAACATGAAAGACATTTAAGGATAGTGCTCCAGACTTTGAGGAATCATGAGTTGTACGCTAAGTTTAGCGATTGCAAGTTTTGGCTAACTTGGCATTCCTAGGTCGCGTGATTTCAGGAGAATGAATCTCTGTGGACCCAACCAAGATCGAAGCAGTAATCAACTAACCAAGACCGACAACAGTGACAGAGATCAAAAGCTTTCTAGGTTTAGCAGGGTATTACATACAGTTTGTCGAAGAATTTTCAGCATTAACGTCGCCATTGACTCGACTACTGAAGAAGGAAGAGAAATTCGTGTGGACAAACAAGTGTGAATGTAGTTTTTAAGAGCTTAAACAGAAGTTGACTATCACTCCAGTGCTGTCCATACCATCTGGTCTTGGAGAATATGAGATATATAGAGATACGACGTTTAAAGGACTAGATTGCATGCTGATACAACACAGTAGGGTTGTTGCATATGCATCTCGTCAGTTAAAACCTCACGAATTGAATTACCCGACGCATGACTTCGATCTGAAGATTTGGAGACACTGTTTGTGCGGAGAAAGATCCCAAATCTTCATTAACCATCAAAGTCTCAAGTATCTATTCTCTTAGGAGGAGTTGAATATGAGACAACGTCGCTAGATGGAACTCCTGAAGGACTATGATTGTGATAATTTGTATCACCTTGGAAAAGCAAATAAGGTCGTTGATGCGCTGAGTCGGAAGTCTTCAGTCTCGCATATGATGGTTAATGAATGGATTTTACTCGAGAGAGCTTGAGATTCAATTTCCAAGTTTAAGGTAGGCCACCTTTCAAATCTGATGGCCACCCTCAGAATTCAGCCAGAAGTCCATATCAGAATTAAGACGCTTCAGCCAACAGACCCAGATGTTCAAAAAATCTTGCAAGAGGATACCGAAAAGAGAAAAACTGACTTTCAAATTTCTGAAGACGGAACACTAAGGTTCCGAGGATGATTGTGTGTACCTGAGATGCAGCGCTTAAGGAAGAGATTTTGTCAGAAGCTCATCATAGTAGTTATAGTATTCATCCTAGCAATATGAAAATGTATCAGAATCTGCGTCAATATTATTGGTGGTCCAGTATGAAGGCAGATATCACCAAGCATATTGTCAAATGTCTGACGTGTCGACAAGTGAAGGCCCAACATTGTAAGCCGAGAGGATTTCTGAAACCTCTCGAGATTCCCAAGTGGAAATGGGAATATATCACAATGGAATTTGTGACGGGCCTACTGAGGAGTCAGAGAGGTAATGATTCCATTTGGGTAGTGGTCGATAGATTGACGAAGTCGGCTCACTTCATCGCAGTACGAAAGGATCTTGATTTGGATAGACACGCGGAGTTGTACGTGCATTAGATTATTCGTTTGCATGGAGTGCTTGTGACGATTAATGATAGAGAGCCGAGGTTTACAGCCGCCTTTTGGAAAAGCTTGCAAACTGCTTTAGGGACGAAGCCGCAGTACAGTACAGCTTATCATCCTCAGATGGATGGCCAGTCTGAGAGGACGATTCAAACCCTCGAAGACATGCTGCAAGCTTGCATATTGGATTTCAAGAGAAGCTAGGAGGAACAACTTCATCTTGTTGAGTTTGCCTATAACAACAACTACCAGCAGAGCATTCAGATGGCTCCTTTTGAAGTGTTATATGGTAGAGCGTGCAGAATGCCAGTGTGTTGGGATGAGGTTGGAGAACGGAAAATCACAAGCCCAGAGTTGGTTCAGCAATCAGTGGATGCAGTTGCAATTATTAGAGACAGATTAATGATTGCTTAGAGCCGACAGAAAAGTTATGCTGATAAGCGTCGAAGGCCATTGGAATTCCAAATTGGTGATCACGTTTCTTTGAAAGTGTCACTGATGAGGGGTACTTCGCGCTTCAGCAAGAAAGGGAAGCTGAGTCCGAGGTACGTAAGTCCAATTGAGATTCTAAAAAGAATCCAGATCCTAGCATATCATCTTGCATTGCCGCCAAGGTTGGCACAAGTGCATGACGTCTTTTACATGTCGATGTTGAGGAAGTATGAGCCTGACCCAACCCACGTGCTAAATTTTGAAGAGTTAGGCGTGGACGACAGGGTGTCATGCATGGAAAGACTGATTTAAATTGTGGATCGCAAGGAACAGATTCTGCGCACCAAGACGATCTCATTGGTTAAAGTAGTCTAGCAACACCACGACACCGAAAGAGCAACCTGGGAAAGTGAAGATTCGATGAGACGACTGTACCCCCACATTTTTGTTTAAAGATTGTAATGGTTTAAATTTCGAGGACAAAGTTTTTATAAAAGAGGAAGAGTTATGACATCCTGATTTTCCAATTCTGTTTTCAATTGAATGAGTCGGGCTTTTCATCGACACGCTTATAGTTCTTTTCCCCGACCTGATCACTCACGAGATAACTAGTCTATCAGGTGAAGCCATTAAGGAATCTAAACACAATAGACTTGAGAATTCGACCAGGAATTGACTGCTCGACCGTGCTAATCTGCAAGAGTCATTATGGCACAGACTGATTAGAGACCAAGGATAGATCGACTCGACAAATGTAGGTGATTAAGTGTGGGTGATTCCATCTAATTGCATAGTTCCCTGTCAATCGACACTAGACGATTTCTTTGTCATTTTGGTACCTTGTGTCCATATTTGAAATCTCGAGATTTTCACAATAACCGAGAGTTGCCAATAAGTTGAAGATGTACGATGTGGATTGTGACATCCTGAATTTCAGGTTCTAATTTCGATTGAACAAATTGGGCATTTCATCGACGCGCATATAGTTTTTTTCCTTGAGCTGTCACTCATGTGATAACTAGTCTATCATGTGAGGCCATTAAGGAATCTAAATGCAATAGACTTGAGAATTCGACTAGGAAACGACTACTCGACCGTACTAATCTGCAAGGGTCATTACGGCACAAACCGATTAGAAACCAGAGATAGGTCGACTCAACAAAGGCATGAGATCCAGTGTGGGTGATTCCACCAGATCCACAAATCTTGTCAATCGGCACTAGACCAATTTCTCTATTGTTTTGGTACCTGTGTCCATATTTGAAACCTTGAGATTTATATGACAACTGAAAATCGTCAATGTGTTGAAGATGCACTTTGTGGCTTGAAAAAATCAACCACAGGTCAAATGCACAAAAATTCCTAAAAGCTACCCGGTAGATTAGGACGCGCTAAATTTGCGCCAAATTGAAATTAACCATGAAATCGAACCCGAATTCATAAATTGAGAGTTATGTCATGTCACAAGTCATTTTAGGAACGTCAACTCATCTTCAAAACATTTTTCTGCAAACCGAGTTTTAAGTATGGTTATTTTAGTTCGGGAAAATTGGTAGGCTTGCTTTTGGTCACACTTTTGGGATCCAAGATAGTTCTATGGTCAAGGAAAAATGTGGATTTAAGTGTGGTTACATTGGATGAATTTCTAGACTTCAATTTGAGCTCAATTGGATTTATTTGGAAGGGGATTGAATGAATTTGATGTACAAAGTCACAAAATTCGTATGCCAAGGGGCACGCCACATTTTGGACCCAATGGAAGCTTGCCAAGGAAGATTTGAGGAGAGAGAATGCCTGATGTCATGTGATGTCATGGTGGGGGCAAGAGAGAGGAGCTTTGAACAAGTGTTGAGCAGGCTCACCAAAGGGGGGCCTCTTCAGTAGACCTTCTTCTTCCCTAAATGGTGGCTTTCTCCATTGTTGAGGAAGAGAGGAAGCTGGGAAAAACCAGAGGAAACCTAGCTGAACCGGCCAGCTTCTCCCCTTGCTCGGTTGCATGCACATAAGCCATCGGAGCTGCTCCACCACCGTCCACGCACTAGCTTGCCCCTGCTGCTGTTTCGTGCGTCCCTAACCGTTCAGCACCGCCATTCGCCGCTGTCCCTGGTCACCAACACCATGAGCCATTGTTGTTAGCCACCCCAAGCCACCGGAAGTCTAGCTGCAACCACCTTCACCCATCCTTGCTATTCTCAAGCCAAAGCAGCCACTGGTTCCATCATTTTCCAACAAGATCAGAAGCCTTGGACTAACAAAGCCGTGAGGCTTCGTGAGGAGTTTCCGAGCCCTTCCAAACCTCACTTGGTATTGCTGTGGGCTAGTTTATCGCTCGCCTTTGCGTCATCGTCACGGTGAACTCATCGGTATGCAAATCTGGTGAGTTTATCCTTTAAACCTCGCTTAGGAGGTTAGTTATGCTTAAGAGTTGGTTAGATTAGCTTAAGAATAGATTAGTGATAATCTAGAATGGTTAGATTATCCTTATAATGGTTTAGTATTAATTTAATTAGTGAGATTAGCACCATTAAGTTGGTTTAGTTGAATCCAGTGGACTGTTTACAGTTCGGATCTCTGGACTCTCACCATTTGCCATTTTTGTGGATCGAAATAGGTTGCAAATTTGAGGTCGATTCCTTCTTCATAAATGCTTTAGACATCTTCAGCTACAACATATATTTTTCTCAAGATTTTTATGGATTTAAAAGAAGGAGATATCAGCTCCGTCATTTACAAACAGAACCTCAGTTTTCGCTGGAATTGGTGACCTTTTGGGATTCAAGGGATTTTTATCAACTCTTAGGATTTGAATTTCAAAAAAATTTCTTCACAAAAGTTCTTTTTTTTTCATATATTCTAGTTTAACATAGTAAATTTTAGATCAAATGGACAAGTTTTGAGCTTCGAACCAAACTGATTTCGGAAAATAGACTTTCTGGAAATGGACACAGTTTCTGTTCTACATTGAGCGATTTACTGGGCTGTATCTAAAAGGATCTAGGTTAAGGTGTCTCATGAAAAAGTTTTTTTTATGTGTCCTTTACGACATGATCAAATTTGGGAATTTTCTGAACTCGTTCGATTAGAATTCTGGATTTAAACTTGGAAACGTGCGAGTGGACCGTTTCTGCTGGTTAGGGCCAGTAGCAGTTATGATTGATCTTGATGCTTTGCTTGCTAGACATTGTACATTTGATGATATGGTTCGATTATGTAATTGATTGTTGAATTATGAAATTGAGTGGTGATTGTGAAATGTATGGATTTTATTCAAAAAATCCCAGGTATTGGGTTTGATGCCGAAAATGGATTTTTAAATATTATATCAAATAGTGAGGTTTGTAAAAGGAATGTGTCAGCTTTTCTTGTTTGAAATTACGTGTACCCACACACGACTACTTTCTCGAATGTTTTTAATACGAAGGAAAGAGGCTAGGATTACTATTTTAATCGAGGCATTTGAGTAAAATGCAAGGTGTCCTGGGCCGACATTCAATGGTCGTGTGTTGGTTAATGTAAAATCATCCTGAGCTTTTAAGCCGGACATTACCCTTTATGGGATATCTAATCTTTAGATCGTGGGTTGCAGTAGATTCTGGGCCTATACTCCTTCAGGAACGTTGTCGACGTAATGATGAAGCCGTGCTCCAAGGGGGGAGATGATGCCTGGCTAAACGCTAGTAAACAACCGAACTGTGAGTAGTTTATTTGGTCGCAGTTGATTTTGGGCCTATACTCCTTCGGGAATGCCATCAACGTAGTGATGAAGCCGTGCTCCAAGGGGAGAGATGATGCCTAGCTAAATGCCAGTAGATAGCCGAACTTTAAGTATGCTACGCCCATGTGTGACAGTGAATAACAATTGGAACGCAGGCTGAGTGTTGTTGACGTGCCGAATTATGGGATGAAATTGTGTGGCATGGTATGAGATGTGTCATAATGATTTAGTCTTATAATCAGTTACCCCGTGGTAGTTGGTTATGTGAAAGTGATTGCGTTCCTGTTGTTTAAGTTCTTATTACTACATGTGACTGAGTGATATGAACTGTGCTAACCTACAGGAAGGAACTGAGGCGAGGTAAGTCCTCTATGTGGTGTGGCTAGGCCACCCTTTATTGTATTTCCTTTCTAATAGGGGTTTAGAGGTGTACTTGCTGAGACTTTGTCTCACTGGTCATTAAATAATCATTTTCAGGTCCTTAAAGAACGGGGCAGCCAATTCGTTTTGGTTGGCCTTGTGGAGTTGCAGAGGTGAAGTCTAAAAGACTTGGAGATCGTGTTCGACTTGTAGGTCATAGAACGGTTCCTTTTTAAGAGCCGGTCTTTTGTAGAGTTTTGGTTGTAAACCTTTGTTTGTAAACTCAATTAGTTCATGAAAATGTTTGGTTGCAAAGTTGCTTCCTGCTTTCCTATCCCATATTTTATTGTTAGGGGTTTTATAATATGCTTTCGCATGTGTATTTAAAATGAATGGGTCGGCAACGAGTGCCTAGGAACGTCGCATATTTGATCGACCACAGTGGGATATGCGCATGCTCGGGGTTTGGGGCGTGACATGGCTTGAAAATAATTGACCACAGGTGAAATGCGCCAAAAATTCCTAAAAGCTATCTGAAAGATTTTGACGCGCTAAAATCGCGCCAGATTGAAATTAATCGCAAAATTGAACTCGATTTTAGAAATTGAAGTTTTGTCATGTCACGAATCATTTTAGAAATGTCGACTCATCCTCCGAAGATTTTTCTATAAACTGAGATTTTCGGGGAAAAATCAAAGTTAAGCTGTTTTGGACTCGGAACTTCAAGGGACCTTTTTTGGTTGTTTTTTTTGGATTCAAGTGGGATCTTTGGACAAGGAAAAATGTGGATTTAAGTGTGGTCACCTTGGTTGGATTTATGGACTTCAATTTAGCTCAATTGGAGGAGGATTTAATGAAATTGAAGAGGGAAATGTGACAAATTCTTATGCCATGGGGGACCAACATTTTAGACCCTTTGGCAAGCTTGTTGAGGAAGATTGAAGAGAGAGAAAGCTACTATGGATGGCTGATGGCTAGTGGGGGCAAGTCAAGGGAGAGAAAGACAAGTGTTGAAGCTTTGGAAGCCACCTTGGGGACCCCTCTCTTCAGCAGCCTTCTTCCTCCTTGAAACCCTCCTTTCTCCATTGTTGTGGAAGTTTAGAAGCTCCAAAAATCAGAGAAGCTAGCCCCCTTGCCATCTGACCCTTCCCTTTGCCCGTTGGTCCGCCACCGTGCACCGTCACACCACCTGCATGCTAGCCACGCCTGCTGCTTACCTACACATCAGCCATGCTTACTGCTTGCACGCGCGTCTCTGGCCATTGTCCTTACCCTATTCACGCATCCCGAGGCCTTGTCCAACGTTGCCAACCGCCGTGAGTAGCCATCAAAGCCCCCGGAGCCTCACCGTGTTCTACCGCTGCAACCCACTGTCCCTCCTTTGCTGTTTTAGCCGTTGAAGTTGCTTGGTTCAACCCCTGCAGCTCAAGATCAGTAGCTGAAGTTCCAACAAGCCATGAGGCTTTGTGGCCCATTTCCGAACCCTTCCCGGCCTCGCTTGGTGTCGCTACAAGCTTGTTTGTCGCCCGCCTCAGCGTTACCGTCACCGTGGACTCACCAGAACGCAAAACTGGTGAGTTTACTTGCTAAACCTTACTTAGGAGGTTAATCATGCTTAAGGGGTGTTTAGATTAAGTTAAGTAAGATTAGGTGGTTAGATTAGTTTAGTTAATTGTTAATTAGATTAATGGATGTGATTAGTTTAGTGGTTGATTATTTAAGGCTAATTAGGTAATTAAATTAATATAAGCTTGATTAGGCACTTAATTAATTATTTTGAATTACTTAATTATTTCGAATTTATTTAAATATTTTATATTATTTTTAATTAAATTAATATTATTTAATTTAAATTAAATTTTGGAATTTATATAATTATTTAATAATTCTGGAAATTATACCGGGATAGTTGGTCGTTAGAATTCCATGCGGAATGCTTTGTGGTGTGGTCCGATTATGCAATTGATTGATGGATTGTGTAAATTGAGTAATGGTTGTGAAATAGTGGAAGATCGGGTGTCATGCTGCTTTCTTAAGAATAGCTTGAGAATCGGCACACATTGTTTGTGTGGTTTGGTCTAGTGGTTTGCATTAATTGATGAACATTTACTTGTGTGGAATGATTATGGGTTAATTTATAATATCGCAACACTTTACTATTTTACTTTTGACCTAATTATGCCGAATTTATAATGTAGACGTAGTATAGTAAGTTATATATGTTTTCAATTCACAATTGGACATGCTGAAGGAGGCACTAGTGAATGTGTTTAAAGTATAAGTAATGGAGTCCTATCAATCAAGCAAATTGGACACATCTGAAGGAGCTAAGGCAGTACTTTCTTGCTTCAAGAGGTTGGAAGCGTCTTTCGACATGGATCAAGTGGGTTGTGAAATTATGTTCATGCCTTTGAGTCAATTTATTGGGAAATTATTGTTATTTCTTCTTTTATTTATCCTGAAAAAGGGACGTTGAGCAACATATACATATTGGTTGTGAGTCTTAGATCATTTATCTGTATTTATATAAATTGAACTGTTAGTAAGCAGGCTGTAGATTAGTTCTTGGGCAAACACATTGATTTTTGTTTTTTACTTTGTTCCTTAAATCTTGATGAAGCTTTGTTTGTATGTACTTTTGGCAAGAACTAAGAGGTCTTTGGCTTCAATACTTATACCATTGGCCTACTTGCCTTTGGGGGAAAACCTTCGTTTTATACTCACATCTTTAATATCTTCCAAATTATGCCTGAGTGAATGGCCCAGTAGACGATAAATGATAACAATAATCTTTGTAATTGCTGGTTCTATCATTAAGATTATTATTTGTATTTCCACAATAAAAAATGACTCACACTTAGTTGTGCTTTTGCTTTGGAATACCATCAAATCCAAATGATCCGTGATCCTGAACAACAAATGGAGATGGTGGGAGTCGGTATTTGTCTGGTCATGCTTTCCATTTGTATTCGCCCGATGAAACATAATTATGTTTTTTTCGTTTTTATATCCACCACCTTGTTTCATACGATTTTCTAGAGATGAGCATCACAAAATATTTGTCTCCTTTTTACAAAGTATCTTTCAAGTTTTAGCACAATGTTTGTGGTAGATCAATACACGCTAGGGGCACAGTTGATGTTGTCTTATTTTTAGCAAAGAAGGCAATAATTCTTCTAACATAACCCACTTTAGTTTGGAGTGGATTCTTTTCCTGGATGTACGAGTGCACGCTAATCAAAACTTGCCCGTAATGATATTCAAGAGTTCTTTTCCGTTAGTTGCCGAAAGTGAAACAAAGGCATTACAAAATGGCAAGCTTCGAAGTGAGACCAGCTTGCCCCTCCTATAAATACTTATATAATCAGATTCACGTAGTGTCTCAATGCAATGTACAATATCTTAGTTCTGAATGAGGAAATGTGTTCTTTCTATCTAATCGACGTTAACTGTTTGGAGTTGCGAATAGTAACTGTCCATATAGATCCCATTGCAAATGTACCCGCTGACTATGGTTTGTGAGTGTGTTGTCTTTTTGCAGATCCAGCCGAAGGCAGATCAGTGTATATGCAATATGATTGATTTACCGCGTGAGGGTAGCATGTGTTGATACTCTGGTTTTTAGAATTTCTTCATACCCATCGTTGCTTCAAATGGTAAAAGAGCAGAGAAAATTGCAAGAACTTTTCTGGAGATGGATCATTAAGCTTGAGCAGCTGCAGATGCTCTTTGGGACGTGTAGGATTTTGATTATTTGCGATGCGAAGCACGCGTCTTAAAATTAGAGGATGCAAAGTAGAATAGCTTTGTAATTTTCCAGTGAGTCTCTCATACTCAGCATTTTCAGCAACTACTGTACTGTTCGAGCTCGTGACTTGGAAGCCATATGGAAGTTTCCTTCTTTTCTCATTAATGATGTTTGATGTTCAAACTTGAAAGGCCCACAATGGTTCCAAATGAAAGTTCTCCATGGAAAATGCGTTACTACTTGTACTAAGAAAGATGATCATGTGTGGATGTCAAAGACTATAAACTTAAAAAGTATTTGATTCTCAACGAATAAGATGAAAGGGAAAACAAGAACGTCGTCAATTACACATTAGATTGTCTAAGCAAAAAAGAGGTAGATCGATCTCATCAGGAATTTGAAATTTATCATATGTGAAATCATTTGAAGTTCAAGATCTCTCTCATTTATTCTTCACCTTGAGCCATTTTGCAATGAGGTGATAACAAAGGTGAGCTGGTAGCCATTGGCCGCAATCCAATATTCCAGGCCAATCTTGATCGATATAGGCATCCTGCAATGGTGTTGGCAAAAAGGACAGTATAACGAGTGGTAGTTACACAAATTACCATAGATTTGTCTTAAAAATTTTGTAGGGATGAAAATTTGTGTCGTTCTTCTTTCATCTCGATGTTCTTACATAATGAAGCGACTCTTATAAGTCAAATACAATATGTTTGGGACTTTGAATTCCATTGTTTAGGCATGCTTTAGAGCACTTTTCTATTTTTGTGCCCTTTTTTGCGTTATATTAGGGTTTTATTTATTTTTTTCTGAATCCTTTACTACTTAATATGGCTTTTGGGTTTTCTAGTGTCATTTAGGGTTAAGAAGGTACTTATTTGATCTATTCTATGTATTGGTAGTATTTGATATTGCTAGTACGAGTACCTAGAGGGGGTGAATAGGTATATAAAAGATTTTTCTTGATTATTGCGCAATACTTAGACAGTTGAAGGATTTGCGATAAGTAATAATCAACGTAAGACTAAGTAAAGGAAAGAGAGAATTGAACACGCGGTTTATAATGGTTCGGCTTGATTCAAGCCTACGTCCACTCTTCTGCACTGACAACCAATTGGCTGGATTCCACTATTAACAAAGAGATGTTACAGTGTTGATCTTCCTTGATTTCTAGGTGTAGATGATCTACCACACTCACTCAAGGTATCACCAAGTATGGACACTCTCTGTGTATACGATTTTGCTCAGAATGAATCGACTAATAATCAAGATGCTTCAGACTCGGAATTTCTCTATCAATCACATACTCAAACAACTAGAACGTCTTCCTTTTTATACTCCTTTATGCCATCATACCCGTTGGCACTTTCCAAAGGAATTCCTCCAATCTACCCGTTGGACGGAATCAATCAAGAAGATCATTCGAGCTATTAAATGAACCTGACGATAGCCCATCAATCATGTTCGCCCATACAATCAGGATCTTGGTTTCCAAGAATAGAATATTCCAAGAATATTTCGTCGACCATCGGATCTTCAATTGATCTTGATACGAACAAAAGAATCCGTTATATTTATCCAACCAAAGATCTTCTCCAGAGGATAGGATTAAATCCTCAACCATATACTTCGGCTCTGGATTTCCTTCGTCACTGGATCAGAAAGACTGTCAATGAGAATAGTCTTGAGTCTTGAGTCTTAAGTCTTGAATCTTGAGTCTTGAATCTTGAGTCTGGTAATCAGAAAGTCTTCAGACTTTAAACTAGACGATCTGCAGATGTCAAGACTAGACTGACAGAAACGTTTTGTCAGCTTCAAAATATTCTGGAAAGATTTCTCCAACAATCTCCCCCTTTTTGATGGTGACAAAACTTTCCTGTAGATTTGAACCACTTTGACCTGTCAAAATATTTCTCAAGCAATATGGCTATCTCATAAAGATTTAACAAAACAACCAGACTCTGCATCCACAGAAAATAGGTTAGTCTTTCATGAGTAATACCATATAACAATACTTGAAATAAATGCAAACACAGTCAAGCATCTAAATCCACAGCCAATTCAGTTAGATTCAAGTTCACACCCAAGTTTACTCAAGTCATAAAAAAAAACAAGCACATTCAAAATAAAAAGAAAGAAGGTTGGTTGGTTGGTTCAAATTGCTTTCTCCCCCTTTTTGTCATCATTAAAAAAGGTGAGAAAGGAGTCACGTCTGCTTGGGAATGCGCACGATCTGGAAATCTCCCATGGACTGGACTACGCCTTCTAGCCTCTTCAAGTCTTCCCTTAGTTGAGCTACCTCCTCTCCTTTGGCATTGGCTTGAAGTTGTAGAGCGAGGTCTTTCATTTTGTCCTCGGAGTAATGGCGAAGATGCTTGTCCAGCATTCTTTATGGCTTGAATCTCACAGTCGAGCATATATTTGGCCACGCATTTCAGAAGAACATCCATAATACGACGAAAATCTACAGAATTGTCCGTCCGAGTACTTGCATTTGCTTTCTCCGATGGAGTGAATGCAGACGATGGCGCTTCTGTATAGTCTTGTAGATTTGGAGATGTCGTATCGTGTTCTTCTTCAGGCAATTGAGAAGCCTGAAACTCTTCTGGGTCTGTTGGAGATTGTCTTAGACCTTCACTATTGGCAGCATGAGGTGTGGACCTTTGCTCGCCAACTCCCCCTGTCTCTAGGACATCAAAAGGGGAAGAGTGATGATCATTCTCTTCGTGTCTTGATTCTCCTTCTCTCCGATTCAGCTGCAGACTTTTCTTGCTCTTTTTCTCCTTCTTTTTCAGCTTCTTTCTCCCTCTCTCGCTGCTCTTCTTCTTCTCTGTTCTTGGCTTGCTCCTCTTCTGCTCTCTGTTTCTTCTGTTGTTATGTTGATTGGGGAACAGAACGTCTTGTCCTTATCAAGGCAGTGATTGTAAGATCTTCCTCCTCATCTTCATCCTCCAAGATGAGAGTTCTCTTCTTTTTGGATGGGGCACCGATGGCCTCCTTCCCTTTTCTCTTTGAAGCTGCATTTAACCGGAGTCTTCACTCTGAATTTCTCCATTGCCTTAGAAAGTTCTTGCAGACGCATCTTCGTTAACATCTTCAAACCTACCACCATCTTATCGCACGGTCGAACACAAAGTGTGTGTGGTGGTTCAATATTCATGTGTCTGAAGATCTTGGTCACCAGACCTGGATAAGGCAATTGTCCCTTGTCCTTTGACATTGCTCTGTACATGTGAAAAAGAATAGTGTGAGGAAGAGAGAACTTCATCCCTGAGTTGATTGCGTACATCAATTTTGCCTCTGAATTTGACACATTAGTTTTTGATGTAGACTTGGGCCTGATGCAATTAATCACAATTTTGTGTAGCACAATATTGATGGCACGTATCCTTGAATAGATGATTCTTCCCTCTACATCTCTATCTTTGACAAGTTCCAGTGAGGCACGAGCAACTAAGACTTTGATTGGTTGATAGCGTCCTCGTTCAACTCCAATTATGTCCGCCAACATATCTACGTCTAACACATAATCCTGGTCTCAAACACTGAATGATATTCTATTCGCATCTATAAAGCTGAGATTCGAGTAGAAATACGCAGTCAGTTGAGCATAACCATCTGTGGTATCAGTGCAAAAATGTTCCGGTTGAAGCGGTGAACTTCTCCCTTAAGTTCACATTAACGGCATCCAAGAAATCGAAATCAACACTCCCGGGATTTATCACCCTCGTTTCAGTGATCGAAAAACAAATTCTCTGTTCTTTTGATTTGAATAACTCCATCCTCTTTCCCTTCACCTTTGCAGCAATACCCATTCTAGGTTAAAAATCGGTGAACATTTTATCATCGTCGTTCCCATCGGTCAAATTTGGTCCCGACATACGAGGGTCTTTGGGAATATTCGCAAGCGCTTCCTCTGCTTTACCCTTAGGAGCAATTCCCAAATCCTCCATTTTCTTTAGAAAGATATACTCAGTCCCATAATTCTTATCTTTAAGAAAATCATCCACGTATTTCAACGGAGTCCCAGTACTTTTCAACGCACAGTAAAGTTTGTAAATAAACGAGGGTTTTTTGACTCTTACTTGGTGCGTCCTCGATTATCTCTTCCTCTCGGTTGTTGACCCGCATCAAGTGGGGTAGATGGTGTTGAGTGACGTGGTGGAGAATGAGTCGGGTTACATTTTTGACTCGATAATTCTTTCTCTTCGTGAGATCGAAGTGGGTAGGTCCCTCCTTCATCCTCTGTGGTCCCCTGTTCGCGATTCTGAAGACTTCCTCGAAGAAGACATCCTTCTTGTCGCTGAAAGATTCCTTTACTTGCTTTCCCAAGAAAAAATGACAACTTTCTCGAAGATGAACACAAAGTAGAAACCGGATTGGGAGGAGAATGCTTTTTAGGGTTTTGAAGATTGAAAATGAAAACTATATATATATATATAACTCAGTTTTGAAAAGGGAAGTTCAATCGGCACAAGGAAAGTGTACGAATACCTCTTTTCGAAATCAATAACTGCCAAATTAATTCTTTTGAAAAGACAAGTTTTCATTTTTCACGGAAACTACAAAATAACTGAACGAAAGATCATACCTTTTCGAATAACAACTTACAGTCTATAGTCATCAATGTCGAGTCGAAGATTTAGAGTCTCGAGAAATTTGAGTACGATGATCATCAACTTTTTCGAGTCCGAAGGTTGGAGAGTCTCTAGACTTTAACTTCTTCGAGCTTCAAAATGTTGAGTGCGGAACGGATAAAATCGAATTGATTTTTCTCCAAAGGCTTTGTGAATATATTCACTAGTTAACTTTTTGAATCCATAAATTGAATCGAGATTTCTCCATTTTGAATATGATCTCTAATGAAGTGATGTCGAATTTCTATATGCTTCGCTCTTGAATGAAGAATTGAATTTTTGGTGAGATTGATTGCGCTGGTGTTGTCACATTTGATTTATGTGCATGAGTCTTCAATTCCATAGTATTGTAGCTGTTGTTTTATCCATAGAATTTGTGAACAGCAGCTTCCAAGGGCTACATACTCTGCTTTTGTTGTTAAGAGAGCTACAGTGCTTCGTTTCCTTGAAAACCAAGACACGTCCCGTTTCCAATCAAGCGGCAAGTTCTGAAGTACTCTTTCTATCGACTCGCAGCCGGCTAGTTCTGCATCTCGAATATCCAAGAAGATTAAAGTCTCCTTCTTAGGATACCAAAGACCAATGCTTGAAGATGAAGCAACGTATTTAATAATACGTTTTGCAGCACCGAGATGGGATTCTCTAGGATCGATTGAAACCTAGCACAGATGCAAACACTCAACAAAATGTCGGTCTAGAAGCGATAAGATAAAGAAGTGAACCGATGATGCTCTGTACAACTTTTGATCAACTTTCTTCCCTTCTTCATCTTTGTCTATCTTCAAAGAGCTTGACATTGGTATATCGGTCTTCTTGCAATTTTCCAATCCAAACCTTTTGACAAGATCATTAGCATATTTTTCTTGGTAAATGAAAGTTCCTTCCTTCAATTGCTTTATTTGAAGACCAAGAAAGAATATTAATTCTCCCATCATACTCATTTCAAACTTATCCTACATAGACTTAGAAAATTTCTTGCATAGACTTTCATCGGAGGATCCAAAGATAATATCATCCACATATATTTGAACAAGTTTTACCTTGCTACAGGAGCGTAAGTCTCATCATAGTCTATTCCTTCTTCTTGCGTGTATCCTTTTGCCACGAGTCTTGCCTTATTTCGTACGACTTTCCTTTTTCATTCATCTTGTTTCTGAACACCTATTTGGCTCCAATAACAGTTTTACCTTTTGGTTTAGATGTCAATTCCCATACATCATTAATGTTGAATTGTCCGAGCTCCTCTTGCATAGCTTCGATCCAACTTTCATCGAGATAAAGCTTCTTCTATGCTTTTTGGTTCAATTTTAGAAATGAGAGCCCAAAGCACTAGACTCTTCACATCTTATGGATCTGGTACGAATTCCTTCATTAATTTCGCCGATAATGAGATCTTTGGGATGACCGGACTTATGCTTCCGATTCTTGGTTGATTTGTGCGGATGATGATCTCTTTCTTTATTTGAATCTTCATGAACTTCTTGATGCTTTGGTCTTCCGAGTTTGAGACATTTCTTGAGTTGTCGGCTTTGGAAGGTCGGAGCGGAGTTCGAGACTCTTCATACTGAGTCTGACTGGATTCATCTTTCGTAAAGTCTTGAAATTTGACATTCATTGACTCCTCCACCGTCTGGCTCTTCTTGTTGTAGACTCTGTAGGCTTTGATTGATGTAGAATATCCTAAGAATATGCCTTCATCGATCTTTTTCAAACTTACCAACTTGATCCTTTGCATTTTTCAATATAAAGCATTTGCAGCCGAACACATGAAAGTATGAAACAATGGGCTTCTTACCTTTGAATAATTCATAAGGAGTTTTCTCAAGAATAGGTCTTAGAAAGACTCTATTGATGATATAGCATGCTGTTGAAATAGTTTCAGCCCAAAATCGTGAAGAAATTTTACTTTCAATTAAAAGAGTTCTAGCCATTTCTTGAAGAGATCTATGCTTTCTTTCCACAACTCCATTTTGCTGAGGAGTGTATGGAGAAGTGAACGTATGCTTAAATCCAGATTCATCACACAATTTTGTAAAATCTTGATTTTCAAATTCTCCTCCATGATCTGTTCTTATACTTGAGATAACACAACATTTTTCATTTTGAACCTTTTTAGCAAAATTTTCAAAATACGAAAAGGTTTCTAACTTACTTGCAAGGAAATATACCCAAGTAAAGCGGGAGAAATCATCCATAATTACTGGCAGTATTTCTTACCTCCAATACTATGGGTTCTGGTAGTCCGAAGAGATCCATATGCAGCAACTGTAGTACATGATTAGTAGAGACATGATTTATTGGCTTAAATGAATTTCTTACCTGCTTACCCAGAATACATGGTGTGCATGGATTGGACTTTTGATAAGGTAATTTGGGTAGACCTCGAACAAGCTGCTTTGATGAGATTTTGGCTAATTGCTTCATATTGATATGACCAAGCTTTTTGTGCCATAAGCTCGCTTCATCTTGAATTGAGATTAGGCATTGTGATTCATTTAATTTCATGTCTAAGAGGTAGATATTTCCATGTCTTCGACCCATGAAGGACTGAGTAGAGTCTTTACTGATTCCAGAGCAAATTCCTTCTTGAAATGACATCTTGAAACCAGTATCACACAATTGGCTAATGCTGAGAAGGTTATAGTTGAGTCCTTCCACTAGAGAAACATTGCTTATTATGAGATTTCCAATTTTCACAGTTCCAAATCCCACAATGCTTCATTTGCCATTTCCTCCAAATGAAACATTTCTACCGTTTACTTGAACAAGCTTTATGAAGCACTTTGAGTCTCTGTCATGTGTCTTGAACATCCGCTGTCAAGATACCACTTTACCTTTTTCTTGATAGAGACCTGCATTTAAAAGAGAGTTTCAAGCTTTCTTTGGTACCCAAATTTTCTTGGGTCCTTTGGTGTTAGTAGGATAAACATTATTAGGCCATACTTTCTTAATAGGCTTCCAAACCATTGGACAATCTTTTTCAAAGTGATCCTGACTATTGCACCTTGAACACCTTAGAGCATTTCGACCTACAGACTTTACAAAAACTTTCTTGAAATGATTTTTGTAAGCCTCTCTCGATGGTCATTTCTTAATTCTTTCTTTTACTTTAGGAAAATCAATCAAGGGAATTGTTTCCGCTGTCATGCCTAGACCAGACTTATTGAAGTAAGGTCTTTGAACCGAAAGAACTTTTTCAAGCTTTTCGGATCCTATCAAAAATTTCTTTGAAATATTTGATAAGTCAGTTTTTAAGAAAAGATTTTATTTCAAAAGATTATCTTCTTTTTCTTTAAGAGTAGAAACATTCAGGTCTAAACTTTTAACTCTTTCTTCTAAAATGGTTTCCTTTTGTTTTAGAGCTGAGTTTTCCTTTTAAGTTCGGAAATCCTTTTGAGAGAAGTCTTAAGGCGAAACACAATTCATCAATGTATTTAAAGACTTTGACAGGAATTTTAAAATCACTTACCTCAAATTCTTTTCGAGTCCGATCCGTAATCCGAGTCCGAGTCTAAATGTGCCATCAGACATATGTTGGCATATTCATTATCACTTTCTTCACATTCTCGTATCACTCCGGGTTTCGGCTTTGAGAGCTTTTCGAAACTTCTCAGCTTTTCCTCTTTTTTCTTCTTGAAGAGGACGGTTGGGTCCGATGTGTCCCTTTTTCTTACATTCGGCGGACTACATCTTTGTTTGGTTCCTCATCATCAACAGACTTGGTCTGCTGTCTTTGGAAACTTTGTTTCTTTGAGTTGAACCTTCTTCCTTTTCTATTCAGTTTTCTGAATCTTCTTATCATGAGAGCAAGCTCCTCATCATCCATATCATCTCCTGAATCTGTATCATCAGAATCATCATTTGATTTTAATGCAATGGATTTCTTACCTCTTGGATCTTCGTCTTCATTGATTCGTTCCACTTCATAAGACTGAAGAGTTCCAATTAGCTCGTCGACAGATAAAGGCATAATTCTTTGCGTCTCTCTTATTGAAGTTTTTATATGATTCCAATCTTTGGAGAGTCCACGCAGTAGCTTGTCTACCTTCATAGGATCAGAAATTTTTTGTCCTTGGTTCTCAAGACCATTGACAATATCTGTAAAATGACTAAATATGTCGGTTATAGATTCTCTGGTTTCATTTTGAAGGCTTCATATTGACCGAGGAGAATGTTGATTCGGGGTCTCCTTCACTCGATCTGTTCCTTCATAGGTGATATGTAATCTACCCCATACTTCTTTTGATGTGACACAAGAAGATATTCTGTTATATTTAGTTGGAGACAAGGCACAATATAAAGAGTAAATTGCTTTTGCATCGAGTGCTTGTCTCTTGTTTATCTCTTCCTGAGTCATTCCGTTGGTCTCAACAGTTTCTTTCCCTCTTTCGAGGCTGATGCAAAGTAGGAGTGATTCCTCTTTCCACAACGTCCCATTCCGAGAGGATCCTTTGATCGTAGGAAAGCTTTCATCTTGTTCTTCCAAATGTTGTAATCCTTTCCATCAAAGTAGGGTGGTCTGGTATTGCTTTGCCCTTCCACCAGCCCTGGTGCTAGCATACTAGCCATGGATCTTTTACTCTGAAGTAAAACACTTCAAATAAAGTAAGAGTACCTAGAGGGGGGTGAATAGGTATATAAAAGATTTTTCTTGATTATTGCGCAATACTTAGACAGTTGAAGGATTTGCGATAAGTAATAATCAACGTAAGACTAAGTAAAGGAAAGAGAGAATTGAACACGCGGTTTATAGTGGTTCGGCTTGATTCAAGCCTACGTCCACTCTTCTGCACTGACAGCCAATTGGCTAGATTCCACTATTAACAAAGAGATGTTACAGTGTTGATCTTTCTTGATTTCTAGGTGTAGATGATATACCACACTCACTCAAGGTATCACCAAGTATGGACACTCTCTATGTATACGATTTTGCTCAGAATGAATCGACTAATAATCAAGATGCTTCAGACTCTGGAATTTCTCTATCAATCACGTACTCAAACAACTAGAACGTCTTCCTTTTTATACTCATTTATGCCATCATACCCGTTGGCACTTTCCAAAGGAATTCCTCCAATCTACCCGTTGGACGGAATCAATCAAGAAGATCATTCGAGCTATTAAATGAACCTGACGATAGCCCATCAATCATGTTCGCCCATACAATCAGGATCTTGGTTTCCAAGAATAGAATATTCCAAGAATATTTCGTCGACCATCGAATCTTCAATTGATCTTGATACGAACAAAAAAATCCGTTATATTTATCCAACCAAAGATCTTCTCCAGAGGATAGGATTAAATCCTCAACCATATACTTCGGCTCTGGATTTCCTTCGTCACTAGATCAGAAAGACTATCAATGAGAATAGTCTTGAGTCTTGAGTCTTGAGTCTTAAGTCTTGAATCTTGAGTCTGGTAATCAGAAAGTCTTCAGACTTTAAACTAGACGATTTGCAGATGTCAAGACTAGACTGATAGAAACATTTTGTCAGTTTCAAAATATTTTGGAAAGATTTCTCCAACAGTATTTTCTCATATTTCAAATAATGAAAAAAATTGATTTCTCTCTATTATTGTGCACATGAGCGTGTGTTGTCTTGGTGCGTGTCTGCGAATCAATGAATCCGTGTTTACCTATTACTTTTTGCATCACTTAGGATCTCCAAAAAGTCACTGCTTAAAATAGATGGCCCTTTGTAACGATGAAGAAAATAATTCGATGTTACAAATGTAAATATAAGAATTTCCACAAAGAGAAAAATTACTCAAAGAATAACAAGTTTTGTCTACTTGTGTGTTTAAGAGAGAGCAATATTTTATATTGCCGATACAACTAATATCATCTTTGCCAATCTGATCACCATATATCCCCATTTCATTATCAAGATCTCCTCTATAGTCTAATTTTCATCCCACGTCTATAAATTTAATCCCCCACCACATATAAATGGTTTTAATTGTGTTCACTATCTAAAATGTCTCAACAGATGGTGTTTGTAACTCAAAAATCGGTTGGCTTTTGTCACGCCTGATCTTCAAGCACGCGCCCATCCCTCACTTGGTCGATATAATAGCGACGTCCTAGGACGCATCGTCGACCCATTCATTTTAATACGCATGCGGAAGCATATAAATAATCCCCAAACAATAAAACAATGAGATAGAAAAGTAGGGCTATATTTTTCACAACTAAAAAACCACAACCACACTTTCATACAAAGCAAGCCTCATAGTATATATTACAATACTATTCACAATAGTCTGATCTAACACATAACCGTTCACACACAAGGTTTGCAAACAAGGTGAGGTCTCAGTCCTTATCCGGGTCATACTTCGGATCATCCTCTTCAAGCTCTTCCTTAAACTCTTCTTCTTTAGGTTCCTCCTCTGCCTCTTCCCACTCCTGATCCTCTTCCAGTTCCTCATCTTGCTCGACTATTTCCCCTTCCTCTTCACTCCAGTTAGCGCCCCCCGCTGAGTATACTAGAGATTTAGGATCACCCTCGAGCTTAGGATCATTGGCATCCACTACCGACCCATCCTTATGATCTGCAATCCCTTCTCCAAACGCTGCCTCTAAGACAAACATAAGCACATCACCTTCCGGTACGGGACCCTCTCTACGCTCATCTTGGTAGTCACGATACCACAACCTATACTCATGGGGTACCAAGCCATCTTTACCCACATCAACCCAGACTGTGGATTTTATCAAAACATACTCTAAACCTTCCGGGTGGGGATATCCTATCTCTCTGACCTCTTCGGGAATACCAAAATGCATGGGAGGATGAGGAGGTGGAGGTGCTACCATCTAGGGACTTGAAATATTGTCTCATAATGGGGTGAGACTACGTCTCAGCAAGTTCTACTCTCCTAAGACTTGATTAGGAAGCCAATACACCTTAGGGCTGCCTAAGCACAACACGAGTCAGAGGACTTACCTTAGCCTCAGTTCCATCCTGCAAGTCGATTACATGTCAAATCGATCAATCAATTTATAGCATCAGATAAAATCATTGATCAATCGACTAAGTCGATTACATGTCATCACAACCTTTTTTTGGTCAGCTCATCTCATACTATCTATAAAGTCTGCTTATATCAGAACTGCTCACTACTAAGCTGATAGATAGATAGTATAGCTCGCTTTTGAGATGATCAGGCATACTGCTCTCTACTAAGCTGCCATATCTCCCTTAAGCTGATATAGTATACCGACAATGCTCAATCTAAGCTGATAAGGTATATTGCTCTCTACTAAGCTGCTATATCGCCCTTAGGCTGATATAGTATACCAACAATACTCAATCTAAGCTGATAAGGTATACTGTTCTCTGCTAAGTTACCATATCGCCCTTAAGTTGATATAGTATACTAGTATACTATTCTTTACTAAGCTGCCATATCGCCCTTAGGTCGATATAGTATACCATCCCAAACATACATCCTAATAAAACAGTCTTGTGTGGGTACACGGTCAGCCTTAATCAAAATATCATATTTTTTCTTTAAAACATCCCACCATTTGCAACAACCCATAAACATATTTTGGCGTTGTAAACTGACGTCCGGTAATGATTCAATTAATTACCAAAATTATTAATTCAGGAATAAATTCCTAAAATCACAATTAAATCAATTCAGCATATTTTAAAGCTGAATAAATAAACAGACTACACCACAATAATCAACATAAAATTCCGGTCATCGACTATCCCAACCTAATTTCTAGAAAATAAATAATTAAATAAATAATTTCGAAAAGTATTAAATAAATACAAAAAATCCAATTTAGGCCCGTAATGAATAATTGGATGCCGAAATGGACCCAGAAAAATTTTGAGGTTCGTTCAATAAATACTATAGACTATTCACTAGCTAATAACACTAACCATTTGCCTAACATGCATTGATAATGCACTAATTTAATTATTATAATATAATCTATCCACCTAATCACACTTAATTAAATCTAATCAACCGCTAAGCATCATTAGCATACTGAGCGAGGTTTAGTGAGTTAAACTCACTTATTTAACGAGCAGGTCGGATCAAACCGACGGGAACATCGCGGGGGACGATTGTCTCCAAAGTGGGCCTAGGTTTCGAGACCCGGAACACCTACAAAATAGGCCTAGATGGCTGCAAACCCACTAATATTATGTTATGTTCTTGATGAAACAGAAAAGAACAAAGCCAGTTTAGAGTGGAAATTGATCGGGAAAAAGGAAAAAGGGCAAACCCGGCCTTGGTGGGGCTTACCGGCAATGGAATGGCGGAGCACGAGCTCCGATTGAGCTCCACGAGCTGCTAGATAGTGGCTAGGATGACGTGAGGTGCGGATGAGGGGTCGAGGTCGAGCGGTGAGGCGGGGAGCACGTGCAGCGGTCGCGGCGGTCGCAGGGTGTGCGACGTGGAGGGGCGGCCGTCCGGCGCAGCTGCTGGCTTCTTGCTAGCTATTGGGAGCGAAAATGCTGATGAGGAAAGCAAGAGAGGTGGCCGGCCAAGCTTGGAGAGGAAGGAAGAGAAAGATAGGTCCCTTTGACCAATTTCTTCCACAAGCTTTTCTCCTTTGACCAACCATGGCCAAGTATAGTCCCTTGGCTGGCCTTAGGCCACCAAGGCCCACCCACAACCTTTGAAAGGGTCCAATTTGCCTAGACATGGGGGGAGCTACGAATTTGCAATTCTTGGCCTCAATTGGACACTTAATCTTGTTCAATTAAATCTCACTTGGCCTCAATAAATTCTATTATTGAGTCAATACTCAAATTGGTATTTTTCATCACCAATGGATCCATCTTGCATCCCAATTTTGCGACAAAAAACGATCCCTGGCATTTTCTAAACAAAAACGATCATATGCCAATTTTTTCCCAAAAAGTCTCAGATTTCAGAAAAATCTTTTGAGGCTGAGTTGACATTCCTAGAATTTATTGTGACATGACAGAATCTTCAATTTCTGAAATTAGACTTAAATTCATGGTTAATTTCACTCAGGCACATTTTTAGCATGACCTAGGCTCTTTGAGTAGTTTGCATAAATTTTTAGTGCAAATGACCTATGGTCGATTTTCTTCAAGCCAAAATGAACCCACTCGACACATTGGCAACTCTCAGTTATCGTGAAAATCTTGAGGATTCAAAAATGGACACAGGGTACCAAAACGATAGATAAATCAATCTAGTGTTGGTCGACAAGAATTTTCCAATTTAGTGGTGTCACCCACGATTAACCACACATCTTAGTCGAATCGACCTATCTCTGATCTCAAATCGATTTTATACTGTGCCGTAATGACTTCTAAAGATAAACACGGTCGACTAGCCGATTCCTGGTCGAATTCTCAAGTCTATTGCATTAAAATTCCTTAATGGCTTCCCTGGATAATCTAGTTATCCCGAGAGTAATCAGCTCTAAGAACAGCTCTATAGGCGTGTCAATGAAATGCCCGATTAATTCAATAGAAAACATAAGTGAAATTTGGGATGTCACAGCTTTTATTCTAATTAACGGCTTTTATTCTAATTAACATCATATTGTCATTAATTATGATCAAAGTTTATATCTACTCATTGTTAAAATAGACATGGGAGCATTTCACTACTTAGATTTTATGGTTTTCTTCAGTACCAATTTATTTGTTGTTTTAGTTAATTATTATTGGCGTTAATATTACGTCATTGTGATTGGTGCATGCTATTGTCACAGATTGTGATTCTCCCATACTCACGTATCCTTGTGAGTGGAGATTGGGATTATTGCATGAATTGTGAGTTATGTAAAGGGGATGAATACAACTGGTTCATGAGTCGCATTAGGAAGGTTTGTGCTAGGAGTTCTAGAATAGAACGATTATATCTCTCCCGTGCATAAATTGGTCAGGAGCTGATGCCACTCTCTTGATGAGGCCATGGCAAGCCAAGATTAGTTGTTATGCCTAAAGTGTTTTGTTGTCTCGCTTGATGGACTAAATGATCAACCTAAGCTAGGTGTGGGTAATCCGATATGAGGATGCTATATGACCCACTAAGCGCCACATGAGCTATCTTGTGTTCAAGAAATTGCTTGCTTGTGACACTATCATGTTGCTTTCTATGTAGTTCTTAAAGTTAGACAGAAAGAAATTAGATATTCGACAATGTTAAATATATTAAAATCAAATGAAACATAATCAATCTCCTCAGACAAGAACTACTTCAAAGACGAAATACACCTCACTCATAATTTTATAGCTTTCTGTTTGCAAAAGGGACAAAATTCCCCCTCATGAGCCATTTCTCAATACAACCATAGTGAAAGTTGTGACATCCTGATTTTCAAGCTCTATTTTCAATTGAATAAGTTGGGCTTTTCATTGACGCGCTTATAGTTCATTTCTCTAAATTGGCCACTTATGAGATAACTAACCTATCAGGTGAAACCATTAAGGAATATAAACACAATGGACTTGAGAATTCGAGCAGGAATCGACTGCTCGACCATGCTAATGCAAGGGTCATTATGGCACAGTTAAAAATTGATTAGAAACCAGAGATATGTCGACTCGGCAGAGGTATGTGATTAATGTGTGGTGATTTCACTTAATTACAAAATTGCTGTCAATCAGCAATCGACCGATTTTTCTATCGTTTTGATACCCTGTGTCTGTATTTGAAATCTCGAGATTTTCATGACAATCGAGAGTCGCCAATATGTTGAAGATGTACATTGTGGATTGAAAATAATCGACCACGGGTCAATTGCACTAAAAATTCTTAAATGCTTCCAGGTAGGTTAAGTCACGTTAAACTTGTGCCAAATTGAAATTAACCGTAAATTTGAATTCGATTTTAGAAAGTGAAAGTTTTGTTATGTCACGAGTCATTTTAGGAACATTGACTCATCCTCCGAAGATTTTTTTGCAAACCGAGATTTTTGGCGGAAATTGAAAATAGGGCCGTTTTTGTCAGAAAATTCAGGGGACTGTTTTTTCTATCGCATTTTTAGGATGCAAGTTAGTTCTATTGGCAAGGAAAAATTTCAATTTGGTTAAGGACACCTTGGTTGAACTTATAGGGACCAATTTAAGCTCAATTGGAGATGAAATGGGTTCAATTTGGGGAAATTTGGTGCAAAATTCGTAGGTCCCTTGGTCCACCACTTTTGGACCACTTCATTAGCTTGCAAAGGAAGCTTGGTGGTTTCCAAAGAGCTATGGAAGACAGCCAAGGGCTGTGGGGCCTTGTCTTGGGGACAAAGGGATAGATTGGAAGCAAAGTGGCCCCCTCCAAGCCTTTGTTGTCCCCTTCTTCTTTAGCAAGCTTTTCTTTCTCCATTGGTGGACATTTGAAGCTCCAAAAATCACAGAGAGAAACTAGAGAGTGACCGGCAGCCTCCCCCTAGCCCGTCACACGCCCTCCCAAGCCGCCGGACCGTCACACTTCAGCCGCTCGCCCACTCGGAGCTGCTCAACCACGTCTGCCTAACCTCGCACCTCCTTGCTATCCCCAATAACCCCCGGCTACCGTTGAAGCCCCGCCGTTGCCGTTCCGTCGCCATCTGCCTCCGCCATTCACCGCTGCAGCCTCCTCCGCCCATCCCCTGCTGTTTTGGCCTCAACCGTTAACCGCAGCATCCCTGTTCAGCAACAAGCAGAGGCCAAAGGGTCAACCTAGCCATGAGCTTCGGGGCTCATTTTAGGACCCTTTTGGGCCTTGTAAGGTGTCACCGCTTTGGAGATTGTCACCCGTCTCCACGTTCCCGTTGTCGTGGACTCATCATATTTCAAAATCCGTGAGTTTACTCACTAAACTTTGCTTATGGAGTTAATGATGCTTAAGGGTTGATTAGTTTAGTTTAGGCTAAGTATGGTTTATGTGGTTAGTTAGAATGGATTAGTGATTTAATTACTCGTTATCGCATGTTAGGTGGTTAGATCGGCTTAATTAGCAACTAGATAGGTTGTATTATTTATCTAGATAGGTTTGGAATTTTTCCGAGCTCGTTTCTGTATTTAATTAGGCTTTCCTGGCCTATGTTTCTATTTATGGCAATTAAATCTATTTATTTAATTGTTTTTGGTATTTATTTAATTATTTATTATTTTCCAGAAATTATACGGGATAACCGGTTACCAAAATTTCATGCTAATTGCAATGGTATAATTGGTTTATTTAATTGAGTGTTGATTTGTGCAAATTGAGTGAGAATTGTAATTTTGAGTATTTATTCTAAAATTGAGTAATTTCGGTATTTAACTAGAGAATATTGGGCGTCGGTTTACAGCGCCAAAAATGTGTTTATGGACAATTATAATTAATGGAATTTTCTAAAAGAAAGATATTGTGTTTTTGGCTCAAGCCGACAGTGTACCCACACATGATTATTTTTATCGAGTACTTTTAACTTAATGATATATCAGCTTATGAGAGAATATATGCATGTCAGCTTGTGCGAGCATATTTATCGTCAGTTTTTGGGACCCTTTGCACGTCAGCTTGTGAGAGCATTATACTGTATCAGCCTATGCGCTTTGATACATCAGCTTGTGAGAATAGTATATATTTTTATCAGCTTTTGGGTCCCTTTGCACGTCAGCTTGTGAAAACAGTATACTGTATTAGCCTACGAGCTATGATACGTCAGCTTGTGAGAGCAGTATACCTTATTAGCTTTTGTCAACTAAGATCATTATATCAGCTTGTGAGAGCGTGATCTATATTATCAACTTGTGCAAGCTACTATCTATCTATATCGGCTTGCGAGAGCTATGACCATATATTGTAGCTTGTGAGAGCATTGACCGATTTTTTCAGCTTGTGTGAGCAGTGGTCATACTGAATTGATAGATAGTACTGTTGGTATGGAATTGTGCTAATTGGCTGACTAATTGATTGACTGTATTGAATTGAGTGGATTGGTTGAGATCATGAACTATACTGACTTGCAGGAAGGACTGAGGCAAAGGTAAGTCCTCTGTCTTGTGTGTGTATAAGTAACCTTTAGGCGTATTTCCTTCCTAGTCGGAGTTTAGGGGGTGAAATTGCTAAGACATTGTCTCACCCCGTCGTGGGCTTAGCTTTTCAGGGCCCTAGTGTGAAGAACCCGAAGCTTGAGGCGGAAGGGTCAGGAGCATGGGTGGCTCAGAAGTTCTTTTTGTAGATAGACCTCATGTACTTAGATCCTAGAGTTGGCCTCTGTTTGTAAACTAGATTGTTTATAAAAGGTGTGTTAATTGATTTGAAATTTGTTGTCCTACTTTTTTATCACATGTATGTTATTGTCAGGGGATTAGTTTATACGCTTCCACATGTGCATAAAAATTGAATGGGTAGGCGACGCGTCCTGGGATGTCGCAAATTTTATCGACCATTGAGGGATGGGCACATGCTCGAGATTTGGGGCGTAACATCCTTGCTCAGTGTGGTATTAGAGTTGATCGATTGTTGAAGTGATAAGATACGATAGGTTTATGGAATAGATATAGGATTGACCTCTACTTCATGCTGATACATGTGATTGATAGCTGATTATAAGCTTGTTTGTGGGGATCACTCAGTTTCTAATTCGGTGTGAAATTGGAAAGTAAGTTTTGTAAGAATCTTGCATAATGAGTGATCAGAAGCAGAGGACTCCTAGTAAGAGGGCAATAGCCTCTGTGACTTGGGGTAGAATGCCAATAAGGATCGGTGCCCGAGGTAGTCGTAGTAGAGCGCTAGCTCAGGCCAGCGCGAGTGTAAGAGTACCGATGCAAGCCAATACTAAAAGTGTAGTAGCACCAAGCGATCCTAGGTTCAACAAGATCGTTCAAGCGCAAGTGACCCTTGGGAACTTGTTGACCCAACAAGCATAGAATCAAGCCGCCCCATCTAGGTCACGGTTCAATTCAAGCAAAGATGGAAATTGGTTTGGGAAGGAGCCTATGACCGAAGAAATGTATTCCATTTCGCCCAACAAGAAGAGTAGGGTAGACAAGTTAGCACCAAATCAAAATGGAGTTTGTTGTTTCTGTGGGAGACAACATGGATGAGCTCGTGTTTTCCTAGGACAAGAATATGTTACGGGTGTCGCCAGTACAACCACCTAATCAAAGATTGTCCCAAAAGACTGATGGGATTGCAAGTGCCACCGCCACTAATGGAGCAGAACAAAGGGAATTGTGACGCCCCGAACCCCCCTAGGGTCGCCACAAGCACCAACGTTACACCTTTGACATCTCTTAGAAGAGGCATCATAAATCATAAACATTTTTTTTTAAAACGATTCCAGCGCGACTCATTAGCAGAAGCAAAATATAACATCGCCATCTCACCCTCCATTAACCATGATACAATTGCCCACAACTAAACATCATAATAAAGACAAAGCCACGACACTTTATTTACATATTTTCAAGATGGGTTTCCTTGGGTCAGTACATCAAAAGAAAGGCCAGGACATGAAGCCACACTCGGCGTAAACCCCAAAAAGAAACACTCAACCCACTATGACTAACGTGCAAGATCCCCCATCACTAGTGTCGACTAACCATCCCAAAAATTTTAAGCTCCTACTTGTCACGCACGGGCCCTCACACCCATCCTGGTGCATTAGGAGGTGGCGGCAGCAACAACCCTCGCATTACTCCGTCACGACGAATGTGGACGGATATGAAGTCCTGGACAACAGAGCCCCTAGCCAGGCCCACATCGTACATAACTAAACAGCGCACTCGAATATACGTCAAACCAGGAACAGAGGGACAATCAAACTCCTCGCACTCGACCTCCACATCCGAAGGTAAGCTATAAAATACGCCCCGCGTGATAGCAGGGAGCGGCATGCTGCTAATCTGAAATATTGGTCCCCGAATGGGTGAGTACAACCACTCAGCAGGTAAAGGAATCCAATAACCACTCAATGCATCATACAATACAATCATAACATCATACATGTCACTCATGCATCCAAGCATACTTACCTTGAAGCCATACATATACCATTATACATCTTAAACACAATCATGTCATACATGCACATCATTATGCCATAGGTGATCATCATCACAACATACACATGTCATCATACCATAGGTGATCATCATCACATCATACACATGTCATCATGCCATGGGTGATCATCATCATACCATGTCATACATGCATATCATCATGCCATAGGTGATCATCATCATACCATGTCATACATGCATATCATCATGCCACAGGTGATCATCATCATATCATGTCATATATGCATGATTCAATTTCCCCTTTTTAAATTTTCAGTTCGATCACCACATCACTATTTCTCGAGATCATCAAATTCATCCCATTCTTAACACTCGTGCCCCATCCTAGCATGGTGAGTAAAACCTCTGGCATTCAGCCATTTAAGGCTACCGGGCATCCGGCACCCCCACATTCTGGGCATCTCGCATCCCAACTGGCATCACGATGCATCCCCTCGGGCAAAGACCTCTGAGGCTTCCGGCATTTACACTCCCTGGTCGGGCATCCCGCACCCCAACTGGCATCACGAGGCATCCCCCTGGGCACAAACCTCCAAGGCTTCTGACACCCCTAACTATCCGGGCATTTTGAAACTCCTGAGGACATCCGTTCTTGTATCTCAATACAATCCGGGCCATCCGGCACCCCCCATCCTGGGCATCCTAACATTCCCAAGGCATTATCATCCGCCCCAAACAATCTCCTCATTTATCTCTTTTATTCATGGTTACCAATTTATGTCTCAACTCAGCACGACACATGATGCAATGGCAAGCAAGATCACTTTCATCCTTTAATTTATACATGCATAATTAGTCATCATTGTACCTGTAGCAAGATGCAAAATAAAAATTTATGGAATTCATACAATTTAGAATAATCCATTTATCATGCCCTTTTTGGAAATTATTTAAATTCCATATTGCACCATTTTGAAAATATTTAAATTAAATATCCATACGATTTTCAAAAATCATGAAATTAAAGCATGTGATAACCAAGACAATAAGAAAATGATTTCATGAAAAACACACGGCCAACAAAGTTCCACACAAAAGATATCATTCACACAATCACAGCATGCATTTTCGGATAAAAACAGAATGTGCAATTTTTGAAATAATTCAATTAAAATACCCGAACAACCTCCGAAAATTATGAAATTTTACCAGGTTATATTTAAGACACTAATCTAGATTTTTCATGCATACTTCTAAGACATATTCGTTTTAGGTAATTTCCTATAGTCGTACGAAGTTTCTGGTTCTCATACCAAAACATACAGTGTAGTCATCTCCGAAATACCGGGTTTTTACCCACTCATTCTTCTTTGTTTCCTCTGGAATTTGGATATGTTTTGCTTCAAGAGGTTCCATACAACTTTCATTAAGCGATCTAGGTCAAATTTCCAAAGAACAGTCACCATATGTGTCCATGAAGTCTCGGGTGTCCTGTACCGCGTCTCCAGATCTACCGTCTTCAAGAGTAAATCGATTCACTAGGCTATACTTGTTCATTTTACTTCAAATTTGAGTATGTTAGTCTTTAAGATTTTCTCTACAAGTTTTATGGAGAAGTAGACGAGAGATTCTTGATAAAAATCAACATGTAACCACAAATCCACCGAAAGGTCAGTGAAATCGTTCCAGATCTGGTGTCTCCGTAGGATGAGAGTTTGACCCCTTAAGTCTTCATCATTTTGCATCAAATTTTAGTATGTTGTATTTTAAGATATTTGGTACAACGATTATGAAGGAATCAAAGTCAAAATCGAACTCAAAACATGCATGCAAGCTCTCACAAGATTCTGGCTCAGGCGGTTCATGCGAAAACAGCTACATCACTCAAGAACAAGTCATTCTAGCTTCGGTTTCTCCCTCCTAACCACCCAAAATTCGACACTACTCTAAACATACATGAAACCCACACATGCAAGAGCAGCAAAAGGACCCTAACTTGCCTCTAAACCGAGGAGGACAACGGCACACGGCGGACGGACGAGCAGCGTGCGACGGCGACGGGCGACTCCTCCTTCCTCTCAGCTTCTCTTCTCTCGGCCTCACTCTCTCTTTCTCTCACACGATTCTCTCTCTCTCTCTCTCTCTCTCTCTCTCTCTCTCTCTCTCTCACTTGGCCGAACCGACCACCCTCTCTCTCTCCTCTTCCTTTTATTCCCCAATTCCTCATCATTTACAATGATTGCATGCCACCCTTGATAGCCAATGCATGAAGACCCCCTTTTTGCCACTTGTCATGACACATGCATAATGGGCTTTGGGCTTGGGCTTAGATTGAAAGAAGTGGGCCGGCCACTCCTTCCCCCTCATGGTCGACGGCCACTCCTCCTTGGGCGCAATTGGGCCGGCCACTCGGCCCATCAAAGGCTTAAGCTATTGGGCCTAAGGCCCAACCTAATTAAACATCATTTTTAACCCCTTTTTCTATTCTTTATTTTAAGAATTTAAACTACTAAATTCCACATGGCCAAAATCTTGTTACATTTTATTTATAGATTTAAATTTATGAGGTGCATAACCAAGCATAGATTATTCTCATTAATTGATCCTATAGTCCAAATTTTAAAAATTCAGGAACATAAGCATATCACTTAGCCTTAAGAGAAAACTAATAGCTAAAGCATAAACCATAGGTAATTTTATTACCTAATTATGAGCTTTAATTCCTCTAGAGGTTGTCTTGAATTTTTGTGATGCCACAATTCTCCCCTCCTTAGAGAATTTCGTCCTCGAAATTAGACAGTACTCGTGCTTTCTTGAAACAAATAGGGATATTTTTCCTTCATCTGATCCTCACTTTCCCATGAAGCTTCCTCCATATCATGATGTCGCCATAATACCTTAACCAAAAGGATCTTCTTAGTCCTAAGAATTTGTTCCTTCCGATCCAGTATCTGTACAGGCTCTTCAATGTACCTCACTTTCTCATATACTTTGATGGCTTCATGATCGAGTATGTGATCAGGATCTGGCTGGTACTTCCTCAACATTGATACATGAAACACATCGTGCAAATTTCCCAACTTAGGAGGTAGCGCTAAGCGATAAGCTACGTCCCCTATCCTTTCGAGTATTTCAAAAGGTCCAACAAATCTAGGGCTTAACTTACCCTTCATCCCAAATCGAGATATCCTTTTCATTGGAGATACCTTAAGGAATACATGGTCTCCCATGCTAAATTCCAAAGGCCTTCTACGCCTATCTACATAATCTTTCTGCCTACTTTAAGCTGTTTTAAGTCTTTTCTTGATAATTTCAATAGCTTCAGCGGTAACTTATACCAGTTCAGGTCCTGTCAATTTCCTTTCACCTACTTCATTCCAACAAACAGGAGTCCTACATCTCCTTCCATATAATGCTTCATAGGAAGCCATGCCTATACTTTTCTGAAAACTATTATTATAGGCAAATTCCACCAAATGCAATCTTTCATCCCAATTTCCTTTTAAATCAATTACACAAGCCCTCAACATATTCTCTAATGTTTGGATTACTCTTTCTATCTATCCATCTGTTTGGGGATGAAAAGCAATACTAAACTGAAGTTTAGTTCCTAATGCAATTTGAAGACTTCGCCAAAAGTTCAAAGTAAATCTCGAATCCCGATCTGAGGTAATAGTTACTGGAACACCATGCAAGTGACTACTTGACTTACATACATGTCCGCATATTTGTCCATTGGGTAGTCCATGCAAATAGCTAGGAAATGAGCCGATTTAGTCAAACGATCCACTATAACCCAAATAGAGTCATGACTACTTGACATCCTTGGTAATCCTTGTATGAAGTCCATTGTTATATGCTCCCACTTCCATTCTGGTATGTCTAATGGTCTAAAAAGTCCTGCGGGTTTGCGATGCTCCGCTTTTACTTCCTGGCACGTCAAACATTGAGAAACGTACCTAGCTATATCTGCCTTCATACAATTCCACCAAAATTGCTGACGCAAATTCCTGTACATCTTTGTACTACCCAGATGAATACTATAATTACTCTCATGTGCCTTCGACAGAATTTCCTTTTTTAATTCTTCGTTGTCGAGAACACAAAGTCGTCATTGGCATCTTACCATCCCATCATCAAAGACTTGAAATTTTGGTCTTTTTCCTAAAGATGCTGTGTCTTTTATTTTCAAAATCTCCGAGTCAAACTCTCGCAGGATTTTAACTTTCTGAATAATTTTAGGCTCAATCCTTAATGCACTAAGCATACCAATAAGGCAATCTACTTTTAATTTAAATTATGAGTCTATAACGGATTTTAACAGGTTCCATTCCGCCATTCTTAAATTGGCCATCTCCATAGCCGACTTACGACTAAGAGCATCCGCTACCTTATTCGCTTTCCCTGGATGATATCTTATCTCACAATCATAATCCTTTAACAACTCCATCCACCTCCTTGTCTCATGTTCAATTCCTTTTGTGAGAATAGATATATCAAGCTCTTATGATCCGTATAAATCTTAAACTTCTCCCCATACAAATAGTGTCTCCATATCTTCAAGGCAAACACTATAGCTGCTAGTTCTAAATCATGTGTTGGGTAATTCAATTCATGTGGTTTCAATTGTCTAGATGCATAGGCTATAACATTGCCATGCTGCATCAAAACACATCCCAGTCCTTTGTGAGATGCATCACTATACACTGTAAAACCATCAGGTCCAGTAGGTATAGTCAGGATTTGAGCTAAGGTCAATTTCCTTTTAAGCTCCTGGAAACTCCTTTCACATTCCTCATTCCATTCAAATTTTACATTCTTTCGAGTCAACTTAGTTAAAGGACCTGCCAATCGTGAAAATCCTTCAATAAACCTTCTATAATAACCAGCCAGTCCTAAGAAAATTCGTATTTCAGTACGTATCGTTGGTCTTGGCCAATTTACTACCATTTCAACTTTTGCCGGGTCTACTGCAATTCCCTTTCCTAACACCACATGCCCTAAAAATATTATTTGGTCTAGCTAAAACTCACACTTACTAAACTTGGCATATAACTTATGCTCTCTCAGGGTCTGCAAAACTTTTTTTCAAATGTTGCTCATGCTCTTTAGACCCTTTTGAATATACCAGAATATCATCAATAAATACTATCACAAACTGGTCTAAATAAGGCTTAAATATCCTATTCATTAAATCCATAAATGTAGCCGGCGCGTTAGTCAATCCAAATGGCATAACAAGGAACTCGTAGTGTCCATAACGAGTCCTAAATGCAGTCTTAGGAATGTCCTATTTCTTAATTCTTAACTAATGGTATCCCGACCTCAAGTCAATCTTAGAGAAGTCCGAACTTCCCTGGAGTTGGTCAAACAGGTCATCAATTCTCAGCAAAGGATATTTATTTTTAATGGTTACCTAGTTTAGCTGCCTATAATCAATGCACAAGCGCATCGATCCATCTTTCTTTTTCACAAACAAGACCAGTGCACCCCAAGGTGAAGCACTTGGTCTAATGAATCCTTTGTCGAGCAACTCCTATAGTTGCACTTTCAATTCCTTCAACTTGACTAAGGCCATCCTACATAGGGCTTTTGATATTGGTCATGTTCCAGGCATTAACTCAATTTCAAATTCAACTTCCCGCTCTGGTGGTAATCCAGGCAATTCCTTAGGAAATACATCTTGAAATTCATTAACTACTCGAACTTCCTCAAGTTTAGGCTCCTCCCTTGCATAATCTTTAATTATGGCCAAGTATCCTTGACATCCTTTATCAAGTAACGCATAGGCTTCTACTACCGAAATAAGTGCTACGAGTAGATGGGTCTGACCTCCTAAAAATTCACAACTAGACTGATCAGGCAAAACGAATTGGATCACTCTCCTATAACAATCCATCTGGGCCAGATACTTACGAAGCCGATCCATTTCTATAATAACATCAAAATCATACATGGCCATTACAACTAAGTCTATTTCCATATCCTTTCCTTCTATTGATATCTTACAATTCCCACACACCAGCATAGACAATACCATATCCTTTAAAGGCGTGGAAACACAAAGAGGCGTCTCAAGAGGCATAACTTCTATTTTATTCAAACGTCTATATCTTTCAGACACAAATGAATGCATTGCACCCGTATCAAACAATGCGTATGCCTTTTCACCATTAATAAGAATCGTACCTGAGATAACATTTTTGGAAGCTTTCGCTTCCTCTTGGGTGACTGCATACACCCTTCCTTGTGCTGGTGGCCTCTGAGGATTTCCTTGTAAATTCGATCTAACAGCACTCTGATATCCCTATCGCACCAAGCCAACACTCCCTTGCGACCTTTCTTGCGAGAAACTTCTCCTAAGATGACCCACTTGTCCACAACCAAAACATTTTAGTTGTTCATTGCAAGGTCCTGGGCCATGTCGCCCATTACACTTTTGACAAACACCAAGCTGATAGGGTGCTTTCCCTATATTCAAACCACTTCTTGCTCCCCCAAAATTTCCAAAATTACTCTTCTTCTTCACATTCCAAGTCTGACCTTGACCAGAATAGGGTCTCTTACCCCTTTCTCACATCATTAAAGTTCAGCAGTTTCTTAAACTCCGACCGCTCTCTTAATAGCTCATGTTCCATTAACTGTGCCCTTTCATAAATTTCATTATAATCTCTTATGTTCGAAGGCACTAGTTGTTTTCTAATGTCAGTTCTCAACCCTTTCAAGAATCTCTTAGCCTTTTCCTTGTGATCCTCAATCAATCTAGGAGCATATCTAGACAATTCAGAAAATCTAGCCTCATACTAGTCTACTATCAGCTCCTTTTGTTCTAGTTGAACAAATTCTGTAATTTTCCTATCCTTAGCACAGCCAGAAAAATGCTTTCTATTGAAAGCTCTCACAAACTCTTCCCAGTTAACCTCAGTACCTGGTGGGAAGATTGTGTCCCTCGATGCTCTCCACCAAAACTTTGCATTTCCCTCCAACTGGTACTCTGCCAAAGTTATTTTCTCAACAGTAGTGCAGTCCAACAACCTGAAAATTCGTTCTGTCCCATCAATCCATTGCTCCGCCTCCTCAGGACTTCCCATTCCATTGAACTTAGGTGGCTTCAACTTCAGAAATTGCTCCACTAGTCCTTAAGTACGGCATTCTGCTCCAGGTTGTTGCTGCGCCTGCCTTTCCATCAGATTTTCAATATTGGCTAATGCCTACAAGATGTCTTCCATTCGGGGTTCAGCCCTTGCAGTAGAGGCTTCAACCCTTGATGGGTGAGCACTTCTAGCTCGCACCATGACTTTCCTGCAATTTCCAAGCATAGCCTTAGGAATAATCTGAGACTCACTACCTCCATTCAAAGCAACTACTACTACTACTACATAAGTAACATATACATGTTACTGGTACCTAAAGGCAACTCAAAATTAACTACTAGGGATCTACGAGTGAATACATCATCACCCGTTATTCAATTATTTCATTTTATATCATATGGTGTGCATTGTCATCATGTTCCTCAATTTCCAAATGAGGCTCCTTATCACTCCACCTATAACCACTCGCTCTGATACCAAAAAGGGGTGCTGTGACACCCCAAACCCCCTTAGGATCGCCACAGGCACCAACGTTACACCTTTGACATCTCTTAGAAGAGGTGTCATAAATCATAGACATTTTTTTTTTAAAAAAATGGTCCCAGCGTGACTCATTAGCGGAAGCAAAATATAACATTGCCATCTCACCCTCTATCAACCACGATACAATTGCACACCACTAAACATCATAATAAAGACAAAGCCACGACACTTTATTTACATATTTTCAAGATGGGTTTCCTTGGGTTGGTACATCAAAAGAAAGGCCAGGACATGAAGCCACACTTGGCCTAAACCCCAAAAAGAAACACTCGACCCACTACGACTAACGTGCAAGATCCTCCATCACTAGTGTTGGCTAACCATCCCAAAAAGGTTAAGCTCCTACTTGTCACGCACGGGCCCTCACACCCATCTCAGTGCATCAGGAGGTGGCGGCGGCAACATCCCTCGCATTACTCCGTCGCGACGAATGTGGACGGATACGAACTCCTGGACAACAAGCCCCCAGCCAGGCCCACATCGTACATAACTAAACAGCGCACTCGAATATACGACAGACTAGGAACAGAGGGACAATCAAACTCCTTGCACTCAACCTCTACATCCGTAGGTATGCCGTAAAATATGCCCCGCGTGATAGTAGGAAGCGGCATGCTGCTAATCTGAAATATTGGTCCCCAAAGGGGTGAGTACAACCACTCAGCATGTAAAGGAATCCAATAACCACTCAATGCATCATACAATACAATCATAACATCATACATATCACTCATGCATCCAAGCATACTTACCTTGAAGCCATACATATACCATTATACATCTTAAACACAATCATGTCATACATGCACATCATTATGCCATAGGTGATCATCATCACAACATACACATGTCATCATACCATAGGTGATCATCATCACATCATATACATGTCATCATGCCATGGGTGATCATCATCATACCATGTCATACATGCATATCAGAATGCCACAGGTGATCATCATCATACCATGTCATACATGCATATCAGAATGCCACAGGTGATCATCATCATATCATGTCATATATGCATGATTCAATTTCCCCTTTTTAAATTTTCAGCTCGATCACCACATCACTCTTTCTCGAGATCATCAAATTCATCCCATACTTTACACTCACGCCCCATCCTGGCATCGCGAGTAAAACCTCCGGCATTCAGCCATTTAAGGCCACCGAGCATCCGGCACCCCCACATTCCGGGCATCTCGCATCCCAATTAGCATCACGAGGCATCCCCTCGGGCAAAGACCTCCGAGGCTTCCGACATTTACACTCCCTGGCCGGGCATCCCACACCCCAACTGGCATCACGAGGCATCCCCCTGGGCACAAACCTCCAGGGCTTCTGGCACCCCCAACTTTCTAGGCATCTCAAAACTCCCAAAGACATCCGGCCTTGTATCTCAATACAATCCGGGCCATCCGGCAGCCCCCATCCCGGGCATCCTAACACTACCAGAGCATTATCATCTGCCATAAACAGTCTCCTCATTTATCTCTTTTATTCATGGTTACCAATTTATGTCTCAACTCAGCACGGCACATGATGCAATGGCAAGCAAGATCACTTTCATCCTTTAATTTATACATGCGTAATTAGTCATCATTGTACATGCAGCAAGATGCAAAATAAAATTTATGGAATTCATACAATTTAGAATAATCCATTTATCATGCCCTTTTTGGAAATTATTTAAATTCCAGCTTGTACCATTTTGAAAATATTTAAATTAAATATCCATATGATTTTTAAAAATCATGAAATTAAAGCATGTGATAACCAAGACAATAAGAAAATGATTTCATGAAAAACATACGGCCAACAAAGTTCCACATAAAAGATATCATTCACACAATCACAGCATGCATTTTCGGATAAAAACAAAATGTGGAATTTTTGAAATAATTCAATTAAAATACCCGAACGACCTTCAAAAATTATGAAAATTTACCAGGTTATAGCTAAGACACTAATGTAGATTTTTCATGCAGACTTCTAAGCCATATTCGTTTTAGACAATTTTCTATAGTCGTACGAAGCTTCTGGTTCTCATACCGAAACGTACAGTGTAGTCATCTCCTAAATACCGGCTTTTTACCCACTCATTATTCTTAGTTGCCTCTGAAATTTGGATATGTTTTACTTCAAGAGGTCCCCTACAACTATCATTAAGGGATTTAGGTCAAATGTCCAAAGAACAGTCACCATATGGGTCCATGAAGTCTCGGGTGTCCTGTACCGCGTCTCCAAATCTACCGTCTTCAAGAGTAAATCGATTCACTAGGCTATACTTGTTCATTTTACTTCAAATTTGAGTATGTTAGTCTTTAAGAATTTTTCTACAAGTTTCATGCAGAAGTTGAAGATATATTCTTGATAAAAATCAACATGCAACCACAAATCCACCGAAAGGTCAGTGAAATCGTTCCAAATCTGGTGTCTCCATAGGATGAGAGTTTGACCCCTTAAATCTCCACAATTTTGCCCCAAATTTTATTATGTTGTATTTTAAGATGTTATCTACAACTTTCATGAAATAATCAAAGTTAAAATCGAACTCAAAACATGTATGCAAGCTCTCACAAGATTCTGGCTCAGGCGGTTCATGCGAAAACAGCTACATCACTCAAGAACAAGTCATTCTAGCTTTAGTTTCTCCCTCCTAACCACCCAAAATTCGACACTACTCTAAACATACATGAAACACACACATGCAAGAGCAGCAAAAGGACCCTAACTTGCCTCTAAACCGAGGAGGATGACGGCACACGGCGGACGGACAAGCGGCGTGCGGCGGCGACGGGCGACTCCTCCTTCCTCTCGGCTTCTCTTCTCTCGGCCTCACCCTCTCTTTCTCTCGCACGATTCTCTCTCTCTCTCTCTCTCACTTGGCCGAACTGGCCACCCTCTCTCTCTCCTCTTCCTTTTATTCCTCAATTCCTCATCATTTACAATGATTGCATGCCACCCTTGATAGCCAATGCATGAAGACCCCCTTTTTGCCACTTGTCATGACACATGCATAATGGGCTTTGGGCTTTGGCTTAGATTGGAAGATGTGGGCCGGCCACTCCTTCCCCCTCATGGTTGACGGCCACTCCTCCTTGGGCCTAATTGGGCCGGCCACTCGGCCCATCAAAGGCTCAAGCTATTGGGCCTAAGGCCCAACCTAATTAAAAATCAATATTTTTACCCCTTTTTCTATTCTTTATTTTAAGAATTTAAATTACTAAATTCCACATGGCCAAAATCTTGTTACATTTTATTTATAGGAATTTAATTTATGAGGTGCATAGCCAAGCATAGATTATTCTCATTAATTTATCCTATAGTCCAAATTTTAAAAATTCAGGAACACAAGCATATCACTTAGCCTTAAGAGTAAACTAATGGCTAAAGCATAAATCATAGGTAATTTCATTACCTAATTATGAGCTTTAATTCCTCTAGAGGTTGTCTTGAATTTTTGGGATGTCATAGGAATACGCCACAAAACACACAGTGGGGTATTTGGAACGGGCCTCCAGTGCAAGGAAGCATGTGTGCTGTCACCTGAGAGGAGGCAGAGGACTCACCATACAGGTGCCGAGTTTATTGAAGGAAGCATGGACCAACCCAGTGTCCCGGTATAACGAGAGCATGCTATAGATCTGGACAGCATGGCCATCATGTGACATCATGATTTTCCAATGCTGTCTTCAATTTAATAAGTCGGGCTTTTCATCGATGCGCCTATAGTTCTTTTCTCTAAGTTGGCCACTCATAAGATAACTAGCCTATCAGGTGAAGCTGTTAAAGGATTATAATGCAGTAGACTTGAGAATTTGACTAGAAAACGACTGCTCGACCGTGCTCATCTGCAAAGATCATTACGTCACCGTCAAAATCGATCAAAGACCAGAGATAAGTCGATTCAACAGAGGTATGTGATTAAGTGTTGGTGATTCCACCTAATTGCAAAATTCTCGTCGAACGGTACTAAACCGATTTTTCTATCTTTTATGTACCCCGTGTCGTATTTGAAACCTTGAGATTTCCATGACAACTGAGAGTCGCCAATGAGTCGAAGATGCACTTTGTGGCTTCAAAATAATCAACCATAGCTCAAATGCACTAAAAATTCCCGAAAGCTACCAAGTATATTAGGACGCGCTAAAATCGCACCGGATTGAAATTAATAGTGAATTTAAACCTGATTTTAGAATTTGAAAGTTTTTTCATGTCACAAATCATTTTAAGAACGTTGACTCATCCTCAGAAGATTTTTCTACAAATCGAGATTTTCGGCGAAAAATCAAAGTATTGTTATTTTGGATCGGGAAATTCGTACGCCTGTTTTTGTCACATTTTTGGTCGTCAAGTGGGATCTTTGGACAAGGAAAAATATGGAATTAAGTGAGGACACCTTGGCTGAATTTTTGGGCTTCAATTTAAGTTGATTTGAGTAAGAATTGAATGAATTGAAGAGGGAAATGCACAAAATTCGTAGCCTTGGAGGGGTGCAACATTTCAGCCATGGTGGGAGGCTTCTTGGGGAAGATTGAGGAGAGAGAATGGCTGAGGATGAAGGATGAGCAAGTAGGGGCTTGTGAGGTGAGAAAGAGACAAGTGTTGAAGGCTAAGAAGGCACTTTAGGGTCCCCCTCTTCAGCAGCTTCTTCTTCCTCCTTCCAGTTGCCTTTCTCCATTGTTATGGCTGTCTTTGAGCTCTAAAAACAAGAGAGAACCAGTAGAAACCGTAGCTCCCTCCCCCCTTGCCCGTCCGAGCACCACACGCCCACTGGATCGCCATTGCTCACTTGTCGCGCCCACGAGCTCGTCCGCTGCTCGTCCCACATCATCTCTTCATTCTAGCGAGCCTTGGTCACCGTCCCCGGTCATCGCAACTCTACCTAACCTCCACCTCGCCGTTCAAGCCATCGGAAGCCTCGCCGTTGGTCCCCGCTTGTGCCCACCGGCCACCCACCTAATCCCTTCTTGCCATTTCCAGCAAGATCTGGAACTTCGAGAGGCTTTTCCAAGCCCTTCCTGGCCTTGGTTGGAGTCGCCGCTAGGAAATTTGTCACCTGCCTTGGCGTTGCCGTCACCATGGGCTCCGACTCACAAATCTGGTGAGTTTACTTGCTAAACCTTGTTTAGGAAGTTAATCATACTTAATGGGTGTTTAGATTATGCTAAGTATGTTTAGGTGGTCAGATTAACTTAGTTAAATGTTAATTAGATTTAGTGGCTTGATTAGTTTAGTGAATAATTAATTAAGGCTAATTAGGTGATTAGATTAGTGTAATCTTACTTAGGCCCTTAATTTTTTAATTATTTAATTATTTATAATTTATAAATATTATTATATAAAATTATATTCATATAATATAATATATTATTTATTTGATTTTGGAATTTATTTAATTATTTAATATTTTCCGGAAATTATACCAGGATAGTCGGTGACCAGAATTTCGTGTTGACTACTATGGTGTGTTCAGATTATACAATTGGTTGCTGGATTGTGCAAATTGAGTGATGATTGTGAAATATGGTATTTATTCAGAAAATCCCGGTTGTCGGGTTTTGACACCAAAAATGGATTTTAAGTACTATATCAAGTAGTGGGCTTGAAAAGGAGAGATATCACTTTCAAGGTTCGAATTGACCAAGTACCCACACGCAACTTTTTTCCCAGATGTTTTTAATACGAAAAAAACAGGCTAGGATCACTATTTTAATTGAGGCAATTGCGTGCAATGCATGGTGTCCTGGGTCAAGATTGAATGGCCGTGTATTGATTAAGAGAACCCATCCTAGCTTTTACACTAGATGTTACCCTATATGGGACTCGGGTCACAGTAAATTTTGGACCTACGCTCATTCGGGAAAGCCATCTTTGAGAGACATCGTCGTGCTCAATGGGGGTGAGATGATACTTGGCTACACCAGTAGACCACCGAAATTTGGAGTCGGCAGTACCCTTGAGTTAGAGGTGCCTGATTATGAGACAAAATTGTGTGGTATGGTACATGACATGTCATAACGGTTTCGCCTTATAATCTAGACCCCTGTGATTAATTGAGTTGATAAGGTATTTCAATTATTGTGTGCATGGATTATATGCAATGTGATATGAAATGTGCCAACATGTAGGAATGAACTTGTGCCACCCCCGACACGGCCCTCGATCTGCTAGGGTCGCCATAGTTTACTTACCTTTCACTTGTCCTAATAACATGTCACTCTGATACCATTTAATTATAGTGGGTCCATATGTTCTGAGGGTTTATATTATCTTAATTGGTCCCAACGTAGTTCATATAATGGAAGCATACTCCACATCTCCTTATCCCATGCTTCAACAAAATAATGCAATGCACATTAGCTACACATCTCATAGATAAGTTAGAGCCGAACCACTTTTATCTACATAACTATGATGGACATCACGAGTCGGTACAACAAAAGGCCAAGGCTTTAACTAAGCTCGCCTATAACCCAAAAGTACCCCACCCCACATCAGACAGGTACATCAATCCATCATCCAGTGTCGACTATCCAAAAAGTGTCATCATCTACTAGTCACACGCGCAATCACACCCAACACGATGCATCAGCCGGTGGCGGCGGCAACATCCCCATCATCATCCCGTCGCAACGAACATGGACAGACAGGAACTCCTGGACTACAGGGCCATCAGGTAGACCCATATCATACATAACAAAAACACGAACACGGATAAACACCAATACATGAACACCAACATAGGGGTGCTCCGAGCACTCAACCTCTACATCGGATGATAAACCATAGAAAGTACCACGTGTGATAGGTGACAGAGGCATCTCTCAATCTGAAATGTTAGTCCCCAAAGGGGTGAATACAACCACTCAGCAGTAAAAGATCCATCAAACTACACAATGCAACGAATAAGACAACCAAACTTTCATGTGAAATGCACATATCATCCGTGTAATCATACATATGTCACCATGAGATCCATTCAATGCCTTCATGATCGCATTCTCAATGCCAAATAGTACCAACTCAATTTCATAGGCAATTTATGCACCATGCCATATGCACACACATGCGCATGATTCATTTTCCCATTTTGATACTCAAAAGGATCTCATTTTTCTCCAGGGACTAGTGTTTGCATCCCTCATATCGCTCGCATCCAACCTAGCATCGCGAGGAACCTCTGACACACACCTCCGGGCATCCCACACCCCAACTGGCGTCACGAGGCCATCCGACACACACCTCTGGGCATCTCGATACTCCCAAGGCATCGTCGACTCAAGGGTCCGACGGTATCCTCAACATCACAATGTATATTCACATATATATCTCATTTTCAAATTAGCATTTGATGCAATAATGTCAAAGGATTCAATCAACTTTTGATGTCACATGATGTGCTAAATGTCACCACATATGCAGTACAAATAACAACCCAAGATATCACATCTCATAGAGCAATTCATTTATTCTTGAAATAAAACAATTTTCGGATAAAACAGAATGCACTTCTTTAATTAAAATTCTGGAAAAATTAGTAAACAATCTTAATAAATTCTGAAAATTTAACATGTTATAAATGAGATCGACAGAAAAAGGTTTCATGAAAAACACTATGTCAAAAGAGTTTCGTACGAGCCGATACAGTCCATGCATTACAGCCTTAAAATTTTAAACATCACCCTTGCACAGTTTTATACATAAATTCGGTATAAACCATAAATCAACTCAAAAAATTCTGAAATTTTGATATGTTATAGAAACCTAGAACTAAAATTTTCATGAAGAACTAGAAGTCAGATTCGTAATAGATCAAAAGCTATAGTCACCATAACTTTTCCTAACCCTCGGTAACGGTTTCCAAATTTAACACTTTCAAAGAAAATCATTTCATCAACCAATACTTGTTCGTTTCTTCTCAAATTTTAGTATGTTACTCCTCAAGAGGTCACCTACAACTTTCATCAAGAATATGAAGCCAAATTTTGGCTAGATAATTACAGAAAAGTCACAGAATTGCCAAAGGTCAAGTTGTTTTTCCATGAAATAGTTTACTAGCTTGAAGAACTACTCCTACACTTTCTAAATTCCAACATTCAGCATCAGAACTCACTCCGGGCGTGGCTCGATCGACGGCGGAGCTAGGCGGCGTTGACGATGGCTACTGGTGCACGCACGGCAGAAGACAACCTTCTTCTTCCCCTTCGCAGCCCTCACTCCCCTCCTCTCTCTCTCTCGTTCGCTCACCCGAACTCTCCCTCTCTTTCTCTCGGCTTTCTCTCTCTCTCTCTCTCTCTCTCTCTCTCTCTCTCTCTCTCTCTCTCTCTCTCTCTCTCTCTCTCTCTCGTGAACTCTCTCTCTCTCTCGCGAACAAACCCCTCACTCACTCCGCCCCTCCTCTTTTCATTCACCTTCATGATTAGCTAGTAATCATTAGCTTTGCATGCAAGAGCCACTTGTAGAACCCTTCACGCCACTTGTCAATCTCCATGCAAAGAGGTTGGTCCTAAATGGGACGGGCTTGGGCCATGCCTTGGTCGACCAAATGGGGGAAACGGTGGGCTGGTTTTGGGCCTTAAGAAATCAGCCCACTCATTTTCCTAATAATCCACCTTAATCCCCACTTACATATTTACTTAATTACAATTATTCACATGGCCATAAATTTTGCAACATTAATCAATGGTAATCCAACTTATAGAGTGCACGGCCAAGAATAAAAATTTCCCCATCAATTTATCCTTTAGTACAATCATTGATCCCTCATGGGCATAGGATACATTTCTAACAAAATAATTGTCCATTAAATGCTCGGCCTTGATCAATTGTAATCCATTGGTCTAATGGCTATAATATAGTCCGATGGTACTTCAATCACCTTTTTATAGGTCATGGTGTATCTAGGGTTTGTTATGAAATTTTAGGATGCCACAATTCTCTCCTCCTTAGAGAATTTCGTCCTCGAAATTAGACATTACCTATGTCTCTTTAAACAAGTGAGGGTACCTTTCCCTCATCTCATTTTCACTTTCCCATGTGGCTTCCTCCACATCATGATGTCGCCATAATATCTTAACCAATGGAATCTTCTTGGTCCTAAGAATTTGCTCCTTTCGATCCAGTACTTGCACAGGCTCCTCAATGTACCTCACTTTCTCATCCACTTTGATGCCTTCATGATCGAGTATGTGACCAGGATTTGGCTGATACTTTCTCAACATCGATACATGGAATACGTCATGCAAGTTCTCTAGCTTAAGAGGTAAAGCTAATCGATAGGCTACATCCCCTATTCTTTCTAATATCTCAAAAGGTCCAACAAATCTAAGGCTTAACTTACCATTCATTCCGAATCGAGATATTCTTTTCCTAGGGGATACTTTAAGGAACACATGATCTCCCACATTAAACTCTAAAGGTCTTTTATGCTTATCTGCATAGTCTTTCTGCCTACTCTGGGTTGTTTTAAGGCTTTTCCTAATAATTTCAACAGCCTCAGTAGTAATTTGTACCAATTTAGGTCCTGTCAATTTTTTTTTCACCTACTTCATTCCAACAAATAGGGGTCCTGCACCTTCTTCCATATAATGCTTCATACGAGCCATGCCTATACCTTTCTGAAAACTATTGTTATAGGCGAACTCTATCAAGTGCAATTTTTCATCCCAACTTCCCTTAAAATCAATAATACAAGCCCTCAGTTGTGGCACCCCTTGACGGCCCCCAATCTGTTAGGGTCACCACAGTTCGCTTACCTTTCACTTTCCCTATTAACATGTTACTCTGATACCATTTCAATTGCAGCGGGTCCATACAACCATGGGGGTTTACATTTTTTTTTTTTTTGATAGGTCCCTTGCACAATTGATAAAGCAGAAGCACATCCATCAACTCCCTTCCCTATATTCAGAAAACGATGCACACCAACTAAACATTTTATATAAGTCAAAGCCATACACTTTTATTTACATAACTTGATGGACATCATTAGTCGATACATCCAAATGCCATAGTCTTTCTATACTTGGCTATATTTCAAAAGATAACCGACATCTCTTCCAACAGTCATATACTTAAAGGCCATCGATCAGTGTCAGTGTCCAAAAGTTCCTTCCTCTGCTGTCCTCTTCCTCGCGGCCATATCCAACCACTCGGTCCATCTACTGGTGGCGGTGGCGGCAGAGGTATGTTGTCTAGTCTGAAATGTTAGTCCCCAAACGGGGTGAGTACTACCACTCAGCAGTAAAAGATTCATCAAGCTATATCAAGCATTACTATTCATATCCAGATTCAAGTATGGTAGACAAAATAGGCAATCCATGAATGAGTATGCATCCAAACCATATAACTCTTTGATGCAATGACTAGTGCATTTTCAATCAATAAGATGCATCGTGTCCACCAGCCACACAAGTCCCGATCATGGGGCCAAACTGTGATGACACGTCCCATTCCATGCCATACAATTTAGTCCCATAACCATACCACACTCACACTTAAATATAATCGTCCGTTTTATCATTCAAAAGTTTTCATCCCCTAGAGGACCAGTGTTTGCATCCTTCTGGGATTTCACACCCAACTTGGCATCGTGGAAGCCTCCGGGCATGTATTCAAAATACAACCGAGCATCCAAAGGGCATCAACTAATTCGAACCTCTGGGCATCTCGCACCCCACCCGGCATCACGAGGAATCACTAGGGACCATAGACATGGTTAACCCTAACCTCCGGGCATGCATCATAATACAACCCCTCACCCTCCAGGCATGCATCATAATACAACCCCTCACCCTCCAGGCATGTATCATAATACAACCGGGCATCCCGACACTCCTGGGGAACATAATACAACCGGGCATCCCGACACTCCTGGGGAAAACCTCTGGGCATGTATTCATAATACAACCAGGCATCCAAAGGGCATCGACTCATTCGAACCTTTGGGCATCCTGACTCCCGGGGCATCGTTGACCCAACGGTTCAACGGTAACAATTTAGCATTTTAAATCACAAAATATTCTCAAATGCTAAAACAAGACATCTCATGGACTCTCTATCACATCTCAATATTGCACAAATATTTACAGCCATTACCATCATATCACATAGCCATTCGAAATACCTTCACTTTCAGATACTTTTGTAAAATTCAAGAGCAGAATAGTCCAATTTTTACAATGCACAGTTCTGGTAGAAATTTTGAAATAAATACTAAATGGACTCAGAAAATTACAAAATTTTGACACATTATCAATGAGACCTAAAGGAAAAAATTTCATGAAGAGAACCAAGTCAAATTCTATACACATCGAGAGTAAAAACTTCGGTATTTCTTGCTACAGTTTCTGTAAAATTTCCAGATTTAGCATTTCCGTATGAAAATCATTTAGTCGGCCAAATATTGTCCATTTATGCTAAATTTTTTATATGTTACTCTCACAGGTGTGCTCTCTAACTTTTGTTAAGACTTTCAAATCAGATTTTGGCTAGAAAATTCCAGAAAAATCGAGAAATCACTGGTGGTCATGCTGTTCTTGCGAAAACAGTTTACTAGCTTAAAGAGGACTCTTCCTATACTTTGAGTTTCGGTATCCAACTTCCACAGCCAAGATTTTGTCATGCACGTTACACCACAATACAACCTCTTTACTTCTCAAAAATTCACCATAGCTAAATCCTTGAGTTCTCATTTCAATTTAAAAGCAAAATCCACCGTAAACTTGCTCCAATACCTCGGCCAGCTTCATCTCATTCATCACAAACAACATGCAGCTCCAAATCTCACATTTCCTCACATCTACCCACTCTTCACTAGATAAAACATCAAGCAAAACATAGGTTGAAGAACTTCTACTTGCCTTAAACTCTCTCACTCAGTGGCTGTCCGAAAATGGAGGTTCGGGGGTCGCGGCTTGACCGTTCGGTGACGGGAACCGGTGGCGAGGCGGCGGCAGCTCGAGCACGGCAGAAGGTGGTCCCTTCTTCCTCTTCGCCGTTCACCCACCTGCTGCTCACTCGCGAATTTCCTCTCTCTCTCTCTCTCTCTCTCTCTCTCTCTCTCTCTCTCTCTCTCTCTCTCTCTCTCTCTCTCTCTCTCGGTTCTGCTCGGTCACTCTCTTTAGTTCACTTACACAAGCAGATTAGCTGCTAGTGTGGCGTCCCAAAATTCAAGTCATCCTCTAGAGAAATTAAAGCCTATAATTAGGTAATGAAATTACTTATGGTCTATGTGTTAGCCATTAGTTTTCTTAAGGCTAGGTGTTATTGTGCTTGTGTTTATGAATTTTGAATTTAGGACTATAGGATAACTTAATAATCTATGCTTGGCCATGCACTTTATAAATTAAATTTCAATAAATGAAATGTCGAAAGACTTTGGCCATGTGGAAAATTTAAAGTTTAAAATATTTATAAAAGAAATTCAAAAAAAAAGGAAAAAAAAAAAGAGAGGAAAAGGTCAATTTTTAGGATGGGCGTTAGGCCCATTGGCCTAAGTTTTTAATGGGCCAAGTTGGCTGGCCCAATAGAGGCCCAAGAGGAGTGGTCGACCAGCCCAACTCCAAGGCCCATGATGCATGCAATAGGACAAGTGGCATGGAGGAGGTGAAGCATGGTGGACACTTGCCTTCCTCCACAATTACACTTGTCCCTCATGCAAACCTAGAGTGCATGCAATATAAAAGGGAAGAAGAGGAGACAGAATGGCTGGTTAGCCATTTGGCCAAGTGAGGGAGAGAGAGAGAGAAATCGTGCGAGAGAGAGAGGAAGCTGAGAGGGAGAGAAAGGAGCCCGTTCGCCACCGTCCGCTCGTGCTGTTCGTGAGGTCTAGAGGCAAGTTTGGAATCCACTTTCTACTCTTGCACCAATGTTTTCGCATGAACTGTTTGGAGTCAGAAACTTGTTTGAGCTTGCATGTGTCCTTAGAGTCCGATTTTGGCTTCGATTTCTTCATGAAAGTTGTAGCTAACATCTTTAAATATAACATACTGAAATTTAGTGGAAAATTATGGATATTTGACGGGTCAAACTCTCATCCTACGGAGATGCTAGATCTGGAATATTTTCGTATGAACTGTTTGAGTCAGAATGTTGTGAGAGCTTGCATGCATGTTTAGATTTCGATTTTGGCTGTGATATCTTCATGAAAGTTGTAGCTAACATCTTTTAGTATAACATACTGAAATTTCGTGTAAAATGATGGAGATATGAGGGGTTAAAGTTCTATTATACGGAGACCCTAGATCTGTGAAGTTTTCACTGACTTCTTGCTGGATTCTTGTTTGCATGTTGATTTCTGTTGAAGATTTGACTTTGATGTCTTCATGAAACTTGTATATAACACCTTAAACTACAACATAATCATATTTGAAGCGAAAATAACAAGTATAGCTTGGTGAATCGGCTAGATCTTTGAAACGATGGTTCTGGTGAAGTATTCCGAGACACCCGAGACTTCATGGACTTAAAGGGTGACCATACTTTGGTTATTTGACCTAGATCTCTCCATGAAACTTGTAAAGGACACCTTGGTACATAACATACTCAAATTTCAGAGGAAACTAAAGAGAATAGATGGGTGAAATCTTAATATTTCGGAGATGTGTATTCTGGACGACGCGGTAGTGGTTCCAGAAGTTTCGTGGGGTTGTATAAATTAATATAAAAATAATTTTGCTTGGAATTCTTCATGAAAAATTCACGAAAATGTATTGGCTATCACCCTGTAAAATTTCGTAATTTTTGGAGGCAATATGAGTATTTTAATCGAATTTATTTGGAAACTGTGCGTTCTGGTCATTATCCGAGTATCATGTGCTATTTTGTGGAAATTGTGAAATTATGTGAAATTCGAGTTGGCCATGAATTTTGCATGAAATTTGCTATCCTATTGGCTTGTTTAATGATTGTTTGAATATTATGATTTTGGGAAAATCATAGATATTAAATTTAATATTTATTTATGAAAATAAATAAATAAATATAATAATAAAATAATAATAAAATAATAATGGATTATTTTATTGGCCATGAATTCCATTGAATTTATTATGCATTGTTATATGACATTGGTGTATGTATGATCATAAATTGTGATGCATGTGTGAATCATATGCCATGTAATAATGAGATTAAAAGGATGGTGAATGTGGAAAATGATATGTGAGTAAGAGGTTGTGGTGGAGGATGATGGCCGGAATGTACAGAGATGCATTGCCGGATTTCCCCGGGAGTGTCGGGATGCCCGGTGGTATACGATACGTAATTCCAGGGGGGGGCCTGGTGGTATGTCGGTACATAATTCCGGAAGCCCTGTCGGAGGTCTTTGCCCGAAGGGAATGCCTCGCGATGCCAGGATTTGGGTGCGAGATGCCCGGCTAGAAGGGTAAAGACCGGATGTCCGGTTGTATCTTGGATACATGCCCAGAGGTTCCTCGTGATGCTAGTTGGGATGCGAGATGCCCGGAATGTGGGGGGTCGGATGCCCGGTTGTATATTGGATACATGCCCGGAGGTTTTTCTCGCATGGGATGCCAGTGTAAAATATGAGATAAAATTGATGAATCGAGGAAGGGTGATGTGGTGATCAAATTTAAAGATAAAGATGAAAATTAACTCATGGCATGATATGGTATGATATGCATGATGATATGCATGATGATGGTGATGATATGTGATGTGATATGATGTTCACCCATGGTATGATATGCATGATGATATGCATGATGATGGTGATGATATGTGATGTGATATGATGATCACCCATGATATGATATGCATGATGATGATGATGATATGTGATGTGATATGATGATGACATATGCATAATGATATGCATGATGATGGTGATGACATGTGATGTGATATGATGATCACTCATGGTATGATATGCATGATGATGATGATGATAATATGTGATGTGATGATGTCATGATAATGATGACATGTATGATATAATGATGCCATGATGATGATTATGATGATGACATATGATGATATGATATGCATGATGATAAGGCATGATGATGCATGATAGTATTACGCATGGCTGCAAGGTAAGTTACGCCTACAATGCATGTACGATTTATATGATGCATTGAGTGGTTATTGGATTCCTTTACCTGCTGAGTGGTTGTACTCACCCCTTTTGGGGACCAACATTTCAGATTAGTATATGGTTTGAACGGTTGGATATAACCGTGAGGAGGAGGATAGCAAGGAAATGAGCTTTTGGACGCCGACACTGATCGATGGACTTTAAGTGTATGACTGCTGGAGGAAATGTCGGTCATCTTTTGGAGTGTAGCTGAATATAGAAGACTACGGCATTTTGATGTACCGATGAACAATGTCCATCTGATTTAAGTAAATAAAAGGTGTACAGCTTTTACTTATAAATATTTAGTAGGTGTGCATCGTTTTCTGAATATAGGGAAGGGAGTTGTTAAATGTGCTTTCACATATAAATTGCGCAAGAGACCGATCGAAAAAAGAAAAAAAATGTAATCCCCCAAGTTGTATGGACCCGCTGCACTTGAAATGGTATCAGAGTGATATGTTAATAAGCAAAGTGAATGGTAAGCGAACTGTGGCGACCCTAATCGGATCGGGGGCCGTCGAGGGGTGCCACAGCTGGTTTTGCTAAAAACCAGCCAACAAAGAGGGGGATTTTCGGTGGATGCATGCATGGAGGAGGACAGGTGTAGGTACAACAAGGACAAGTGTTTAATGTCAAAGGACAAGTGTAATTATAGAGGAGACAAGTGTGGGGGGCCTTTTTCCGATTCTCTTCTCCTCTCTTCCTCGACTACTCTGTCCATTTATTCTTCTGTAAGTTCACTTAAATTTTAAATTTATTCTTTGCTAATCATTAGCTGCTTCGTGGCAGCTTGTAACGGGGAAACACGGAGGCTTGTGGGCGAGCACTCAACAGCTTGCTCGTCCATGCAATGGGCGAAACTCCAGTTGTCACTCCTCCTCTAGCAATGTGGCCATCATTTGCAGGGTCTCGGTCAACATCTCTTCTCTCTTGTTGACCATTATGTCGACTAATTAAATGGTTACTATGGAGTGGTTTGGGTCGGTGGGTTGCGGCTTTATTACTCTTAATATCCAGCTACACTTTATTCTAAATATTCGCCTTAAATCTCCGCATCTGCATGAGTTATATACAGCTTATTCATATGGCCGTATGATACTACAACAATAAACAAGGATGGTTCGATTCGTAGGGTACATGGCCAAGTATAGAAAATTTCTTGTCAATCCATCTTGTGGCACAATCTCGGTCTCATCGGTGATAGTACACGGGGATGGGTCTATGCCTTATGCGACGATCAAAATATTTCTAAACGCGGCCCATCGGTTCGACAATGGAATCAAACAATGCTCATGCAAAATACTAATGGCACCATCCAACAATACTTCTATTGATTTGTCATGGTCATCGTACATTCGAGGATTGTTGAAATTCTCGGGTGCCACATCAGCATATCTTCCAAAGTTTGGATCACTCTTTTCGTTTGTACATCTGTTTGAAGATGAAAAGCAGTACTAAATGGAAGCTTCATCCCTAAAGCATTTTGGAGACTTCGCCAAAAATTTAAAGTAAACCTAGAGTCTCAATCAGATATGATTGTTACAGGAATACCATGTAAGCGTATCACTTGGCTTACATATATCTCAACAAGTTTATTCATCGAGTAGTCTACGTGGACCACTAGGAAATGAGCAGACTTAGTCAAGCGATCTACTATTACCCAAATAGATTCGTGACCACTTGATGTCCTTGGTAATCCTTGCATAAAGTCCATCGTCACATGCTCCCATTTCCATTCTGGTACGTCCAATGGTCTCCATAGTCCTGCGGGTTTGCAGTGTTCCGCCTTCATTTGTTGGCATGTTAAACACTAGGAAACATGCTTAGCTATATCCTTCTTCATGCCATTCCACCAAATTGCTAGCGTAAATTTCTATACATTTTTGTACTCCCCAGATGAATACTATAATTACTCATATGTGCTTCCAATAGGATTTCCCTTCACACTTCTTCATTATCAAGAACACAGAGCAATCCTTGGCATCTTACTACTCCATCCTCAGAAACTTGAAACTCTGGTCTTTTCCCCAAAGACGCAGAGTCTCGTATTTCTACAATCTTCAGGTCAAATTTCTGTGGAATCCTAACTTTCTGAATAATTTCAAGCTCAATTCTTTATGCAGTGAGCATACCAGTAAGGTGGTCTATTTCCAACTTGAAGTCTGAATCCACAATTGACTTTAACAGATTCCACTATGTTATTCTTAAACTAGCCATGTCCATAGCCGACTTTCAACTAAGGGCATTTGCCACCTTATTTGCCTTTCCTAGATGGTATCGTATTTCACAGTCATAATCTTTTAATAATTCCATCCACCTTCTCTATCTCATGTTCAACTCTTTTTGCGAAAACAAATACTTCAAACTCTTATGATCTGTATAGATTTCAAACTTCTCTACATACAAATAATATCTCCATATTTTCAAAACAAATACTATAGCTGCCAATTCTAAATCGTGGGTTGGGTAATTTAACTCATGAGGTTTTAACTGCCTCGATGCATAGGCTATGACCTTGCCATACTGTATCAAAACACATCCTAGTCCTTTATGAAAAGCATCACTATACACCGTGAATCCATCAGATCCAGATGGTATAGTTAGAATTGGAGCTGTAGTTAACTTTCTTTTAAGTTCCTGAAAGCTTCTTTCACATTCTCCACTCCATTCAAACCTCACATTTTTCCGAGTCAATTTCGTTAAAAGGCCTTCCAGGTGTGAAAATCCTCCGATAAACCTCCTATAATAGCCAACCAAACCTAAGAAACTCCGTATCTCAATCGATGTTGTCAATCTCGGCCAGTTCACAACCATCTCAACTTTTACAAGGTCTACTGCAATTCCATTACCTGACACCACGTGCCATAAAAATATTATCTGGTCTAGCCAGAATTCAAACTTACTGAATTTGGCGTATAACTTATGATCTCCTAGTGTTTGCAATGCTATTTGCATGTGTCGTTCATGTTCTTCAAGTTCTTTAGAATATATCAGGATATCATCAATGAAGACAATTACAAACTGATCCAGATAAGGCTTAAATATCATATTCATTAAATCCATGAATGCGGCTGGTGCATTCGTTAATCCAAAAGGCATAACTAGGGACTCATAATGTCATTAAGAAGTCTTAAATGCAGTCTTAGGAATGTCTTCTTTCTTTATCCTTAACTGATGGTATCCTGACCTTAGGTCAATTTTAGAAAAGACCGAACTTCCTTGCAATTGATCAAATAAATCATCAATTCTAGGCAAGGGATACTTATTCTTTACAGTCACTTGGTTCAACTATCTATAGTCAATACATAAATGCATCAACTCGTCCTACTTTTTCACAAATAGAACTGGTGCGTCCCAAGGTGAAGCACTTGGTCTAATAAATCCCTTATCAAGCAACTCTTGTAGTTGCACCTTCAATTCCTTCAGCTCCACCAAAGCCATTCTATACGGGGCTTTCGATATTGGTCATGTTCTAGGCATTAGTTCAATTTCAAACTCAATCTCTCGTTTAGGTGGTAATCCAGGCAACTCCTCAGGAAACACATCTTGAAATTCCCTGACTATTCGAATCTCATCGATTTTAGCCTCTTTCTTAGTAAAATCTCTTACCACTGCTAGGTATCCTTGACATCCTTTGTCAAGTAGTTCACGAGCTTCTACCATTGAGATGATGGCTATAGAGGGGTTTGTCTGACCTCCAAAAGATTCAAAACTAGACTAGTCAGGTAACATAAACTGGATCACTTTCCTATAGCAATCCACCTTAGCCCAATACTTATGGAGCCAATCCATTCCTACGATAACATCAAAGTCATACATAGCCATTACAACTAGATCTATTTCCATATCTCATCCTTCTACAGTTATCTTACATTTTGCACACATCATCATAGATAATACCATATTCTTTAAAGGCGTGGAAACACAAAAAGGCGTCTCAAGAGGTGTAGCTTCTATTTTACTCAATTGCCTATATCTTTCAGATATAAATGAATGCATAGCACCCGTGTCAAACAATGCATATGCCTTCTTGCCCTTTATAAAAATCGTACTTGAACATTTTTGGAAGCTTCCGCTTCCTCTTGAGTGACCACATACACCCTTCCTTGTGCTGGTGGCCTCTATTGATTTCTTGGTAGATTTGGTCTAATAGCACTTTGTTGTACCTGTCGCACCAAGCCGACACTCAGCTGCGACCTCTCTTGTGGACAGTCTCTCTTGAGGTGACCTATTTGTCCACAACCATAGCATTTTAGCCGTCCATTGCAAGGTCCTGGGCCATGTTGCCCATCACATCTTCGACAAGCATCATGCTGATAGGGTGCTTTCCCTATATTCAGGTCATCCCTAGCTTTTCCAAAATTTCCAAAATTACTCTTTTTCTTAGAATCCCAAGTCTGACCTTGACTAGGATAGGGTCTCTTACCCCATCTGATATCACTAAATGTCAACTGTCTCTTAGACTCTACTCACTCTCTCACTAGCTCTTGCTCCACTAACTATGCCCTCTCATAAATCTCATTATAATCCCTCGTATTCAAAAGGCACCATTTGTTTCCTGATATCAGTACTCAACCCTTTCAGAAATCTCTTAGCTTTTTTCCTCTAGATCCTCAACCAATCTGGGAGCATACCTAGACAATTCAGAAAATTTTGCCTCATATTGATCTACTGTCAGCTCCCTTTGTTCCAACTGAACAAATTCAGTGATCTTCTTATCCCTGGCACAATTAGAAAAATGCTTTCTATTGAAAGCTCTAACAAATTCATCCTAATTTATGTCAGTACCTGGTGGAAAGATCGTATCTCTTGAAGCATTCCACCAAAACTTTGCATTTCCCTCCAACTGGTACTCTGCTAAAGTTATTTTCTCAGCATCGTTGCAAACCAACAACCGGAAAATTCATTCCATTCCATCAATCCATTGTTCCGCCTCCTCAGGACCTCCTGTTCCACTAAACTTAGGTGGCTTCAACTTCAGAAATTGTTTCACTAGTCCTTAAGGGTGACGTTCCACTCCGGGCTATTGTAGTACTTGTCTTTCCGTCAGATTTCCTATATTGGCCAATGCTTACAGGATGTCTTCCATTCGGGATTCAGCCCTTGCAGCAGAGGCTTTAGCCCTCGATGGATGAGTACTTCCAGCTCGTACCATGATTTTCCTACAATTTCCAAGCATTTGCCTCAAGAATAATCTGTGACTCAATGTCTCCATTTAAAAGCAACTACAACTATAGATGTGGCACCCGTCAACGGCCCCCGATCCGTTAAGGTCGCCACAGTTCGCTCTACCTTTCCCTTATAAGCTATTAACATGTCACTCTGATACCATTTCAATTGCAGCGGGTCCATACAACATAGGGGGTTTACACTTGTTTTTCTTCGATCGGTCCCTTGCGCAATTTATATGCGGAAGCACATCCAACAACTCCCTTCCCTATATTCAGAAAACGATACACACCTACTAAACATCTTACATAAGTTAAAACCAAACACGTTTATTTACATAGAGCAGATGGACATCTTTAGTCGGTACATCAAAATGTCGATATTTCTATACTCGGCTATACTTCAAAAGATGACCGACATCTCCTTCCCACAATCGTATGCTTAAGGTCCATCAACCAGTGTCGGCGTCCAAAGGTTCCCTCCTTTGCTATCCCTCTCCTCGTGGTCATATCCAACCGCTCAAACCATCTACTAATCTGAAATGTTGGTCCCTAAAAGGGGTGAGTACAACCACTCAGCAGGTAAAGGGATCCAATAACAACTCAATGCATCATGCAAATCATACATGCATTGCAGGCGTTACTTACCTTGAAACCATGCACATACTATCATGCATCATCATATCATACATGTCATTATCATCATGGCATCATTATATCATACATGTCATCATCATCATGACATTATCACATCACACATGTCATCATCATCATGTCATCATCACATTACAAATGTCATCATGCCATATCATATATCATCATCATTATCATCATCATGCATATCATCATGCATATCATGCCATGGGTGATCATCATTATTTCACATCACATATCATCATCATCACCATCATCATGCATATCATCATGCATATCATGCCATGGGTGATCATCATTATTTCACATCACATATCATCATCATCACCATCATCATGCATATCATCATGCATATCTTCATGCATATCATGCATGTCATGCCATGGGTTTAATTTCCCCTTTTAACTTTCAATTTGATCACCACATCACCCATTCCTCAAATCATCAATTTCATCATCCCCTCGGGCAAAGACCTCCGAGGCTTCCGGCATTTAGCCATCCCAGGCCAATGGGCATCCGGCCCCCCCACATTCCGAGCATATCCTATCCCAACTGGCATCACAAGGAACTTTCGGGCATGTATGCAAGATACAACCGGGCATCCAAAGGGCATCGACTCATTCGAACCTCTGGGCATCTCGCACCCCACCTGGCATCACGAGGAATCTACGGGGCTCGCCATGAAAATGGTTACCCCTACCCTCTGGGCATGCATCATGATACAACCCCTCATCCTCTGGGTATGTATCATAATACAACTAGGCATCCCGACACTCCCGGGGAAAAACCTCTGGGCATGTATTCATAATACAACCAGGCATCCAAAGGGCATCGACTCATTCGAACCTTTGGGCATCCCAACTCCCGGGGCATCGTCGGCTCACACCTCCAACGGTATCATTATCCATGTTTGCCAATTTCGGTCTTTATTTAGCATGGCATATGTCGTGACATCAAACAAGTCATACTTGGCATGGAATTTACACATGCATCTCAATTCAATGTCATGCATACATCAAGACCTCATCATACATGCAACATGGTATAATTATTTATGTAATAAAATTAATGAAATTTATGGCCAATAAAATAATCTATTTTATTTTATTTTTCTTTTATTTATTTATTTCAATTCCAACTTTTGTCATTTCCATAAATTTAATATCAACAAATTCCCAAAATTACAGTAAATATTAAACAAGCCAATAGGATGATAATTTCATACAAAATACATGGCCAAATAGCATTTCACACATTTTCCCAATTTTCACAAAACATCATATAATTTTCGGATGAAACCAGAATGCATGGTTTCCGAAGAAATTCGATTAAAATATCCATACGGCCTCCAAAAATTATGAAATTTTACTGAGTCATAACCAAGACATTTTCGTACAACATTCATGAAGAACTCCAAGCCATATTCTTTTTAGATTATTATATACAGTCTCACGAAACTTCTGGATCCATTACCGCATCGTCCAGTGTACACATCTCCGAAATATTGAGATTTCACCTACCTATTATCTTTCTTTTTCTCTGAAATTTGGATATGTTCTACATCAATATGTCCTTCACAATTTTCATGAATATATCTAGGTCAAATAACCAGAATATAGTCATCATTTAGGTCCTTGAAGTCTCGGGTGTCTTGGAATACATTACCAGAATCATCGTCTTCAAGATCTAGTCGATTTACTAGGCTATACTTGTTCATTTCACTTCAAATTTGATTATGTTGTATTTTAAGATGTCCCCTACAACTTTCATGAAGAAATCAAAGAGAGATTCTTAGCGCAAATCAACATGCAACCACGAATCCAACAAGAAGTCAGTGAAATCGTTCCAGATCTGAAGTCTCCGTAGGATGAGAGTTTAACCCCACAAATCTCCATCATTTTCCACGAAATTTCAGTATGTTGTAGTTCTAGATGTTAGCTACAACTTTCATGAATAAATCGAAGCCAAAGTCGGACTCTAAACACACATGCAAGCTCAAAAAACTTTCTGACTCACACGGTCCGAACACGAACAGCCATACCATTTAACATACATCATCCATGCTTCGGTTTTTCTCACTTAAACACTCAAAGATTCAACATGCAAGCAACATACAAACATGCAGGAGAAGCTAGAGGACTCCCACTTGCCTCTAGACCGGTCGGTCGACGGCATAGGGCGGCGAACACGGCGGACGAATGGCGGTTCCTCCTCCTCTCTCTCGGCCGCTCCCCCTCTCTCTCAAAATCTCTCTCTCTCTCTCTCTCTCTCTCTCTCTCTCTCTCTCTCTCTCTCTCTCTCTCTCTCTCTCTCTCACCTTCTCTCTTGGCCAAATGAGAAAATCCGGCCACCCTCTCTCTCTCTTCCCTCTTATACCCTCAAAAGCTCATGATTACTTGCCTACAAACCAGCCAATGCATGGCCTTCTTCCCTAAGCCAATGCATTAGAGTCTTGTGCCACTTGTCCTATGGATTTTTGGGCTTGGGCTTAGGCTTCTATTGGGCCGGTCGACCACTCCTTTTGGGCCTCTATTAGGCCGGCTAACTTGGCCCATTAAAAGCTTAGGCCAATGGGCCTAAGGCCCATCCTAGAAATTGACCTTTCCTCTCTTTTTTTTTTTTTTTTTTGAATTTCTTCTATAAATATTTTAAACTTTAAATTTTCCACATGGCCAAAGTCTTATGACATTTCATTTATTGAAATTTAATTTATAAAGTGCATGGTCAAGCATAGATTATTAATCTATCAAATTTAAATTCTCACAATCACATACACAAATCATCTAATTAAAAAAACTAATGGCTAAAGCATAAACCATAAGAAAATTTTATCACCTAATTAAAGACTTTAACACACCTTATGGCTTGGCTTTGAATTTTTGGGATGCCACAATAGATAAGTAACATAAACATGTTACTGGCACCTAAAAGCAACTCATAATAAACTACTATGGATCTACGAGTGAATACTCATCACCCGTTGTTCAAAGTTAGTCAACCATTCCAGTTAGTATCCTATGGTGTGTATTGTCATCATATTCCTCAATTTCCAAATGAGACTCCTTATCACTCCACCTATAACCATTGCTTTGATACCACCCACACTGTGGCACCCACGACACGGCCCCCGATTCGCTAGGGTCATCATAGTTTACTTACCTTTCACTTGTCCTAATAACATGTCACTCCGATACCATTTAATTATAGTGGGTCCATATGTCTTGGGGGTTTATATTATCTTAATCGGTCCCAGCGCAGTTCATATAACGAAAGCATACTCGACATCTCCCTACCCCATGCTTCAACAAAATAATGCAATGCACACCAACTACACATCTCATAGATAAGTTAGAGCTGAACCACTTTTATTTACATAACTATGATGGACATCATTAGTCGGTACAACAAAAGGCCAAGGCTTTAACTAAGCTCGGCTATAACCCAAAAGTACTCGACCCCACATCAGACAGGTACATTAATCCATCATCCAGTGTCGACTATCCAAAAAGTGTCATCCTCTACCAGTCACACGTGCAATCACACCTAGCCTAGTGCATCAGCCGGTGGCAGCGGCAACATCCCCATCATCATCTCGTCGCAACGAACATGGATAGACAGGAACTCTTGGACTACAGGGCCATCAGGTAGACCCACATCATACATAACCAAAACACTCTTGGACTACAGGGCCATCAGGTAGACCCACATCATACATAACCAAAACACAAACATGGATAAACACCAGTCCACGAACACCAACACAGGGATGCTCCGAGCACTCAACCTCAACATCGGACGGTAAGCCATAGAAAGTACCACGTGTGACAGGTGACAGAGGCATCTCTCAATCTGAAATGTTAGTCCCCAAAGGGGTGAGTACAACCACTCAGCAGTAAAAGATCCATCAAACTACACAATGCAACAAGCAAGACAACCAAACTTTCATATGAAATGCACATATCATCCATGCAATCATATATATGTCTCCATGAGATCCATTCAATGCCTTCATTATCGCATTCTCAATGCCAAATAGTACCAACTCAATTTCATAGGCAATTTATGCACCATGCCATATGCACACACATGCGCATGATTCATTTTCCCATTTTGATACTCAAAAGGATCTCATTTTTCTCCAGGGACCAGTGTTTGCATCCCTCATATCGCTCTCACCCAACCTGGCATCGCGAGGAACCTCCGGCACACACCTTCGGGCATCTCACACCCCAATTCGCGTCACGAGGCCATCCAACACACACCTCCGGGCATCCCGCACCCCAACTGGCATCATGAGGCCATCCAACACACACCTCCGAGCATCCGACACACACTTCCGGGCATCCCGACACTCTTGAGGCATCGTCGACTCAAGGGTCCGACGATATTATCATCATCACAATGTATATTCACATATATATCTCATTTTCAAATTAGCATTTGATGCAATAATGTCAAAGGATTCAATCAACTTTTGATGTCACATGATATGCTAAATATCACCACATATGCAATACAAATAACAGCCCAAGATATCACGTCTCATAGAGCAATTCATTTGATCTTGAAATAAAACAATTTTCGGATAAAACAGAATGCACTTCTTTAATTAAAATTCTGGAAAAATTAGTAAAAGATCTTAATAAATTCTGAAAATTTAAAATTTTATAAACGAAATCTAGAGAAAAATTTTTCATGAAGAACACCATGTCAAAAGAGTTTCGTACGAGCTGCTACGGTCCATGCATCACAGCCTTAAAATTTTAAACATCACCCTTGCACGGTTTTATACATAAATTCGGTATAAACTATAAATAAAATCAAAAAATTATGAAATTTTGATATGTTATAGAAAAAACCTGGAGGTAAAATTTTTGTGAAGAACTCGAAGTCAGATTCGTAATAGATCAAAAGCTATAGTCACCATAACGTTTCCTAACCCTCAGTAACAGTTTCCAGATTTAACACTTTCAAAGAAAATCATTTGACTAACTAATACTTGTCCATTTCTTCTCAAATTTTATTATGTTACTCCTCAAGATATCACCTACAACTTTTTATCAAAAACACGAAGCCAACTTTTGGCTAGATAATTACAGAAAATTCACGGAATCGCCAAATGTCAAGCTGTTTTTCCATTAAACAGTTTATTAGCTTGAAGAACTACTCCTTCACTTTCGAAATTCCAACATTCAGCATCAGAACTCAAGCATCTCTAACATCTATTTCACTTTACACACAACCATAGCAAGCAAAGTGTAGATTAATAGACTCTCACTTGCCTTAAGTTCAATGAAATCAAGCAAGCAAACGGCGACTCGGGGACTTTGGGCGTGGCTCAATCGACGGCAGAGCTAGGCGGCATCAATGGTGGCTGCTAGTGCACGCATGGCGGAAGACAACCTTCTTCTTCCCCTTCGCGGCCCGCACTCCCCTCCTCTCTCTCTCGCTCGCTCGCCCGAACTCTCCCTCTCTTCTCTCGGCTTTCTCTCTCTCTCTCGCACAAACAACCCCCTTGCTCACTCCACCCCTCCTCTTTTCTTTCACCTTCATGATTAGCTAGTAATCATTAGCTTTGCATGCAATAGCCACTTGGAGAACCCTTCACGCCACTTGTCAATCTCCATGCAAAGAGGTTAGGCCTAAATGGGCCGAGCTTGGCCATGCCTTGGTCGACCAAATAGGGGAAACGGTGGGCTGGTTTTGGGCCTTAAGAAATCAGCCCACTCCTTTTCCTAATAATCCACCTCAATCCCCACTTACATATTTACTTAATTACAATCATTCACATGGCCATAAATTTTGCAGCATTAATCAATGGAAATCCAACTTATAGAGTGCACAGCCAAGAATAAGAATTTCCCCATCAATTTATCCTTTAGTATAATCCTTGATCACTCATGGGCATAGGATACATTTCCAACAAAATAATTGTCCATTAAATGCTCGGCCTTGATCAATCGTAATTCATTGGTCTAATGGCTCTAATATAGTCCGATGGTACTTCCATCACCTTTTCATAGATCATGGTGTATCTAGGGTTCGTTATGAAATTTTAGGATACCACAGAACTAAGGCAAGATAAGTCCTATATTCTAATTATGTGGCTATGTGGCTAGAACGACTTGAGGCGTATTTTCTTCCTAATAAGGGTTTAGGGGGTGGACTTGCTAATACATTGTCTCACCCCACCGTGGGCTTACTTTTTCAATCCTTAGCTGGTGCCCGAAGCCCCAGAGTCTATGGAGATGGAGTCTAAAGGATCGGCATTTATGTCCGACTAGTATGTCGTAGGACAATTCATTTTTAAAAGCCGACCTTTTGTAGATTTTTGACCAAACTTATTTTGTATCTAAACCAGTTGTTTATAAAAGTGTACTTTTGTGAAATGTGCCCTGCTTTCCTATCCCATGTTATTTGTTGTCAAGGGCATTTGTTTCACTTCCACATGTGCATTAAAATGATTGGGTCGGCGACGTGTATTGGGAACATCGCATTTGTATCAACCGTAGAGGGATGTGCGCGGGCTTGAGGTTTGGGGCATGACACATCAAGTGAGGAATTGTCCACATAGGTCCAAGGGAACACAAGCACCATTAGCGCAGATAGGACACCATTAGGATGGCGAAAGAGACAAGAATGAACCGACCATTCACCGATCAAGGGAAGAATATTTTTGGGGTGATTTTATCATAGTAGCGTAGCAGAGTTTTGGTTAAGTTTGTAGAGTTTTAGTTTGTCGAAATAAAGCTATAAAAAGAAGAAGAATCATTGGCTAGAGTTGTACTTGACTACTTTGTTCATATATAACTTTAAAGTTATTTATGAAAAGGTTTGGCTCGAGGAGCTTTTTGTTGTAATGAATTGTTGTCGTGAAGTAACCCAGTTTAATCCGTTAGCATGTGAAAGTTTCGAGTTTACTGGGAGTTGAGAAGGACCCTCAATTTCCTTAATCTCGTCTCTCGAGGCAACCCGTTTGTTAGATGGGGGTTGTCAGGGTTACCTAACAACTGTCGTGAATACGACAGTTGAGGAGCTGAAGATTTAAGATATCGCAGTGATTCAAGAATTTCTGGATGTGTTTCCGAAAGAGTTGCCAAGCCTATCGTTAGAGAGAGAGATAGAATTTGTGATTGAGTTAGCACCGGAGACAGAGCCAATCTCTAAGGCTTCTTACCGGATGTTGTTGTATGAGTTAAAAGAACTAAAGGTGCAGATGCAGGAATTTTTGGAAATGAGATTCATACGTCCCAGTGCATCATCTTGGGGAGCCCCAATTCTGTTCGTAAAGAAGAAAGATGGTTCGTTGCGTGTGTGCATCAACTATCATAAACTCAATTAGTTGACAATCAAGAATAAAGTATCCACTGCTGAGGACTAACAACTTGTTTCACCAGTTACAAGGAACGTCGATATTTTCAAAGATCGACCTAAGGATCAGAAAAGAGGATATATCAAAGTCAGTGTTTTATATTCGATACGGCCATTATGAGTTCACTATAATGCCGTTTGATTCGACGGATGCTCTAGCTGCTTTTATGGATTTGATGAACCGAGTGTCTAAAGAGTACCTGGATCAGTTTGTGATCCTGTTCATCGATGATGTTCTGGTGTAATCGAAGAGTTCTAAGGTGCATGAGAGTCATTTGAGAAGGGTACTTCAAACCCTGAGGAATCATGAGATGTATGTTAAGTTTAGCAAGTGTAAGTTTTGGTTGACTCGTGTTGCGTTTCTAGGTCAGTTGGTTTCAGACGAAGGAATCTCCATGGACCCAATCAAGATTGAAGCAATTATCAACTGGCCAAGACCGACTTCCATGACAGAGATCATGAGCTTTTTAGGTTTGACAAGTTACTACATCAGGTTTGTGAAATTATATTTAGCATTAGCATCGCCATTGACTCAACTACTGAAGCAGGAAGAGAAGTATGTACAGACAAGTGTGAGTATAGTTTCCAAGAGTTTAAGCAGAAGCTTACTACCGCACATGTGCTGATCATTCCATTTGGTCCTAGAGAATACGAGATCTATAGTGATTCGTCGTTTAGAGGACTGGGTTGCGTGTTAATGCAGCATGGCAGAGTTGATGCATACGCGTCCCATCAGTCGAGACCCCATGAGCTAAATTACCCAACGCATGACTTAGAACTCACGGCAATTATTTTCTCTCTAAAGATTTGCAGACATTATTTGTGTGGAGAAATATTCTAGATCTTCACTGACTATTAAAGTCTCAAGTATTTATTCTCTCAAAACGAGTTGAATATGAGACAGCGTCGCTGGATAGAACTCCTAAATGACTATGATTGAGACATTTTGTATCACCTTGTAAAGGCAAATGAAGTCGCAGATGTGCTGAGTCGGAAGTCTTCAACCACTCAGTGATGGTTAAAGAATGAGTTTTGCTCGAGAGAGCTCGATATTCGGTTTTCAAATTTGAGGTAGGCCACCTTTCAAATCTTATGGCCACCCTCAGAATTGAGCTGGAAGTGCAAGTCAGAATTAAAATGCTTTCATCTACAAACCCAAAGATTCAGAAAATCCAGCAAGAGGATACCAATAAGAGAAAGGCTGACTTTCAAATTTCAGAGGACGGGACACTAAGGTTCCGAGGACGATTGTGTGTACCTGACGATGTAGAGCTTAAAGAGGAGATCTTATCAGAAGCTCATCGTAGCAATTACAACATTCATTCTAAAAGTACGAAGATGTATCAAAATCTGTGTCAACACTATTAGTGGTCTGGTATGAAGGCAGACATCGCTAAGTATGTCTCGAAGTGTCTAACTTGCCAACAAGCGAAGGCACAGCATTGTAAGCGAGGAAATTCCCGAGTGGAAGTGGGAGTACATCACAATGGACTTTGTGACAAGCTTACCGAAGAGTTAGAGAGGTAATGATTCTATTTGGGTAGTGGTTGACAAACTGACAAAGTCAGCTCACTTTATCGTTGTAAGAAATTATTTGGATTTGGATTTGGATAGGCACATAGAGTTGTACATGCGTCAGATAGTTTGTCTGCATGGAGTGCCAATGACGATTATATCATACCAAGACCTAAGGTTCGCAGCTACTAGAAGAGCATTCAGATGGCTCCTTTCAAAGTGTTGTATGGCAGAACGTGTAGAATGCCATTGTGTTGGAATGAAGTCAGAGAACAAAAGATCACAGGCCCAGTGTTAGTCCAACAATCAGTAAAACTATTGCCGTTATCAGAGACAGATTAAAGACCGCTCAAAGCCACCAAAAAAGCTACGCAGATAAGCATCGGAGACCATTGGAATTCCAAGTTGGCAATCACATCTTTCTGAAGGTGTCACCAATGAGGGGTACTTCATACTTTAGCAAAAAGGGAAAGCTGAATCCGAGGTACGTAGGTCCCTTTTAGATTTTGGAAAGAATCAAGACCCTAGTGTATCGTCTTGCATTGCAGTCGAGTTTAGCACAAGTGTATGACGTCTTTCAAGTGTCGATGCTTAGGACATATGAGCCTAACCCGACTCACGTACTAAATCTAGAAGAATTAGACGTGGACAACAGAGTGTTGTATGTGGAAAACCCAATTCAGATTGTGGATCGGAAAGAACAGATTCTACGTACCAAGACGATTCTATTGGTTAAAGTAGTCTAGCAACACCACGGCACAGAAGGAGCAACATGGGAAAGTAAAGACTCGATGAGGTGACAATACCCCTACCATTTTATTAAAGCTTTGTAAAGGTTTAAATTTCGATGACGAAATTTTTATAAGAATGGAAGAGTTGTGACATCCTGATTTTCAAGCCCTATTTACGATTGAATAAGTTGGGCTTTTCATCGATGTTCCTATAGTTCTTTTCTCTGAGTTGGCCACTCACAAGATAACTAGTCTATAAGGTGAAGCCGTTAAGGAATATAAATGCAATGGACTTGAGAATTCGACTAGGAATCGACTGCTCGATCGTGCTAATCTGCAAGGGTCATTACGGCACAGTTAAAAATCGATTAGAGACCGAAGATAGGTCGACTTGATAAAGGTATGTAATTAGTGTGTGGGTGATTCCACCTAATTGCAAAATTTCTATCGATCGGCACTAGACCGATTTTTTTGTCGTTTTTGTACCATGTGTCTATATTCGAAACCTCAAGATTTTCATGACAACTGAGAGTCGCCAATGTCGAAGATGTACATTGTGGATTGAAAATAATCGACCACGGGTCAATTGCACTAAAAACTCATAAAAGCTACCCGGTAGGTTAGGTCACGCTAAACTCACGCCAAAATGAAATTAACTGCAAATTTTAATCTGATTTCAGAAATTGAAAGTTTTGTCATGTCATGAGTCATTTTAGGAATGTCAACTCATCCTCCGAAGATTTCTCTGCAAACTGAGATTTTTAGCAAAAATTCAAAATAATGCCATTTTTGTACCAAAAAATCGGGGGACTATTTTTTTTTAATTGCATTATTGGGCTGCAAGTTGGTTCTATTGGCAAGAAAAAATGTCAATTTTGTCAAGAACACCTTGGTGGAATTTATAGGGACCGATTTAAGCTCAACTGGAGATGAAATGGGTTCAATTTTGGGAAATTGGGTGCAAAATTCGTGGGTCTCTTGGTCCACCACTTTTGGACCACTTCATTAGCTTGCAAAGGAAGCTTGGTGGCTGCCAAAGAGCTATGGAAGATAGCCAAGGGCTGTGGGGCCTTGTCTTGGGGACAAAGGGATAGATTGGAAGCAAAGAGGCCCCCTCCAAGCCTTTGTTGTCCCCTTCTTCTTTAGCGAAGCTTCTTCGCTTTCTCCATTGGTGGACATTTGAAGCTCCAAAAATCACAAAGAGAAACTAGAGAGTGACCGGTAGCCTCCCCCTAGCCCATCGCATACCCTCCCAAGCTGCCTGACCATCGCACGTCAGCCACTCGCCCGCCCGGAGCTGCTCGACCCCGTCCGCCCAACCTCACGCCTCCTCGTTGCCCCCAGCAACCCCTAGCCGCCGTCGAAGCCCAATCGAAGCCCCGACGTTTTCGTTCCGTCGATGTCCGCCTCTACCATTCACCGCTGCAACCTCCTCCACCCATCCCTTGTTTTTTTGGCCTCAATCGTCAACCTCAACAGCCCCATTCAACAGCAAGTAGAGACCGAAGGCTCAACCCCGAGTCATGAGCTTTGGGTCTCATTTTAGGGCCCTTTCGGGCCTTGTAAGGTGTCACTTGCTTTTGATATTTTCACTCGTCTCCACGTTGCAGTCGTCGTGGACTCATTGAATTTCAAAACTGATGAGTTTACTCACTAAACTCTACTTATGAAGTTAATGATGCTTAAAGGTTGATTAGTTTCAGTTAAGTATGGTTTAGGTGGTTAGTTAGAACGGATTAGCGATTTAATTACTCGTTATTGCATGTTAGGTGATTAAATCGGCTTAGTTAGCAACTAGATAGGTTGTATTATTTATCTAGATAGGTTCAAAATTTTTCCGAACCCGTTTCGGTATTTAATTAGGCTTTTCCGGCCTAAGTTTCTATTTATGGCATTTAATTGTATTTATTTAATTATTTATTATTTTCTGAAAATTATACCGGAATAGTCGGTGACCGAAATTTCATACTGATTGCAACGGTATGATTGGTTTATTTAATTGAGTGTTGATTTGTGCAAATTGAGTAAGAATTGTAATTTTGAGTATTTATTCCAAAATTGAGTAATTTCGGTATTTAATTAGAAAATACCGAGTGTCGGTTTACAGCGCCAAAAATGTGTTTATGGACTATTATAATTAGTAGGATTTTCTAAAAGAAAGATATTGTGTTTTTGGCTCAGGCCGATCATGTTCCCACACACGATTAGGGTTTTCATTAATTCAATCAAGGTTTATGCATAATGACTTTACCATATTTGCATCACCCAAATTTCTATAGGAGGGAATTGTCGTTCAAGACAATGATATGGATTTCTTAAGAATGTTAAATGAGAGACTTTCAGTTATAAAGGACTTTCACTCACTCTCATTTAGAATTGCTATTTTATGAGAATCACTGAATCTCACTATTATCATATCGACAAGGGTCCAAGTATTCTCACAAATAGTACGTCCTTACCAATCTAAGAGGTCTTTAATAGGGCCCGTAATGTAAGCTTGGTCAATGGCTTAACAAAGGGACTCTTTGAGTCAAGGCAATTAAAAGAATAATTTTGTAATCATCTCCGGGTTTACAAGTCAAGAACCCTATAAAATGAGAAAAAAATAATCTTGCTCACACTTCTTCGAGCGATGCTTATAAACATATGAACTCCCATGTTAGTTCAAGTGCCCTAATCAGAATAGACTTTATAAGGGATGTAACATAGGCTGGGTTCATGGGTTGAGAAACAAAAGACTGTTAGGCTCAAAATGTGTTTAGAAGGATCAAAATTGGTGATCATCTAGACATTATCGTCGGTCTTCTTCATCAGGGATTGTCTTGTCAATGTGCTCCACTAACTGTAAAAACTCAACATTTGAGTTCTTTGAGTACTCCATTGGAGATACAACCTTTTTACAACCGATAGTCCTTATCTTGACTCTCTTTTTTTCATTTATGGGCATCGGCCTTGCTTTTGCCAGGCACACCACTTTTTCATGCCACTAGTTCTCATTCATTTTTTCTTTCACTTCTTTTTTCATGGGCATTGGCCTTACTTTTATCAGGCACACTGCTTTTTCATGCCCCTTAGTTTTATTTTGAATGACCATATGGTGCTTTTAACATTTGGACTTTTTAGGAGGTCTTCGTCCTCTATCAACACTCCAGACCATACTATTTGAACAATTGCTTTTGTCTTGCCCTAGTGTGGGAGATGATCACCAACTAGGTTTAAAGAAATGAAATTGCAGGCTTAAGTGGGCTATGCAAATGACATAAGTATGTAGGATAGAGAAAGAAATGCTCTTCGTCATCCTAAGGCACTTAAATTACCACATGAATTCAATGTAATAGCACGACTTGAAGATTGATGCAAGTGAGAGCAAGAAAATTTCTTTTCATTTTCTTCACCTCATGATGTCATTTTACCTCCCATTTGCCCCAATGTGGAGTGGTTCTTGACAAGGGTAATTTGAAAGAATTTCCACAGGTGTATAAGGCTCAAAGAAGTTAAGCAATGGATCACCTATAGTGTTTGGGATAAAGAAATGAATTTCCCCTCATCATTTCGGTCATCGTACCTTTCACAAGAAAACTCTTTATTTTGTGGATATGGAACTTTCTACACTCATCTCACAAATGTATAAGTAGAGGACTGTGTATAGAATAAGGGTTGTCTTTCATCATCCTAACACGTCTCATTCAACATGCTTAATCCATTGAATTGTCCATCTTGACAAATCTCCACATGAAAATGGTGAGTTAAATAGGTAAAATCACTATGGAAATTCTCTTTTCAAAAGAGTTCAGTAGCTTTAAGCATAAAAAGCTTTTGTGACTTCAAACAAACACTTTACCACACTCATAACATGGTTTTAAGCATTTATTTAGGGATTGCCCCACAAAAGGACTGTCACAGCAATGGGTGTCCTTGGATTGCCCCCATCAATCAAGATCGATAATCCGCTCTTGCCCCTACACAAGAGAACTTTTGCCCTTGCACAAAAGAATGTGCATGAATAGGATACTATCAAAGTAAATTCAAATTGCACATCCATTTTGGCTCGGATCGAGATTTTATCTCAATCGGTCACTACCAAAATTTGTCATGCCCGCAATCTGTCATTTGCAAGGAAAAGAATAGTGTCATTTCCAAAATTGATTAAATTCAAGAATGAGATACACCTTTTTTGGCATCAAGCATAGAGTTGAGAAGGGTTGAGTGCTCCTTTTGCTTCTTTGGGGTTAATATCTCACTTATTTTGATCTGCCCTTTTAGCTCTCAACTGTGTATAGATGAGTAAGCGGGATCACTCCATAATCACCTAATTCAAATTAACAGGAACATGTAAGCATGAGGTGTAAATAGAGAGTCAATCCATGACAATGATCTAATCGATTTTTTCATTTTTTTCATTTATTCATGAAAAGTTCGTACAAGAAGGGAATTTCCTAAAAAAAAGAGCTAGAAAAATAGACACCCTATCAAGACCAAATTTCCTAGATATGAATTGAAAACAAATCCTCCAAAGTTTTTTTGTTATTTTCGAAATGATTCATTACATGGCAACTTCCTCATTTCATTTCTGATTGACAAATGAATTAGATCAAATGACTAACTTAGATTGTCATAGAGGTACCAAAAGTATGACAAAGTAAGTAAATTGAATAGTCTAGGGATAGAAGACTTACTTCACTGGGGAAAATCAATGGCAATCACATAGACATGCACATGAGATGTGAGGCTCGATTTCTACTCTAAACAGGCTTAACAAAGTGAAGCCACAAGGATGATCAGACTAGTCGCGGGTGTGCAGACTAAGTCAGGTCCTCATGACTCTGGCTTGGTTAAAGAGCCGACCTAGGTTGCGGGCATGTGAATCGAGATGGGTACTCTTGACACCAAAAAAGAAACGTTAGGATCGAGATGGGCGACTTGTACCGCAGGCATGCAATCAGAGTGGTGTCCATCTCGATACCATCCTAATTAATCTTATGCGGCCCAAGTCCAGTGGCAGGTTAAGTGTGCAATAGTGTAGTGCAAGATGCAAGGCATGCACGACAGTATATATCAAACAACACTTCATAAATAAAAGTAAACCATGCATTTTACACCTCCCTGCAAAACAAAGATCAGCAAACACTTCCCCTTATACCTCCCATCCTGCAAAAACATTTAACACCTTAAATATTAGGGACATACCTAAAATCCTCGTTGTCAAACAAAAATATTTTTTTAAAAGAAGAGAAAATCGTCCTAAGTCCACTAAGAGTTTTAACTCAAGCTAAACTTAGCTCAGGCTCTCCCAAACCCATACCAATTCGCGACTTAGGTTCAAATATTTAGCATGCAAAAGGAAGTCGCCACTAATTAGTTTATTGTAGGTCGATTAGATACTTAAGTAAAATAATTGGAGAATTATTTTACCTCTACAAACCAGAAACTTTGGGTACAGGGACTTAGTTACACTAGACTTTTCTAATGCCCTTTCGGTACCTTTCCTTTTTTATTTCGAAAAAACGTTTTGCAGGCAGCTTAAATTAATTTTAATTAACTTCCCTAACATGTGAAGAGATCATGCAAAGGTGCAAACCACCAATTTAACACCCAAATAAAGTAGTGAATAAATTGCAAGACTTACCTCATGGCAACGAAGGCATCTGCAATGTTAGATTAGAATTCACATCAATAGCCCTAGATATGATTTCTAATTAGCATGCAATCACTCAATCTTTTTTAAAGAATTTTCTTTTGTTTAATAAAATATAATCTATATACAATGCAATCTAAGCAAATGATTTAATTCTAATGACGGGCAATTTTTAACTAAATGGACCTAGCAACAATAGTTAAATGACATGCATTTCTTGAATCTAATCTATATGACGTGCACATGACATTTTTATTTTCTTAAAAATTATGCAATCTATCTAAAAGATTTTTCTAAACTTAAAATTAAATATGCAATTTTATCCTAACATGCAATGACGTACAAAGAATGCCCTAATTCTACATGACATATGCATGATGATTTTTGTGTTATTTTATAAAAATTCGAAATTAAAATTGTCAAGTAATTAAACAAGCAATTTAAATTAATGAAACGAAAAATCTAACATCTAAATTTATGTTTTTGGTATTTTTATTTTTAAAATTTCGAAATAGTAAATTTCCTACCCTAAATATGAAAAAAAAACCCTAAAACAAGGAATAAACCTAATCTAACTCACATTTTTTTGGATTTTTTTTTTTTTTTACGAAAACAAAATTGATTCAAACCACACGTTGGCAAATCAGGTAAGATAAGATTGATATCCATAAATTGGTGAATCATATCCCATGCATGGGATCAGATTGATCAATTTTAAATAAAACCGGAAATCGAATCTCGAGCGTGAGATCCGATTGGCGATTTTCCATGCGATTGCAAGTCGATTTCGGGCGCGAAAATTAGACTGTCAATCCCTAAAGTTACTTCACATCAGGAATTTCAATCTTACATCAACGAATACTTCAGATAACAAAAAATAAATAAATAAATAAAAACTACCAAATTTGAATTTTCTACAAATCCAGGTTTAGCCACCAGGAATGGCGGTGGGTGATCAGCTCACAAGAACAACTGCTCATGTTGGTGTGGACTTCTCGGGTTGAGCTCGTCAGTGGTATAGGATGGCTCAAGATTGTTGGTGGTGCTCGATTGGTCGGACAACAGTCGACGTATACTTAGCCAGCTGGAGGCTGAGGGACTGCTTAGCTTGGACTTCAATGGACACAGCTGGGAATCGCAGTGATAATCAGCAAAGGCAACAAGTCATGGGGGCTTGGCTTGATGATCAACAATTTGCAAAAAAACAGAAACTTTACTAGTCTTTCGATGAGGACACAGCTCACGATGGGTTCGGCTTCTCAGTATGCTGCTCGAAGATCACAGCCAAACACGGCAAGGCAGTAAGACTTGATGCAATGACTCGGGATGAGGAGCGGCACCGGTATTATATGAGGTTAGCAAGTGTGGAGGCGCATCGACCGGCTCGAAGGCGGACACTACTAGAGCATCGGGTTCAGTTGCAGGGGCGATAATGGACATGGGGCACGAGCGAGCAAGCACAGCAACGGCGAACGGGCGGCAAGCGGAGTGCAACGAGGATAGAGTCGCGGGATCTGCAGGCCGCAGGCGAGGCAGAGCCGCAGGCAAAGGCGCAGGGTCAAGCTGGAGTAGGTCTCAACACTGCCGGAGTGGTCCAACGATGGCACTTCAAGCTATAAGCGACTCGGTGGCGCGACGAAGGCAGCGCAATGGTGCTGCAACAGGGGTGATTGCGACAGAGCTGAACTATTGTGGCATCGGGCAAATCACGGGTAGAGCGATGGTGGGCGGCGGAGCGTCGAGAGGCACGAGGACGGGAGGTAGAGACATGACGGTGGACGCTGAGCTCGCGAGTCCTACAAGTGGAGGCGCGGGGTGTGGTGGCAGTGCTAATGCGGCAACAGGCGCAACGGAGGCCTCGAGTTGCTGTGGGGCGGAGCACGAAGTAAGGGTAAGCATCGATCTAGGGTCAACCCTGGACCGGCCTAACCCTGCCGGTCCTAGTTCGATTCCGAGGGAGAATGGGTCGGTCCGTGGTCCTAGAATTCCTAAACCAGCACTATGCAAGTTAGTCCTTAGTCCAAAGAGTTCCGGGTCGGTCCAACCAGGACCAACCTTGACTATATATATAATATATTACTTATAATTTTTTATATAGAGAAAACTTTAAAATAAATGGCGTCAACAATATTAAACAGCTCTTTAGTGAGGAGCTCAAGTAATTTTACATTGTTCTTTAATAACTTATATTTTTAATGTCTTTTATGGTGTCAATAGTCATAATTTACCAATGAGAAAAATATTTTTGTGAGGAGTCCTCACAATGTCCAAAAATGCATAAACAGCTCCTTATGGCATCATCCTCTAGTATTCATTCTCTTCAATGTTATTTGTCATCTTAATCTTCAATTTGCCAAAATCGAAAGAAACAGCAACTCCGCTCACCACTTGACACTCGCCTTGCTCACTTTGGATCACTCGTGCCACTTGTTGCTCGATGCTCACTTAACTTATTGCCTCCCGCTCAACATTCGATGCTCATTCTGTTCAATGCTCACTCTATTTGACCCTCACTACTTGCCTTTCTTAGCTGACATCGCTCATCATCGAACCCATTGGGTTGATATGGTCCTCGGTTGCCCTTTTAAGGAGTACAAAAAATGAAATAAAAAATTATTTGTTGGTCCTAGGTTGACTCTGAAACCGAATCGAACTTATTAGATCAGTTCAGTACTCAATCGCTTCTTTAATGAGTACAAAAAATGAAATAAAAAATTATTAATTGGTCTTGGGTTGACCCTGAAACCGGACCAAGCCCAATAGGTCAATTCAATCCTCAATCGCTTTTTTAAGGAGTACAAAAAATAAAATAAAAAATTATCGATTAGTCTCGGGTTGACCTTAGAACCGGACCGAACCCATTAGGTCAGTCCGGTCCTCCATCCCAAGCTCAATAGGATCAGTCCTCGGTCCCAAAAATTGAGAACCAATACTGTGCGGGTTGGTCCTAGGGTTAGGGGTAGACCGGCCCAACCCAGACCATGCTCACCCCTAGCACGAAGAAGATGAATAGGGCAGCTTTTTCTTTCTCTTTTTTTCCTTCTTTTCTTTTTTGTATTCTGCTCACATCTCCCTCACTTGTCTCCCTCTTTTCCCCGACGTCTTCTCTGTTGTCAGCCAAAGGAAATCCTCTACTGCCTTTTGTCTTCTTTTTTTTTACCTCCAAAAAGAGCCCCAAAAGCTTTTCTCTTTTATGTTGAATTCTTTGACTTCGAAAACCAAACCTCGAAAAAGAACCCCAAAAACAAAACTTTTCTTTTCTCTCCGTATTGTGTTTTATTTTTTTCTTATGACCTAGAATGAAAAAAAGCCCCAAAAAGGAGAACCCCTTGTGCGGCCATATATTCAATGTGTGGCCCCCCAAAACCCTTCATGGACAACCTTTTTATAGGCCAAAGATTAGGGTTTTAATTTTTCAAATCAATATCCATGAAAATTTCTTTTTTGAACGCAATATTTGTTTTTGATACGATTCAGGATTGCAAAAGAATTTTTTTCTCAAATTTCAAATCCTGCAAAGATGAGCTTGCAATATTTTTGTCACTTGCCCTATCCGAAGATATTTTAAAAAAATCCCCAACATATCCCAGAAAAATTTCAAATCTCTATTTTTCACGAGATAATTTTCGATCATTTTAAAAGGGGCTTAGGCCAATTTGCTCGCTTTGTGGGCTTAGTTCGACCTATCAATTTAAAGCTCAGAACCACCAATTCCAACCCATTCGTCATGAGCCCAATGCAAATGCAATAATAATAATAAATGCATCTAAAATTATATGCTATGCAATTAATTAATTTTTTTGTAGGGGTTAAAATTAATCCCTGATTTTTAATGCGATAAATGACTAAACGGGTCACCAAAATTTAGGTATCAACACAGCTCATGCGCTTTGATATGTCAGCTTGTGAGAGCAATATACATTTTTATTAGCTTTTGGGCCCCTTTGCACATCAGCTTGTGAGAGCAGTATACTGTATCAGCCTATGGACTTTAATACGCCAGCTTGTGAGAACAGTATACCTTATCAGCTTGTGTGATTTAAGATCGTTATATTAGCTTATGAGAGCACGATCTATATTATCAGCTTGTGCGAGCTATTATCTATCTATATCAGCTTGCGAGACCTATGACCATATATTGCAGCTTGTGAGAGCATTGACCGATTTTTTCAACTTGTGTGAGCAGTGGTCATACTGAATTGATAGATAGTACTGTTGGTATGGAATTGTGTCGATTGGCTGACTGATTGATTGACTAAATTGAATTGAGTGGATTGGTTAAGATCAAGAACTATATTGACTTGCAGGAAGGACTGAGGCAAAGGTAAGTCATCTATCTTGTGTGTGTATAAGTAACATTTTGGCGTATTTCTTTCCTAGTCGGAGTTTAGGGGATAAACTTGCTGCCCGTCGTGGGCTTAACTTTTTAGGGCCCTAGTATGAAGAACCTGGAGCTTGAGGCGGAAGGGTCAGGAGCATGGTGGCTTGGAAGTTCTTTTTGGAGATAGACCTCCTATACTTAGACTCTAGAGTTGGCCTCTATTAGTAAACCATATTGTTTATAAAAGCTGTGTTGATTGATTTGAAATTTGTTGTCCTGCTTTCTATCCCATGTATGTTATTGTCAGGGGATTAGTTTATACGCTTCCACATGTGCATAAAAATTGAATGGGTCGGCGACGCATCCTGGAATGTCGCAAATTTTATCGACCACCGAGAGATGGGCACGCGCTCGAGGTTCGAGGTGTGACAAAAGTGGTGCCCACAATCGAACTTTTCAAGATTACCTTCAACAATGTAGTCATCCTGCAATTAGTCCGGCAAAATAAAAGGTACAAACTGGTAGTATATATTTAGACTCATAGTTTAAATTTAGTTAAGACAATTACTTTGGGACAACAAAATTGTTCCTTTTTTTCTATCTTAACATATTCTTGAGTAAGTACAGTGGTTCTTACCAGACATATACAATATGATTCAGCTTCAACATTAAATTCTTCCAAAGTAGAGGGTTGGGGTTGATATTGCTGCAACGTTAGATGTGCACACATGGCTTCCTCACTCAACCCTATGGAAACATCTCCACCCTGTTCATCAAGGTGGACCAATTCTTAATCAGAAAGCATATGAGAAAAATCTAAGCTTTTGACAATCACCTCTCCTTAAGTAAATTATTTCTGAAGTATTGAAAAATATTGCTCACTCCAAGGATAAGTAAAGTTGCAACTAGATTATGGTATCCCGAAATTTGACCCTTATTTCAAAATATAGGAAATGATTATTTCATTAATACACTTATGGTTATTTCATTCTGAACTAATCACTTACGAGTTAACAAAACTTTTGGGTGAGGCTATAAAGGGTCAAAATGTGAAAGACCAAAGAATTCGATCAAGGATCAACCGCTCAACCATAAGGATCAATAAAGGTCAATACTATATTGTTATAAGTCAATTAGTGAACGAATATAAATTGATTCGACAGAAGTACATAGTCGGTTTGCGGGCGATTACAATTACAATATTCGCGTCGAACAACGATAAACCGATTTTTCTATTGATCTTATATTTAGGATACGTAATTGAACCCGCGTGATTACATGACAACCAAGAGTCATCCACAATTCGAAGAGGCACAAACGTGGATCGAAAATTATCGACCATAGGTCAACCACACGAGAACTCTTAAAAGCCACCCAATAGTTTAAGTCGTACTAAAGTCACATTCAATTGATTTTTAATCATGAAATTTAATTTGATTTTGGATATCAAGCTTTCAAGGGTCACAAGACTAATTTATTGGGCATCGCCTCATTGTCCATTGAATTATCAGCAAGTTCGAAATTTTCGAAAAGATGAATTATCAAATGAAAATTGAAAATCGGAAAGGGAACCGGAGCCCATGGCAAAGTTGCAATTTGTTGGCCAAAATTTTGGTTTTAAAGATAAAAGGAAAATAAAAAGATAATGAGGCGACAAAATGCAAGGATATAAGGATTTTATGGAGAGTTGGTGAGGGGAAATCATGAAGATTTTGACAAAAAATCTTGAGAAATTTTTTTTTTCTTCTCTCTCTTCCTCTCTCATCTCCCTTCCCTCTTGTAACGACTCGGGCCCCACTGTGTAATATTATTCACTTTTGGACATTGAGTCCTCACGGCTTTAAAACGCGTTACGCAAGGGCAGAGGGCCATCCCCTTCCCAAGCCATAATATTGTCCACTTTGGAGGCCCGGCCCACCGCCGTCCTCCCTCACGGGTTTGTTTTCAGCATGGCGGAAGTGTATGTGAAACACATTATTCAGGGGTAGAGGCGCAAACATACCACCATCCCTCTCTCAAGCCATAATATTGTCCTCTCTAGGCCTCACACTGGTGCGAATGCACTACCATCCCAGTCGGAGACCCTCAAGGCTTTGTTCTCAGCACAGCAGAAGCATGTGTGAAACGTGTTACACAAATTAGAGGAACCCAAGCCTTTATAAACTAGTCCAGGACTCCCCCCTAAGCGATGTGGGACTAGAAAGGAACCCCTTCCCCTTCCCTACGCACGTCCAGAGACCAAGGCGCTAACGCACCGCCATCCCTCCTGTTGACACCTAAATTTTGGCGACCCATTTAGCCGTTTAGTCATTAAAAAATAGGGGTTAATTTTATCCCCGAAAAAATATTAATTACATAGCATATAATTTTAATTGCACTTATTCATTTGTTGCATTTGATCATCGGCGGATGAGCTTCAATTTTATGAATTGACAATTCGGTATTTCATAAATGATTCACATTATTCTTCTAATATTCGGTAAATATATCATATATTCACGTGATTTATACATTAAGTGATATATGTTACTGAAGATTGGAAGTTTAAAGATGAAATATCAAGAGGGGATATCACAGGTGGGGCATATCTTGAGTGATATATTCAATGTTTCAAGACAAGAAATATTTCATGGTAGATTTCATATGTGAGCTGGAAAAGAAAAGAAACAGGAAATAAAGAGAAATTGGCTTACAAATGCATGATACGCAAGCGTGAGGAAGGAAAAGAAATTTCAATATATATCATGGATGCTCTCAGACAGGATTTTGTGCGTCCATTGGAGCCAAAAAAGAAAGGAAAGAAATAAATTATAGGCCGGGAGATTTCGGTCACGCCCTTGACCTATAAAAGATGGGCGCACTATAGACAAAAGAGTGGGGCCACACAATCGACACATACGGCCACAATTCTGAAAAGGGAGGACTTTGAATACACGGCACATAGAGAGAGCTTTAGAGAGAAAAAGTCAAAAGGAGAAATCGGGGTGGCTGGGAAATTGATAATTTCAGAGAGAACACACGAGATGGAGAGACGGGGTGTGGGTCGTCTTCTTCCTTAGACGACTGCTACCGAGGCCCTACATCTCCGCGACTCGACGATTTTTTTTTTTGCCATAAGCTTCACGCCAACGCAACGCTGCAGGATCTTGTTACCGATTTACCACTCGCACTGCTGCCGCAAGCCCAAGTTGCTGCTGTTTGTGATCCACAGCCCGAGCCGACGACAACTGAGCTTGCCGCTCCGGTGTGCCGCCGCTGCCCATCACGTTGCTGACGACACCAGCAAGCCATCTAAAATTTCAGATTTGTGTGAAGGTGTCTCTTGCGGGTCTTTCCAGCGAGTTTCCTGCAACGAGTAATTTTGGTCGGGTCACATCAAGTTGCGGCAACGTGTTTGATTCCATACGATGGAGACCGATCCTGTGAAGTCCTGATTTTTATTGTTCCTGTAGGCTTTTTGGCGTGTTATCCCACGGTTTCATCGCTCATTGCATGCACAGAAGACGTCATATTTTTTATTCCTTTTGAGACAAAGAAGTGGGCTAAGAGCTTGGTCAAAGTCTTCATTGGAGGGTCAGACTCACGAAGAGATTTGTATATCCGAGAGTTCTCACCTGATTTGGTGACTCATCGGTAAAATCAAAGTTCAATGGCCACGCTTGACGACTTTCTTGTAGATTTTCCAGGCGTCCTTGACGTGCCCGAGACCCCCACCGATCCAGTTATTTTGCTTTCGTTTGAATTTTTATTAGTGCAGGTCTTCCTTGACCGAATCCAGGCACCGCCCCGGTAATCCCAGCGAATCTCTGAGCAATACTTGTCCTCCGGCACCTCCAGCAACAACCTTTCCCTGATCGAGCTACCACCATGCTGCACCCCTTGACCGTGCACACCACACCGCCGAGCACCGCCACACATCGCCGGTCACCTGTCGAGCGGATCCCGTTCAGTTCAAATTCGGTAACATTATTTGTGGAATCAGGTAATTATCTTATCTAAATTTGATTTGGATATTTTATTGCCTAATACATGCTTTTCAATAACTTACCTGCATATTTGAATTATGAAGGTATTTCCGGTTAAGATTTATTGCCTAATTCGCAACCGCATACGGATTTTTTTATTCTATCTATAAGGCTTTAGATGGAATAATAAATCTCGCGAGAATAAAATTGATATCTTGATCTTTAAGGCTTAAGATCAATTTATCAATTTTATTAGCGAAATAATCAAGCTGATTTGGATATTGTTCCCTGATTCGAACGATGTATGATATCTTTGATGATTTTGAATGATTTAGTGTTTATCTTTTAATTGCTTTAAATACAAAAAGATTGCATTTGCATATCATTTAGGTTACAATAAATTTCCTAGATAGAATTGCATGATAAAATAGTTAGATTCTTTTCTGATTATATTAGAACGCATGTTTAGATGGTATCTAGGTTAGATAATATCCTTGAATTAAATTGCATGTCGAGATAAATTTCTGAGTTAAGATAGGATTCGGATTAGTCTATTTCCTAACTTAAGATAGATAATACCTCACTTTAGTTAGATTTTTAATTAAGAAATTTTTTATAAAAAACACAAAAAAAAATGTCATTGCATGTCATATAGAATTAGATTCATGAAATGCATGTCATTTAGTGATTGTTGTTAGGTCCATTTAATTAGAAATTGCATGTTATTAGAATTAGGTCATTTAGTTATATTGCATTGCATATTGCACGATTTTAATTAATTAAGTAAAAAAAAAAAGAAATTGCGTGTTAATTAGAAATCATATCTAGGATTGTTGATGTGAATTCTGATCTAACAACGCAGATGCTTTCGTTGCTTGGAGGTAAGTTTTTGCAATTTATTTATTGTTTATCTGGGTGTCAAATTGGTGGTTTGTGCACGCGCATGATAACCTCACATGTTAGGGAAATAAATTTAAAATCAATTCAAGCTGCTTGCAAAACATTTTTGAAAATAAAATAATGGTACCGAAAGGGCATTAGAGGAATCTAGTGTAACCAAGTCCCCGTACCCATAGTCTCTAGTTCGTAGGAGTAAAATAATTCTCCCGTTATTTTACTTGGGTTTTTAATCGACTCACCAAAAAATAGATTAGTGGCGATTCATAGATAAAATCTATTTGCATGTTAAGAATTTAAACCTAAGTCACGAATTGGTATGGGCTTGGGAGAGCCCGAGTTAAGTCTAGGCTTAACAATCCATTACCCAAACCCTAGGTGGTTTAAACCCTGAAAAATTGGTCGCGACAGCTTGGCGACTCCACTGGGGACTTGAGTTGAAACTCTTAGTGGACTTAGGCCAATTTTATTTTTTGGAAAAATGTTTTTGTTTGGCAGCGAGGATCCCAGGTATGTCCCTAACATTTAAGGTGTTAAATGTTTTTGCAGATGAGGAGATATAAGGGGAGTAGTCTTTGCTAACCCTTGTCTTGCAGGTTGGAGTTGGGGATGAATGTTTTAAATTCAAGCTATTGAAGTGTTGTTTGTTTGAATTGTTGTGCATGCCCTGCATTTAGCACTACACTTTTGCACACACAACCTGCCGCCGGACCTGGGCCGCACTAGGACATTTAGGATGGTATTGAGTTGGATACGACTTCGACCGCGAGGCCGCGTAGTAGAGGTTGCCCAACTCAATCCCGAAAGTTTTTCTTGGTGTTAAGAATGTTTACCTCTGCCCGCGAGGCTGTGTCGCATTGGGGTATCATTCTTGACTGAGCCGGAGTTAAGAGGACTTGGCTTAGTACGTGAGGCTGCAACTAAGTCATCCCATCCTTTTAACTCCACTTTGCTAAGCCTGTCTAAAGTTGAAATCGAGCCTCACATCTCATGTGCATGTCTATGTGATTGCTGTCAATTTTTCTTGGTGAAGTAAGTTTCCTATCCCTATACTATGCAATTTATTTGTCGTATTATTGGGTCGGTCCATGACAATCTAGGTCAATAATTGATTTGATTCATTTGTCAATTGGAAATAAAATGAAAATTGCTAGGGGATGGTGCATTTGAAAAAAGAAGCGAAAAAAAAAAAAAACTTTGGAGAATTTCTTTTTACGCCATGTCTAGAAAATTTGGTTTTACTAGGATATCCATTTTTTAAGGAAATTCCCTTCTTGCATAGACTTTTCATGAATAAATAAAAAAATGAAAAAAAAAAATCAATTAGATCATTGTCATGGATCGACTCTCCATTTACACCTCATGCTTACACGTTCCTGTTTATTTCTTTTAGGTGATTATGGAGCAATCACGCTCACCCATCCGTACACGGCCGAGGGCTAAAATGGCGGATCAAAATGAGGTGCTGGACCGTATCATTGACAATATGAACAAGCGAATTGCACACCACCAAAGTCGAGTCGATGAATTGTCTGCTACTGTGGCTTTTCTCATCAAGCAAAAGGACTGTGATGACATAGGTACTCTATCTTCAGTGAGAAACTGCAACTCAAAGAAGAGAGCCAAAAGAACTTTTGAATTGTCTCATTTTCCTGAGGTAGCTGAATTTAATGCCACCATGAAGAGACTAGTGACTTATCTAGAAGGAAGAATCTCTAACCTGGAGGGTTCGCATCACAAGATCAAGGAGGGTGAAGAACTTAAGCGCACATAATTCATGGTCTTAAGTAGATCACTTTCCTTATTTAATTAGGGGCGTGTTTAGTTGCACTTTCCCCCCACGCGGGAATTTTTATTGCATTTTAGGAATTGTTTTTGCTTTCGAGAAATTATTTTTGACTTCTTCTCTTTTTATGGGTTAGGAATCATAATTTCCATTCCAATAATGTAATTCATTTGATTCTATTCAATGAAATTACAATTTTATTTCCAATTTTTGAGGGCATGACGGGGTACTCCAAACTAGTCCAATGACGATATCCAACAATAAAAAGAAAATATCATCCAAGGAGAATTCTGAGGATTGGGCTTCTTCATGCTTCCTCGTCCAAAAAAGAATATTAAAAAAAAGATCATTTTTCAAGCCATTTCCAAAAAACATGCATTAGGTTACCCTTGTTTGTTTTTCTAACTCATTTACTTCATGTCTCAGAGCATAACAGAGAGGCGTTTGAAAATAACGCGTCAATTTCCAATGATAGTGGGCCCATTGATTTGGGAACATACATCCGAGAGGAAAAATAGACGTGGGGGCAAATGATCATTTCCTAACTGATCTTGATGACATCTCCCAAGAGTGAAGAAAATCATCTTGATTCCAAAATGATAAATTGGGGACATGACAAATTTTGGTGGTGACCCGACTGAGATAAAATCCCGATCTGAGCCAAAATGGATGTGAAATTTGAATTTAATCAGATGATGCATAGTATCCTATTCATGCACGTTCTCTTGTGCAGGGGCAAAAGCAAGAATGGAGCATTCATCAAATCAAAAAGCGGATTTTCAATCCAAGGACATCCATTGTTGAGACGATCCCTTTATGGAGCAATCCCCTGAATGAGTGCTTAAAACCATGTTTTGAGTGCAATAAATTGTTTGTTTTGAAGTCACAAACACTTTTTATGCTTAAAGTTGCTGGACTCTTTTGAAAAGAAAATTTTCATATTGATTTAGCTCACCAATTTCATATGGAGATTTGTCAAGATAGACAATTTAATGGAGTGACATCAATGCTTAAGAATGCTGAATGAGACGTGTCAGTATGATGAAAGGCAAGCCTTATCCTATACACAGTCCCCTACTTATACACTTATGAGATGGGTGTAGAAAGTTCCATATCTACAAGGCAAAGAGTTCTCTCGCAAAAGGTACGATAACCGAAATGATGAGGGGCAATTTATTTCTCTATCCCAAACACTACAGGTGATCCATTGCTTAACCACTTTGAGCCTTATACACTTGTGGATATTTTTTTTCAAATTATCCCTGTCAAGAACCACCCCCCGTCGGGGCAAATTGGAGGGTAAGACAGTACCATAAGGTGAAGAAAATGGATTGAAATTTTCTTGCTCCCACTTGCATCAATCTTCTAGTCATGCTATTACATTGAATTCATGTGGTAATTTAAGTGCCTTAGAATGACAAAGAACATTTCTTTCTCTATCGTATACACTTTTATCCATTGCATAGCCCATTTGAGCCTATGAATTCATTTCACATTAAACTCAGTTGGTAATCATCCCCCACATTGGGGCAAGGCAAAAGGCAGATGAAGACTCTTGAAAAGTTCGAGTGTCATTCAAAGTGCAATTGCTTGATGCATGAATTGTGCGCAAGAATTGAATTCAAAATAGAACTAAGGGGCATGAAAAAGCAGTGTGCCTAGTAAAAGCAAGGCCAATGCCCATGAAAAAATGTGAAAAAAATAAATAAGAACTAGGGGCATGAAAAAGCGGCATGCCTGATAAAAGCAAGGCCAATGCTCATAGATGAAAAAGAGAGTCAAGATAAGGTGACTGTCAAGAATTGAATCCTGATGGAGCAATACTCAAAGAACTCAAAAGTTGAGTTTTACAATCAATGGGGCATTTCATGAAGACAATCTCCGATGATGAAAAAGAAAGTGGTGGAAATGTCAAGATGATCACCAACTTTGACCCTCTAAACACTTTTTGAGCTTGCTTATCCTTCCATTTCTCAACCCATGAACCTAGCCTATGTTACGTCCCTTACAAAGTCTCTTCAGATTATGGCACTTGAATTAACATAGGAGTTCACATGTTTTATGCATCACTCGAAAAAGTGCGAGCAAGATTATTTCTTTCTCATTTTACAGGGTTCTTGACTTGTAAACCCGGAGATTATTAAAGAGTTGTTCTTTCAATAGCCTTGACTCAAAGAGTCCCTTTGTTAAGCCGTTGACCGAGCCCACATTACGGTCCCTATTAAAGACCTCTCAGATTGGTAAAGTCGTACCGCTTGCGAGAAAACTCGGATCCTTGTTGGTATGATGACAGTGAGATGGAGTGATTCTCATAAAATAGCCTCTAAATGAGAGTGAGTGAAAGTCCTTTCTAACCGAAAGTCTCTCATTTAGTATTTTTAAGAAATCCATGTCATGAGTGAAGATTGTCTTGAATGATAATTCTCTCTAGTGGAAATTTGGGTGATGCAAAAGTCATTATGCATAAACCCCGATTGAGTTGATGAAAACCTCATTGAATTTTGAAATGTGCATTCTAGAGTAGCTTAGATTGCTTATCTCTTTGACGAATGCATATCAGTTTTTGCTACAAATCGTGTCTGATAGGTAATTCAAGTTCCTTTCAGAATGTTTCATGATATTAGAATATGAGAAACCTCCACCATGAGGTGAAAGACTTCCACAGGATATCTAAATTCCAAAAGGCATATCCCGAAGAATTAGAGATATCACCAGGTAAGTATCTCTACCATGCTTTAAAATACTAGTCATTGTGCAGGTATTCTCCCTCGAGTGCATCGACACTTGATTTGGTCAAGCTATCTCTTTGTATTGACTTGGCGTGCTTTCGTAGCCCAGAGTCCCTCTTTACTGACCTGGCGTGCTTGCGTAGCCCAGTGTCCTTATATTGACCTGGCGTGCTTTCGTAGCCCAGAGTTCCTTTATATTGACCTGGCGTGCTTTCGTAGCCCAGAGTCCCTCTTTATCGACTCGGCGTGCTTTTGTAGCCCGATGTCCCTTTATATTGACCTAGCGTGCTTTCGTAGCCCGGAGTCCCTCTTTATCGACTCGGCGTGCTTTTTGTAGCCCGATGTCCATTTATATTGACCTGGCGTGCTTTCGTAGCCCAGAGTCCCTTTTAATCGACACTCGATGGAGTTGTCCCCCAAAGATTTGTCTCCGATTCAATCGATTAAGGCGACCGAAGAATGGTTCGGGTCCTGGTCGGATGATTTCTGTCGCAAGGCTGGGCGACCGAAGAATGGTTCGGGTCCTGGTCGGATGATTTATGTCGCAAGGCTGGGCGACCGAAGAATGGTTCGGGTCCTAGCCAAGCAAAACCTCAGTTTAGGCGACCGTAGAATGGTACGGGTCCTAGACAACATTTATTGTTCTAACAGGCGACCGTAGAATGGTACGGGTCCTGAAAATTCAATTTTCCGTCAAGGCGACCGTAGAATGGTACGGGTCCTCGACAACACCTATTCCCTATTTTAGGCGACCGTAGAATGGTACGGGTCCTAGAAATTGAATCCCCGTTTAGGCGACCGTAGAATGGTACGGGTCCTAGACAAAACCTATTTTCCTATTCGGGCGCGTAGAATGATACGGGTCCTGGAAAAATAAATTTCTTCATCGAGGCGACCGTAGAATGGTACGGGTCCTTGACAACACCTATTCCTTATTCAGGCGACCGTAGAATGGTACGGGTCCTGGAAAAAATCATTTTCTTCGTCAAGGCGACCGTAGAATGGTACGGGTCCTTGACAACACTTATTCCTTATTCAGGCGACCGTAGAATGGTACGGGTCCTGGAAAATGAATCCCCGTTTAGGCGACCGTAGAATGGTACGGGTCCTAGACAAAACATTTCTGCCGTACTGGGCGACCGTAGAATGGTACGGGTCCTGAGAAAGCAGCTCATTTCTGCCATACTGGGTGACCGTAAAATGGTACGGGTCCTAGGAAAGCAGCATCTTCACAAAGTCATGTTACTATTCTAGGCGACCGTAGAATGGTACGGGTCCTGGACAGGTAACACCCACTACCTCGGATTACTCTATCCTCCTCGAAGGTAAGTTATTTCAGGTAGGTTCATCTATCATTTGTATTTCCATGCATCATATAAATTGCATTAAAAAAAATGGAACTCATGTTCCGACAAAAAATCATTCATTGCATGAGCATGACCAAAATTTAGGTCTCAATTTGTCTTTGAAGACAACCTCTACGAGCTCACCTTCAAAGAGGGGCAGCTGTTGACACCTAAATTTTGGCGACCCATTTAGCCGTTTAGTCATTAAAAAATAGGGGTTAATTTTATCCCCGAAAAAATATTAATTACATAGCATATAATTTTAATTGCACTTATTCATTTGTTGCATTTGATCATCGGCGGATGAGCTTCAATTTTATGAATTGACAATTCGGTATTTCATAAATGATTCACATTATTCTTCTAATATTCGGTAAATATATCATATATTCACGTGATTTATACATTAAGTGATATATGTTACTGAAGATTGGAAGTTTAAAGATGAAATATCAAGAGGGGATATCACAGGTGGGGCATATCTTGAGTGATATATTCAATGTTTCAAGACAAGAAATATTTCATGGTAGATTTCATATGTGAGCTGGAAAAGAAAAGAAACAGGAAATAAAGAGAAATTGGCTTACAAATGCATGATACGCAAGCGTGAGGAAGGAAAAGAAATTTCAATATATATCATGGATGCTCTCAGACAGGATTTTGTGCGTCCATTGGAGCCAAAAAAGAAAGGAAAGAAATAAATTATAGGCCGGGAGATTTCGGTCACGCCCTTGACCTATAAAAGATGGGCGCACTATAGACAAAAGAGTGGGGCCACACAATCGACACATACGGCCACAATTCTGAAAAGGGAGGACTTTGAATACACGGCACATAGAGAGAGCTTTAGAGAGAAAAAGTCAAAAGGAGAAATCGGGGTGGCTGGGAAATTGATAATTTCAGAGAGAACACACGAGATGGAGAGACGGGGTGTGGATCGTCTTCTTCCTTAGACGACTGCTACCGAGGCCCTACATCTCCGCGACTCGACGATTTTTTTTTTTGCCATAAGCTTCACGCCAACGCAACGCTGCAGGATCTTGTTACCGATTTACCACTCGCACTGCTGCCGCAAGCCCAAGTTGCTGCTGTTTGTGATCCACAGCCCGAGCCGACGACGACTGAGCTTGCCGCTCCGGTGTGCCGCCGCTGCCCATCACGTCGCTGACGACACCAGCAAGCCATCTAAAATTTCAGATTTGTGTGAAGGTGTCTCTTGCGGGTCTTTCCAGCGAGTTTCCTGCAACGAGCAATTTTGGTCGGGTCACATCAAGTTGCGGCAACGTGTTTGGTTCCATACGATGGAGACCGATCCTGTGAAGTCCTGATTTTTATTGTTCCTATAGGCTTTTTGGCGTATTACCCCACGGTTTCATCGCTCATATTTTTTATTCCTTTTGAGACAAAGAAGTGGGCTAAGAGCTTGGTCAAAGTCTTCATTGGAGGCTCAGACTCACGAAGAGATTTGTATATCCAAGAGTTCTCACCTGATTTGGTGACTCATCGGTAAAATCAAAGTTCAATGGCCACGCTTGATGACTTTCTTGTAGATTTTCCAGGCGTCCTTGACGTGCCCGAGACCCCCACCGATCCAGTTATTTTGCTTTCGTTTGAATTTTTATTAGTGCAGGTCTTCCTTGACCGAATCCAGGCACCGCCCCGGTAATCCCAGCGAATCTCTGAGCAATACTTGTCCTCCGGCACCTCCAGCAACAACCTTTCCCTGATCGAGCTACCACCATGCTGCACCCCTTGACCGTGCACACCACACCGCCGAGCACCGCCACACATCGCCGGTCACCTGTCGAGCGGATCCCGTTCAGTTCAAATTCGGTAACATTATTTGTGGAATCAGGTAATTATCTTATCTAAATTTGATTTGGATATTTTATTGCCTAATACATGCTTTTCAATAACTTACCTGCATATTTGAATTATGAAGGTATTTCCGGTTAAGATTTATTGCCTAATTCGCAACCGCATACGGATTTTTTTATTCTATCTATAAGGCTTTAGATGGAATAATAAATCTCATGGAATAAAATTGATATCTTGATCTTTAAGGCTTAAGATCAATTTATCAATTTTATTAGCGAAATAATCAAGCTGATTTGGATATTGTTCCCTGATTCGAACGATGTATGATATCTTTGATGATTTTGAATGATTTGGTGTTTATCTTTTAATTGCTTTATTTATCCCGAAAATACAAAAAAGATTGCATTTGCATATCATGTAAATTACAATAAATTTCCTAGATAGAATTGCATGATAGAATAGTTAGATTCTTTTCTGATTATATTAGAACGCATGTTTAGATGGTATCTAGGTTAGATAATATCCTTGAATTAAATTGCATGTCGAGATAAATTTCTGAGTTAAGATAGGATTCGGATTAGTCTATTTCCTAACTTAAGATAGATAATACCTCACTTTAGTTAGATTTTTAATTAAGAAATTTTTTATAAAAAACACAAAAAAATGTCATTGCATGTCATATAGAATTAGATTCATGAAATGCATGTCATTTAGTGATTGTTGTTAGATCCATTTAATTAGAAATTGCATGTTATTAGAATTAGGTCATTTAGTTATATTGCATTGCATATTGCACGATTTTAATTAATTAAGTAAAAAAAAAAGAAATTGCGTGTTAATTAGAAATCATATCTAGGATTGTTGATGTGAATTCTGATCTAACAACGCAGATGCTTTCGTTGCTTGGAGGTAAGTTTTTGCAATTTATTTATTGTTTATCGGGTGTCAAATTGGTGGTTTGTGCACGCGCATGATAACCTCACATGTTAGGAAATAGATTTAAAATCAATTCAAGCTGCCTACAAAAATATTTTTGAAAATAAAATAATGGTACCGAAAGGGCATTAGAGGAATCTAGTGTAACCAAGTCCCCGTACCCATAGTCTCTGGTTCGTAGGAGTAAAATAATTCTCCCGTTATTTTACTTGGGTTTCTAATCGACCCACCAAAAATAGATTAGTGGCGACTCCTAATTGAAAATCAATTGCATGTTAAGAACTTAAACCTAAGTCGCGAATTGGTATGGGCTTGGGAGAGCCCGAGTTAAGTCTAGGCTTAACAATCCATTACCCAAACCCTAGGTGGTTTAAACCCTGAAAAATTGGTCGCGACACCTCCTCCCCGCACATCGTCGTTTGGGCTGTCACACTCTCCACCCCTTAGGAGCACAGCGTCCTCGCTGTGGCCCCACATGCGGTTAGGAGACAGCTCTGATACCATTTGTAACAACCCGAGCCCCACTGTGTAATATTGTCTGCTTTGAACACTGAGTCCTCACGGCTTTAAATCGCATTACACAGGGGCAAAGGGCTATCCCTCTCCCAAGCCATAATATTGTCCGCTTTGGAGGCTCGGCCCACCGCCGTCCTTCCTTATGGGTTTGTTTTCAGCACAGCGGAAGCATAAGTGAAACGCGTTATGCAGGGGTAGAGGCGCAGACGTACCGCCATCCCTCACCCAAGCCATAATATTGTCCTCTCTAGGCCCCACACTGGCGCAGACAGACTGCCATCCCAATCGGCGACCCTCAAGGCTTTGTTCTTAGCACAGCAGAAGCATGTGTGAACCGCGTTACACGGATTAGAAGGACCTAAGCCTTTATAAACTAGCCTAGGACTCCCCCCTAAGCGATGTGGGACTAGAAAGGAACCCCTTCCCCTTCCCTGCGCACGTCCGAGAACCAAGGCGCAAATGCACCGCCATCCCCCCTCCCCGCGCACTATCACTTGGGTTGTCACACCCCTCATGCCCACCTTCTGCCCACTCCCCGTTCTCTCTTCCCTCACTCTTTCTTCCTCCTCTCCATTGTGGCCGCATCCTTCTCATCTTCATCTCTTTCATTTTTTCTTCATCACTCATCCCCCCCATCTTCACCACCTCATCATCTCCACCACCGTCAATGCCCGCACCACCACCATTTTCATCCCACCACCCGCATCACCATATCCACCGCCGAGCTCCCAAGTCGCTACCACCCAAGCTGCCCATCCATCAAGCTGCCCGTGTCATCGCTATCAACCCCAAGCCACCGTCACTGCTGCCATCCACCCGAGTTGCCATCACCTGCTCACCACCACCAAACCCTCCCTTTATGGCCATGAGCCTCGAAAGGCTTCACCACTGCCATTCAACTTCCTATTCAAGCTGAGAACACCATATTCTTGACGCCATCGCACCGCTATCGCCGGGAGCTTGCCGTTGCCAGAAAACCGGTGAGTTAACTTCCTAATCGTGAATTAAGGTGTTAATTACGTCTTGGGAATAGGTTAGTTTAAGGTTAATGACAATTAGTGTTAGTTAATTTTAGTTTAGCCTTAATTGCAATTAATGAAGATTTAGATTAAATTTAAGTGCAATTAGTTTAGGTAGTTACGATTAGATTTATTAATCATGGTTAGATTAATTAATTGAGTTTATTTTAATTAATCGTGACTTATTTGATAAATTGTAATTAGTTTAATTAATCGTAATTTTTTAATTAATGTCGATTATTTTTTAATGAATTATGGTTAGATTAATTAATCGAGTTTAGTTTTAAATAATTTTAATTAGCGTAATTAATCACGCTTAACTTAATTAATCACAATTAGCTTACTTAATCGCAATTAGTGGAAATTAATGACAAATTAGCTGTTAAGTAGAATTTTATGCTTGTTTTATTGAATGGATTTATGCATAATTCCGATTATTTGAACTTGTTATGCAGTGTTATGGGTTGTTTAATGTATATGCCTTAATTACTATTTTCAAGGAAGGTTTTATGGGCAAGAAAATAGAAAATTTTGAGGTGTCGGGTTTGGATGCCAAATTTTATGTACTAAATAAAACAATAGGGTTTTTAAATGAAAGTGTGCAAAGTTTGACATGTTAATTTTAACTACATGACCATGTACGAATGTTTTACTGAAATTTTTTTAGGGTGAAAATTTGCCAAAGTTGGTTTTTGAATGCAAACTATTTTGTACTAGGCTAATTACTAGCAGATAAAAATTAGTTTGATTGATAGTGTGCTTGAGTAGTCACTTAATTGAATCTGTCACCTAACGGAAGTTTAGGGACGATACCTAATGTTTATCAGATGCTCGACGAGGGTCTGGATGCTGAGTCATAGTTGAGACCAAACCGATGCTCCTTTATGAAATGTCATATAGACGGAGTTTCTAGACGATGCCGTGTTCAATGAAGCAGGACAATGCCCAATCATGCCGGGAGACCAACAACTCATGTGTTGGCCGTGGCTCAAAAAGTCATAATAATTAGAACATGTGTGAATGATTGTGATGCATTGCACTTAATTATGGGGTAAAACTGTGAGGCACGGTATGAGACCAGCCAAAACGGGTTTTACCTTATAATCGAGACCCATGTAGATGCTCAATGCATGAGAGTTATCTATTTTGGTTATTGATTGTGCTTGTTGTATTGATAATGGTATATGTGATGTACTAATATGCAGGGGTGTGCCAAGGGGAGGTAAGTTTGTGTATTGTGCATGTTTAGGCTACCTCCGAGACGAATTCGCATCCTAATTATGGCTTAGGCTATTAACTCACTGAGATTTATATCTCACACCGTTGTTTATTATTTTCAAACCCATAGTATGAAGAACCATCGTGCTTGGTTCGGGGTCCCTTTAGAGACAAGGGATTGACCTGGCATTAGCGAAATTTAGGTTAACCCTAACCCTACTGGTTTTTGAATAGTTGGTAGGAAGTTGTCATGGTAAAGGCTTGCAACATTACACTTCCTGGGATTAAACAAGTATATAAATAAAAGAAGTATTTTTGGAAAAGTTTGTCAGTGTGGTTTTACTATTCCTATTGTTATTAGTTGATTGGGTGTTTATATTAAATGCTTTCGCTTGTGTTTAATCGAAAGATAATAAGGATTGGTTGGCGACGCATCCTACAACATCACAAATTTAATCAACCGTTAAGGAGTGCTCGCGCGCTCGGGATTCGGGACGTAACATAGATCACCCTTTATCTTGATTAATGTCTATATTAATGCACATTTGGTTTGGTTTCTAGTTGTTTGAATGCAAAATACACAATTACACACATAAATGTTGTGGAAGGACTCGAGCATGTATATAGTTGTGAAGATGAACTATAAAAATTTCACTAATTCAAACATTTCGACATAAGCATGAGAGATAAAACTTGAAAATCATTGTTGACATCCGTTTGATAAACTAGAATTTCTGTTCCAGAAACAATTTTTCTATTCCAGACCTGTTTTTGGAATAGAAATCTATTTGATAAACTTATTCTGTTTTTCTATTTCTTGAATAGATTTCTATTCTAGAAATAGGTTTGGAATAGAAATCAGAAATAGAAATTTTCTACTTCTCTATTTCTAGAACAGAAATGAGAAATAAAAAATTTTATCATCGTTCATCAACCGGTCCTTCATCCGTTGTCGCCGACCACTGTCTGTCGGTTGCTGCCCGCCCGCCGCCCGTCACCGCCGCCACCGCCGCTAGTCACCGGTCGTCGGTCACTAGCCGCCATGACTGCCGGTCGCCGGCCGCCACCGCCGCCGCTGGTTGCCCGCCGCCGCTACAACCACCATCGTCCGTCATCGCTATCTGCCCGTCCTCCGCCATCCAAAAGAAAGAAATTTTGTGTCATTCTCAAATGAATTTCTATTTTTAGAGTAGAAACTTTATATCGTTATCAAATGGTTATTTTTGCTTAGAAACTCTTCTAGAAATAGAAATAAAAAAATCTATTTCTGTTCCAAAAACTATTTCTAGAACAGAATGATTGTCATGCGCGCCCTAAATTTTTGCCCAAAAATATTTCATGTCAAATTCATGCATATATCCTATCTAGGTGTTTAGTATGTATATATATATATATTAAATGGAAGATGTTTTTCATAAAAAAAATAATAATAAAAATAATAAATTAATTAAAAATATTATTTAAAAAGGAAAAAAAGATTAAAAAAAGTTGGAGCTGATTATCTGAATGTGACTAGCCAAGCCTATGAGGTCAGATTGTAATTAAAACGGCAAGTTGGGGCCAGGATGCAATTTTCAAAAGTTGAGGGACCAATTCGCAAATTTTGGAAAATTTTGCCCAAACCCTTAAATCATCATCTTGGTCACCAATTAAGTTGAAATTAAATTTGGGTCAAGTCGAATCAATCAAATCGAGCCAAAATGACCAAATTTGTATTGAATTGGATATTTTCGGATAAGAAAATGGCCAACTTTGATGGACTTTCTTGCAAAATTGGGTGGACACAATTGCGAAATTTGATCGAGATCTTAAACTACTATACATGTACTTGCTAATTGATCAAAAATCGCAGCAAAATTGATGGATTAAAGCACTCAAATCAGTAGCCAAAACTTAGTCCACGAGTTGGTCTCAATTCGAAGTTGCTAAGTAAGCAACTTGGTGGCCCCACTATATCCTCCTCAGCTGCCCAACCAACCTGATCTCTGCATGTGATGGAAGACCATTATTGGTACTGCAAGTGGAAAAACATTGGTCTGAGATAAGCTGCTGAAGGCACGGGAAAATCGCACCAAATCCGGACACTCATCATCTGCAAAAATTGAAAATCTGGCCAAGTCAAAAAGTTGTTGAAGTAGCCCTGTTGACAGGCTTGGTAGGTGGACAAAAGACCAACCAAAAATCCCTTAATTCAGGGGATAAGATCAATGAAGAAATACATTTCAATGCATGAGAAAAAGGGAGACAAGAAGAAGAAGAGAGAGCTCACGATCGTCCCCAAAGAGGCCCTCAAAAGCAACTCCAAAAAAGCAAACCCAAAAATTCCAGATCAACCTTCAAAGAGAAAGTGAAATTTTTTCAAACTTGCAGCCAAAATTAGGCAAAACATTCAACTAGAGAGTGAAACTTCACTCAAAGATATTTCCATCCATAGGTCGCACGTCTCAAATGGAGTTTGGGAAGGTCTCCTAAAGCCCCCCGAAAACCACCCTCCTGGCGGGCCAAGAAAGTCCGAAAATGTTTCTAAGTGTTGAGCCTAGTTGGTCACGAGTGAGAGAAAACGAGTGTTTTTGAGGAAATTGAGAGAAAAATGAGGAAAATATTCACTTTCACCAAAAACTAGAATATAAATAGTTTGGTTTGGTGTTAAGTTTTCCAACAAAAGAGGTCCTAAAGTCTAATTTTAGAGGTCAACGAAAACCTTCATTGTCTGTTCTTATTTCAGCAGATCTCATTTCCAATTTGAAGGAGCCAACTTCCACGTGCCCTCCGAGGATAATTTATTGGTTTCCTCGGCCAAGAACCACTTGCAAAAGAAACTAGGAAACAAGGTAAGTATCCTAGATGTATTTTTGTTCGAGTTTGAACGTGTTTTAATAGTGAAAAATCAAGAGGAAAACCAACTCGGAAAACTAATCTATGAGGCTGAAATTTTTCCAAGTGTTTGAAGCCTCTTCAAGAGCCATACATGTTTGATTTGCTATACCCCATTTGCGTTCATTACTTGTCTTTGTGACTTTGATTAATGTTATATGGAAGTACAAATGATGCATAGGTCAGCTTGGTTTGGTCTTTAAATCCCCATGTGAACTATGAGATCGTCAAAAAGCAAGCCTACCACATTAGTTCATGGCTAGTCAGTGTAGACTTTGCATGTGGGCTTCTTGGAAGGTTGTTTTAATGTGTTCGGTTGGTCATTCTCTATGATGTTTGTTGCATTTGAAAGCTCATGTTACCTACTTTCACTCGGATTAAGTAATATTTCCCTTAAATCTCATATGTGATGGGTGTCGGGGCTTGAATATGAGCATGCAACATGTTTGCTTGACTTGGGTTCAAACCCAGATTTGCAAAATCAGCTCAAACCTGCATATTTGACACCGATTTCAACTTAGTTCTTTTGTGTTTTAAGCTATGATTTATGTCTAATCTTGCTCCTTGCATGTGGTAGTATAATCTTGATACTTTAGTTCCACATGAGATTGCTTATGGGTTGAGATTGAAGGCCGTAAATATGGCCCGAGGAAGCTGGTTTGGGGTGATTTGATGTACGCCAAGTGTTTGACGAAATACACAAACCAAGTTTCGATCTTGAAACGGTCGATTTGAGCTCGGTTATTGAGATATTCATGTGTTGTGTTGTTTGCATATATCGGTTTAGGAAATATTTTTTTATTTTTTAAAAAAAATTCTAAAATCCTAAAATTTCAAATATATAAGTGATAGATGGTATCAAATTAAGGTAAAAAATAACATCTATGAAATTTTCCTAATGAAATTTTCCTAATTTTAAAATGTCATTTTCCTAATTTAATGTTATTTTGGTATTTTATAATCATTTTTGTAAATAATCCATTTCGCATAGATTAAAATTATCTAGAGTAATTTCATGCATATTTAAATTCTCATTTCGCTCATGGGGGTCCTATCCCGGGGCGTGATAACAAAGCCATGTAATATTATTTGCCCGACTTGTACCGGGTCTTTCTTTCGCATTACTTTCAAGTTATTTTCATTTCTTTGATGTTATTTACCGCACCACTTTTCAATAATTTGAGTTTGAATTTCTTTTCTAAATTATGTTAGGATTAGTCTAGAGATTTATAAAAAAAAAAAACTACAAAAACATTTGCATGGACACTTAGTGGTTTCATAAATATTATAATTGGTAATCAAGATTGTGTAGCCATTTAGAAAAAAAAAAAAAAAAAAAAAAAAACTTTCAAGTTAGTGGTACCGCAAGGGCGCTAATAGAAACATTGGCATAAACAAGTCCCCATTTCTAGAAATCTCTAGTTGCGTAGGTATTGAGATAACACTCCCGTGTCTCAATTGGTTTCTAGCCGGCCCTAATAGGCTAGTGGCAACTCCTAGAATTACATAAGTTGTTAAGAACTAAAAAACAAAATCAACACCGTGCGAGGTATGGGCTTGGGAGAGCCCATGCCTAATTTAGGGCCATTGGTCCGCCTCTTTAGGCAAATACCCCTAAACCTTCCTCCTTTTTCCCCCAGACAGAAAAAAAGAGGTCGCGACAATCATGTCCACAACAAAACTCAAGATCAAGGATGACAAATATTATTACTTGAAAAAACCTATGTCCACAACAAAACTCGTGACGCCACTGCACAAAATATTTGAAGTCATAAACAAGCAGCAATTTCTACTTAGTTGAACTTTTTATAGTTCATGGTACTCTAAAGGAGAATGCATATACTAAGTAAGTTTTAGGTGGAAATTTAAAATACATGCAAGCAAGTACAAATCTCCAAGGAGACATGACAAGAGGTAAATGATAATTATGACATTACTAGATTGTGGTTAATCATTGTAAATATATATATCCCATTAACTATCCATAAGATATTACCTTTTTCTACATGACACGGATTTTCATATATTTTATGAAATTCTTATAAGGAAAATGTCACAAATAGTCTCTATATTTTTACTCAATGTCCAATTTCGTCCATGAACTTTCGATTGGCTCAATTTGGTCCCTGAACTATTGATAAAATGTCCGATTTAGTCCTTGAACTTTCAAATGACTCAATTTGGTCCCTAAACTATTAATAAAATGTCCGATCCAGTCCCTGAACTTTCGATCGGCTCAAGTTGGTCTATGAACTATGATGAAATGTCAAATCTAATCCTTCGTTACTGTTTTTCTTTTTTTCCCTTTTTTTTTCCTTTTTTTTCCTTTTTTTTTCCTTTTTTTTCCTTTTTTCTCTCCTTTTTTCCTTTTTTCTTTTTGCTTTCCCCGGCGGACGGCCAGCGTCCGGCGAGGGGCCCTCACCAATCTGGCGAGGGAGCCCTCGCCCTCGCCCGATGCCGACGAGAGGGCCCCTCGCGACGCCGGCGGCGAGGCGCCGTCCTCGCCGACGTCTGCGCGGGGCTCTCCTCGCCGGATCTACGAGGGAGAGCCCTCACCCGCTTGCGAGGACGCCGGCGAGGGGCCCTCGCCAATCGGCAAGGGAGCCCCTCGCCCTCACCCGACGCCGGCGAGGGGCTCTCCCTCGCAGATCGGCGAGGGGCCATCCTCGGCGGCGTCGCGAGGGAAAGCCCTCGCCGGCGTCAAGCGAGGGCGAGGGGCTCCCTCGCCGGCGTCCCTCGCCGGACGCCGGCCGTCCGCCGAGGAAAGCGAAAAAAAAAAAAAAAAAAAAAAAGGAGAAAAAAAGGAAAAAAAAGGAAAAAAAGGGAAAAAAAGAAAGAAAAAAAGAAAAAACAGTAACGAAGGATTAAATTTGACATTTCATCATAGTTCGAGGACCAACTTGAACCAATCGAAAGTTCAGGGACTGCATTGGACATTTTATTAATAGTTCAGGGACCAAATTGAGTTATTCGAAAGTTCAGGGACTAAATTGGACATTTTATCAATAGTTCAAAGACCAAATTGAGCCAATCGAAAGTTCAGGGACGAAATTGGACATTGAGTACAAATATAAGGACTATTTGTGACATTTTCCCTTCTTATAAATGTATATTTAATTACATATGGCTTGTAAATTAAAGTTCATATTTAATCCAGAAATAAGAATCACAAGTTTAATACAATGCGATTGTCTTTTGGCATCAAGAGCATGAGGTATATGGAAATGCATTGCATAATTGGTAGTAAAAATCTGTCCCTATTTAAATCTCTCAATTTCAAATACTCTTTTCAAGGAAATGTATCAATGAAATTTCCAAGGAGATTATCATAGTTATTAAGGAAACAAATCAAGAATTGCACAAAAAATTGTTGAGTTTTCAACTCTAGTACTATAAATAAGACCTTATTGTTCCTAAGATGAAACATGAATACATAAAAATATAATAATAATACATTTTTTTTTTTAAACGTACCTCATACATTCTCATGTGAATGCCGGTCCACAGTGATGGAGACAATGCCTTGGGATGAGCCCTAGCTCACCTCACCCCTCTACTCACCCATTCGGCATTCCAGATGTCTCAAAAGTAAATTGACTAAACGAAGTTAAGGATTCCTGGTCATGAAGTCTTGTGGAGTTCTCCGTTGTAATGGCCATGGCTATTAGAAAGGGTACCACTTCCTAAAAAAATGTTTTTGTTCAATCAATGTATTATCATTCTGATCACTTGCGTTGTTCCCTTGATTTTCCATTATAGAGACCTGTAAATATAAATTCTTTTATCAGAGTATTAACAATAATAATATCTACATGTATGTGTGCATGGTAGATGTTGTTCATTATGCCAAAATAGCTCTAAAGATATGAAACCAATATGTTTCCTGACAAAATATTAACAAATCATGTATTAGATCATAAGTAAAAAGGATAAGATTACCTTAGGAAAATATATTATTATTTTTCTAGTGAATGAACCGATTTCAAATTATTTCTTTATGCTTATATGATGTTATGGATACCAAAGCATACATTTATCGTCAAATGGTGAATCAATCCACTGAGTGCGCAGAATTCCTTCTTTTGATGATTTTACATATAAAAAAATGCTAAACGATGTGTGATCAACTATATAATGACCGTTTAGCATTTGTATTAAAACTATATATGAAACTTAAATCAATATAAAAGAGGGGGTGTACATATTCTATCCAATCTAGCAGTATATATATCGAAAAAGTCTTTTCTGTCAAGGAATGAATTCTTACTCGAAGTATTGGAGGGGCTAAGTTGGAATGTAATTGCTTTAGTAGCAGATATCAAACAAGGAAAAAAAAATTCAAATGCTATTAATTTTCCTTTCAATGCCTACACATTCTTTTGATTGATTTATCACTGGAGAATGAGTAAGACAAGTAATTAACATACACAATGAGATTGAAATTAAAATTTTTGAAAATGAGATCTAAAAATTTTTAAACCAACCTAATCATCATATTTATAATAGCAAAAAAAAAAAAATCAATGCAGTTGAGCTTATTCATGATAAAATGATAATTTTCTAATGGGACACTATGGACAATTTTGATAAGACTCATAGGCAATAAAAGCATTGAGATTTTGATAAAAATTTTAGAACAAATATTAGGGATAATAAGTTCATTAAAAGTCCTAAAAGTTGTTCTAAAAGTGCAGTTAAGTCCTAAAAGTTGTTCTAAAAGTGCAATTAAGTCCTAAAAGTTGTAAAAAGTATAATCAAATTCTACAATTTGTCAAATCGGTTCGATCGAGTTCTTCAGTTAACTCTATCACATTTAGCTAACAGAAAATGCTAATATGTCATAATTTATTACTTTCTTAATGCACGTGGCAATGACGTGGTGCCCACCAAGCGCCATGTCAGAAACATTAAAAAATTATAAATACAAACAAAATTAGATTAAAGAATAAAAAGCTAAAATTCAAATAAAAAAATATAGAAAATCACAAACTCACCCATGGCTTGGCCAACCCCTCACCGATGGCTGCCACCACAGCCATTGAGAAGGGTCGGCAGAGGTCACCTAGGCCTTCCTTAAGCCCAGCAACTCTCACTGGCCCTAGGTGAGACCTTGGCAGCCCCTAGCGAGGACTTACTAGCCCAAATCTAAGGGAGGACGTGAACCTTGCCCTAGATTTGAGCAAGGATCACCGGGCCTTGCCGAAGATTGCCCACCTTTGGTGAAATGGCTAGAATGAATCTTAATCATTATGAAACATTATGGCTGGAATGACCTTTACAAGCATAGAAGCAAAGACAGCCCATGACCATTTATTAAGACTTTTAAACAAATTTAATACCATATGGAATAGGAAAAAAAAAATGAGAATATACGTACTTGACTGAGAAGCACCGGCCAGAAGTAAACTTAGATCGAAATTAGCCTTCAAATAAGGGCCATTCATGAAAAAATTTTGATAAATACTTATAAAAACTTATGTAAATAGATGAGAGGTGAGCAAATAATAAAAGATTTGCTATAGAACATAATAGAAGATATATCTTATATTATCTGAGGTGCATCTACATTATTGTGCGGATTGAGAATAAAAATGAACTAAGGTCACCTATTGATCATTGAATTGATCACGTGAAATAAATTATAGAATTTGAACCTACATGTATGACCATCTTGACAATTAAATATGCAATGAGTGCTCTCAACATCAAGGGATTTTCCTTAAGCAAAAAAGTCTCATACGCAATGAAAACATAACATGTAATACTGGCATCATTTGCAAAAGGAGATGTTAATGCTTCTATTGTATACAAACATTACACGTGTCATGGTTTGCAATAAATGCACGTAACGTCATATACTTATGACAAGAAATATGATAGATATGAATCATGTATAATCATAAACAATTCAGCAAGTATCATCAGTAATCATGATAAACTATCAAAAGATTTGCAAGGCAAGGATAATCACAAAACTTTCATACTCTTACCCAATGTTGACGTATAACAAATATCATACCTTTGAATATGATGTCTATTAAAACTTACTTGAGATCCTTCATGGACAGTATTAGGATGTGGATAGGATCAGATTAGGTAATCTTCTATAGATCCTAGCAATGCAGATTTTTACTTCTAGTGATATACAAGCTGATTGCTGATATTAGTTGATCTTCAATCCGATTCACACAAAACATTTTTTTTTCCAAATTTTCTTCATCTTTTTTAGCTTCGGATAGATTATATGATTGCCTTTGGATTTCTTCTTTTTCTTCAAGAACATTTGGAATTCTTAAATCAAAGAAGCTATATCCTCATCATCGTCGTTGTCTTTGGAGGAGTATCCTTCGAAATCTACATGAAAAGTGTTAGCAACATATGTGATAGACATTCTAGCTTTGGATTTACTTGACTCAATATTGTATTTGATTTTGTAAACCACAAGAGTTCCAATAAGCTCATCCAATATCAAGTGTCACGATCTTTGGACTTGACGATAGTTGCATGTACTCATTGTGGTGGTAAAGCTCGAAGAATCTTGCTTGAATTTTCCTCATTTGTGTAGATCTTGCCATGATCAGTAAGTCCACTCATGATATCGTTCTGGCGCATGAGCATTCATTTGATATCTTCATGTGACTCCATCTTAAATGTCTCATTATTACCAAGTAAGACTTTCCTCTTCATTTCCTTTACTCCATTCCTTCAAATTTGACTTTGGAGAAGATCCCAAATCTCTTTAACTATCACACAAAAACAAATACTCATAAATTTCATATAAGAAATGCACAATGTATGAAGTGAAAAGCTTTAAGAGATAAGTGCAAGTCTTCTCTAATATCATCACGAGCAGGAGCATCTGGAGCTGGTTGTGATTCTTTTCTAATTGCTCAAACAGGAGGTCTTGTTGATGTTGGAATTGCTATTCCATATTCGATCACATCAATTATTTGCTTATTCATCACAACTATTGCTTTTGTTGCACCTTTCATTTCAGAAGAAGTAGATGTGTTGATTGTCGTGGATGAACACATTGACGAGCTAGAAATCAACTAGAAATCAAGTTGTCTTTCTTCTTGCTTGTAATGAGATTGTGTGGAATGAGAAACAAACAATGAACATAGAACTCCAAGATAGAACAAATTCATTTGTTCAGAAGAATCCATATAAGAAGCAATACTATAATGTAAGACTGCTCATTTGGATTTGGATCATCTTCTATCCAAAGAACTTAATCAAAGTAATCAAGAAATTTTTCAAAGCCAAGAGGGAGAGTTTGTAAAATTTTGAAAAAGGGTCTTTAATACTTTTAAAATGCAAATCTCATAGACTTCGATTTAAAAACAAAGAAATCCTCAAAAGCAATGAAGTAATTCCAAAAAGCTTGAGTTGAAAGAATAGATCATCAACAAACAGGAATCTAGAAAAATTGCCTCTAATAAAGTTAGCCATAACAAGATCTTTATGCTCTAAAGCACAACACTTCAAATAATAAGCAACAAGGCTTTGATACCAATTGTTAGGGCTAACAATACAACTTAGAGGGGATGAATAGGTTGTATGAGAACTATGAAAAACTTTTGTGGAAGATAATAAGTTCAACTTCAAACATTGGCAGAAACAAATTGTAGAAATCAGGTGCACGTTCTGCTGTTTAAAAAATCGTGATAATAAAGGTCCGATAATATAAATAGTAAAGAGATAAATTTGCAAGCAAATATATAATGGTTCGGCTTTATCCACAAGCCTATATCCACTCTCCACACTAATAGCCGCAAGTCAAGCAAGATTGTACTAATAATCTGCTCAACAAGTTATAATTGGCAAGCACTTATTGTCACGCCCCGATCCTCCAAGTACGTGCCCATCCCTCCTTGGTCGATTTAATAGCGATGTCCCATAACGCATCGCCGACCCATTCATTTTAATATACGCATGTGGAAGCATACAAATAATCCCCAGACAATAAAACATTAAGATAAGAAAGTAGGGCCATACTTTTCAAACCAAAACCGACCTTTTATTAACACATGGGTTTATTTACAACATCAATTCACTTATAAAAGTATCAGCTTAATCAGAAAGGAACTGTCCTATGACTAACTAGTCATATAGGTTTGCTGATTCTATTTCCTTCACTTTCCCAAACTCCGGGACTTCACACTTTCCACAACCATCACTTAGGGACCTGAAAATGGTGATACAATAACTAGTGAGACAATGTCTCAGCAAGTTTAACCCTTAAGACCCAATTAGGAAGCCAATACGCCCTAAAGGCTACCTAAGCACAAACAGGTGTTAGAGGACTTACCTTGCCCTCAGTTCCTTCCTGCAAGTCAGTTCAATTCATTAATACTGACATATACATCATCCACTCAATTCAATCAAATCGAATCATCGATTAATCGATTCAGTCAATTACATGTCATCGAGACCATCACCCAGTCACCTCGATTATTCATTATCAACTCTTAGCCATGGCCTAACGGGCACAACCTAGATTAAGTGGTCATCACGGCCCCACTGGAAACTTTTCTATATTTGGTGGTCATCACGACCCCACCTAGCAATTTTCTAGGTTCAATGGTAATCACGGCCCCACCTGGCAATTTTATAGATTTAGTGGCATCACGGCCCCGCTCGGCAATTTTCTATATTTAGTACGGTCCTACTCGGCAATTTTTTATATTTAGTGGCATCACGACCCCATTCTGCAATTTAGACTTAGTGGACTTAGTGGAATCACGACCCCATTCGGCAATTTTAGGCTTAGTGGTAATCATGGCCCTACTTGGCATAACCATACTCTAATGGTTCTCTTGATTTAGTTCACAGTCTCACACGGCAATTTTACAATCAATTGGACAATCCAACATTTAGTTGCATAATTCAACTAATTCACAACTACCATGCAATTACACAAATCATCACTCAACTTCACAAAACAACATTCAATTACAAAAACTAAACACATCACTATGATTAGCTCGAAAGTCTATCGAGCGGCTCTCCTGATATAATTTCAGAAAATATTAATTAATTAATAATTAAATAAATTCCGAAATTATTTTAATTTAAATAGTAAAGAATATAATTTAAATATTATTTAATATATTTAATTTAAATAATAATTAAGTAATTAAAATAATTAATTAAAGTCTAAGCATCATTAACATTAATCTAATTACATAATTAGACTAATTAATCCAACCCTTAATCTAATCATGCACATAATTGTTGACACCCGAAATTTTATCATTTTTTTTAACGTCCATTGTTTGCAAAAATATAAAAAAAAATAAAGAGCCAAAAGAAAACAAAGAAAACAAAAAAAGAAAACAAAACAAAACAAAAAGAAAAAAATGAAATGAAATGAAAAGAAATAAATAGAAATAAAAGGAAAAAGAAAAAAGAAAAAGGAGAGAAAAAGAAAAAATAAAAGCAAGAAAAAAAAAATAGAAAAGGGGATCTCTCGCTCTCTCTCGAGAGAGATTTGGGGCGCGCGAGATTCTCTATCGGGGGACTCTCTGTTCCCACCGGCTCTCTCTCTCCTCTCAGACAAGCTCTCTCTCAAAAAAAAAAAAAAAAAAAAAAAAAAAAAAAAAGAAGAAGAGGACGAAGAATCGAAGGAGGAAGGGGGAATCGGTTACAGCTCACGCGGTTCTTCGGCGGACGTATTCTCCTCCGGCCCGCGGCGCGGCGGCAATGAGGGCGGTCTGCTATTGATTTCATGGCCTTCGGCTCCCGCAAAGGGGAAGCCTCTCTCCCCGTAGCTCCCGACGATCGCTTTTCCGGAGACTCCCTCTTCTCGATTCTTTCCCGGTTCGCTCGGTCGCGGCGACATCGGCGAAGACGGTGGCGGTTCTGACAACGACAACGACACCGAGGTTCTCTATTCGCTGAATCTAGTTCTCTGCTTGCCTGATCTGACTCGATCAAAAAGCCGACCGCAGCCGCCGCGACGACGGTGGTGAATTTGGTTTGGCGGATCACCCTCGGAAATGGGAGACTGATGGTTGGGTATTGCGAAGGGGCTTTCAATCGCTTTCGGTTCTGGTGGTTCTGAAGGTTTCTCAGCTAATCTCTCTCGGTTTGGGGCAAAGATCGGCGACATCGGCGACTTCAGCCTAGGTGACGGCTTCCGATCGTCTTCTTGTTCTGCTTTTCCGATCTCTCTATTCTGGTTCGAGCTGTCGCTCACTCACTCGATCAATCAAAGATTGGCGGTCGGGGATCGCACGTGAACTCTCTCTCTCTCTCTCTCTCTCTCTCTCTCTCTCTCTCTCTCTCTCTCTCTCGCGCGATCCTTTAGGGTTTTGGCCCCCGATTTTCCTCTCTGTTCGATCTCTCTGACCGCGCGCATTTTCTCTCGGCTTTGTCTTGCGCACCGGATTTAACTTGTTGAAACGGTTGGTGGAGGAATTCGGTCTTCTGGTGCAAAGGCTCGACAGAACCGAATCTCTCTGGATCGAGCTCACCAGATTAGGGTTCGGATCCACGCCGAGTATGAAGGTTTCGGTTCATCCCAAAGAAAAAAACTCCGAAACCCCTCAGTGACGGCTCTCTTCTTGGCTCAATCGGGTTCTCTTTTTGATCTCTCTTTCTCTTTTAACTTTGTACTTGTATCTCATTTTTTTTTTTTTTTTTTTTAGCTCCGAGGTTGCGTGCTTTCATTAGCCTATTCTGCCAAGTCACTGTAGCTTGTATGTCGTTCGTGATAAATGCCGTGTTCGGGATGTTCTGTTTGGCGCCATTTGCTCCATAACCTGGAAATGCCCTCTACCTGTTCGATAGAAAGCCTGACTCCATTGCCGATAGTTCCTATTGCATTCTGTTTACCACCGTCTTGATATTCAATTGAAATTGCGTTGGTTGTGTCTTTGCTGGATTTCTTGCATATAGTTGATTGAAATGTGAACTAATTAGATGTATAAGTGATGTATGTCGAATGCTGTTCATGATTGTTTGCATGGATCAAATTCTGTTCATGTGTAATTTTGTATATCAAATGGTTCTCCTGCATGTTACTTTGAGATATTGAGTCTGCCGAGGAAGAGGAGGAGACTGTTCTGTGCGTTCTTGATATTTTTCATGCAATACTTGTTCACAACCATGATAATCAAACTAGTGAATTCGCAAAGAACCTGATCTGTAGTTCTTGGTTCATGTCCTCATTTAGCTGTTTGGATTTATATCCCATAGAAAGGGTGAAACACTGAATTTATTTGATGATGAGTTCACTAATTGAAGTTCTACTTCAAAATGATTGTGGGCGACACATTAGGGATGCTGTATCTTACCTTCCCTTTGAGCCAAATGATTTGCAATGAGTTGATGATTATTGATGATGAACTTGAAGTTGATTGAAATTGATTTGCCTTGATCTGCAAATTCGTATACCTGATATATCACTTTCTGTTTTGGCTGAAACGAGGTGTTAGATAAGGTTTTTTGACTTCGAGCCCTTCTAGACATATAAAATACACTTCTAGATCTTCGATTTGATATGTTGTACACCCTGAACGGACATCATTTCGTCACTGAAAAACGCCTACAAAGTCTGTCAATTCTGCAGTAGTTTTTAGGTTGATTTGCTGTTTTGCGATTGTCTGTTTTAACTGGGATGAGCTGGTAGATGATGTTATTAGGACTTAATGTCTTCTGAAGATTTGTAATAGACTTCTCAAGCTTTCCGTAGACATATTATATCTGCAATTTGGCCATCATTTGCCCTGCCTGATGCTTCTTGCAAAGAGCACTAATCTGCTGATGTGTTCTGTTTCTTTCGCTGATCTGACCTTCTGTGAAAATAACTTGATATGAGCTGATTATTGTGTTTTTCTGTGTTCGAAGTCTTCATGAAAGTCGAAGATGGTTCAAATATCTTTCCAATGAGCTGTAAAATGCCTTGATTGAATCTCATTTGATATGGTTTTCACATGTCCAAACTTCGGTCCAGAATCTGTCATGTTTGAGACCTGATGCATATGCTCAAATTTGAGTTAGTGAACATGCTTGTCTAGAGTTGAATCTTTCGTGAGAGTCATTGGAAACTTCATAAACTTTCTAACAAGGTATAGCTTGAATCGAGTGATCATCGTTAGCAAGGTCAATGACTTCCATAAAGTCACGTTTGAGTTGCTGCAATCTGTAATGTTGGATTTTTCCCCTGTTTCTTTTCTATTTTTCATATAGATTTTTGTGAACAAAGTAGGACTTCGATGTCTCATGATAGATGATCGGGACATTTCCTTCTATATACTTGGACTTTCATAGATTTTCTTTATGTCTTCATTTCAATGAATATCATCCATGTTTTGTGCAATCCCTGCTGTGATTTTAATTGATTGCGTTTCTATGAAAATGTCTTCAATCAAGTTCCTTAAGAGCATATTTGATGCTTGATGCTTTCTAGACATACTTAGAGCATATCATAAGCTTCGCAATGATGTATGGCATGCCTCATTTGAAGATCATTGACCATGTAAAAACCAGGCATCAAGTCGATATACCACAACTGAAATTGTCATGCATTTTGCTCCTAATGACAAGTCACATATCAAATCGAAGACCTAGAAGTGTATTTTATATGTCTAAAAGGGCTCGAAGTCAAAAAACCTTATCTAGCACCTCGTTTTAGCCAAAACAGAAAGTGATATATCAAGTATACGAATTTGCAGATCAAGGCAAATCAATTTCAATCAACTTCAAGTTCATCATCAATAATCATCAACTCATTGCAAATCATTTGGCTCAAAGGGAAGGTAAGATACAGCATCCCTAATGTGTCGCCCACAATCATTTTGAAGTAGAACTTCAATTAGTGAACTCATCATCAAATAAATTCGGTGTTTCACCCTCTCTATGGGATATAAATCCAAACAGCTAAATGAGGACATGAACCAAGAACTACAGATCAGGTTCTTTGCGAATTCACTAGTTTGATTTTCATGGTTGTGAACAAGTATTGCATGAAAAATATCAAGAACGCATAGAACAGTCTCCTCCTCTTCCTCGGCAAACTCAACATCTCAAAGTAACATGCAGGAGAACCATTTGATATACAAAATTACACATGAACAGAATTTGATCCACGCAAACAATCATGAACAGCATTCGACATACATCACTTATACATCTAATTAGTTCACATTTCAATCAACTATATGCAAGAAATCCAGCAAAGACACAACCAACGCAATTTCAATTGAATATCAAGACGGTGGTAAATAGAATGCAATAGGAACTATCGGTAATGGAGTCAGGCTTTCTATCAAACAGGTAGAGGGCATTTCCAGGTTATGGAACAAATGGCGCCAAACATAACATCCCAAACATGGCATTTATCACGAACGACATACAAGCTACAGTGACTTGGCAGAATAGGCTAATGAAAGCACGCAACCTCAGAGCTAAAAAAAAACAGATACAAGTACAAAGTTAAAAGAGAAAGAGAGATCAAAAAAGAGAACCTGATTGAGCCAGCAACAGAGAGCCGCTGTCACTGAGGGGTTTCGGAGTTTTTTTCTTTGGGATAAACCGAAACCTTCATACTCGGCGTGGATCCGAACCCTAATCTCGGTGAGCTCGATCCGAGAGATTCGGTTCGTCGAGCCTTTGCACCGAAGACCGAATTCCTCCATCGACCGTTTCAACAAGTTAAATCCGGTGCGCAAGACAAAGCCGAGAGAAAATGCGCGCGGTCAGAGAGATTGAACAGGAGAGGAAAATCAGGGGCCAAAAACCCTAAAGGATCGCGAGAGAGAGAGAGAGAGAGAGAGAGAGAGAGAGAGAGAGAGAGAGAGAGAGAGAGAGGAAGAGAGCTCACGTGCGATCCTCGACCGCCGGTCTTTGATTGATCGAGTGAGTGAGCAATAGCTCGAACCAGAACAGAGAGATTGGAAAAGCAGAACAAGAAGATGATCGGAAGCCGTCACCACGGCCGAAGTCGCCGATGTCGCCGATCTTTGCCCCAAACCGAGAGAGATCAGCTGAGAAACCTTCAGAACCACCAGAATCAAAAGCAATTGAAAGCCCCTTCGCGATACCCAACCATCAGTCTCCTATTTCCGAGGGTGATCCGCCGAACCAAATTCACCACCGTCGTCGCTGCGGCTACGGTCGGCTTTTTGATCGAGTCAAATCAGGCAAGCAGAGAACTAGATTCAGCGAATAGAGAACCGCTGGTGTCGTTGCCGTTTCTGTAACCGCCACCGTCTTCGCCGATGTCGCTGCGACCGAGCGAACCAATGAAAGAATCAGAGAAGAGGGAGTCTCCAGAAAAGCGATCGTCAGGAGCTACGGGGAGAGAGGCTTCCCCTTTGCGGGAGCTAGAGGCCATGAAATCAATAGTAGACCACCCCCATTGCCACTGCCGCGGGCCGGAGAAGAATACGTCGCTGAAGAACCACGCGAGCTGTAATCGATTCCCCCTTCCTCCTCCGATTCTTCGTCCTCTTCTTCTTCTTTTTTTTTTTTTTTTTTTTTCGAGAGAGAGAGCCTGTCTGAGAGTAGAGAGAGAGCCGGCAGGAACAAAGAGTCCCCCAATAGAGAATCCGCGCGCCCTAAATCTCTCGAGAGAGAGCACGAGAGATCACCCTTTTCTATTTTTTTTTTCTTTCTTTTATTTTTTCTTTTTCTCTCCTTTTTTTCGTTTTCCTTTTATTTCTATTTTTTCTTTTCATTTCATTTCTTTTTTTTTTTTTTTTTGTTTTGTTTTCTTTTTTTTTCTTTGTTTTCTTTGTGGCTCTTTATTTTTTTTTTTTATATTTTTGCAAACAATGGACGTTAAAAAAAATGATAAAATTTCGGGTGTCAACAATAATCTAATTAACATTTAACTAAGCTAATCTAACCACATAAACATACTTAGACTAATCTAAACACCCCTTAAACTTCATTAACCTACTAAGCGAGAATTACTGAGTTAAACCCACTTGTTTATTGAACCGATCAGCTCAATCCGACAGGGACGTAACAGGGGACGACTTTCTCCAAAGCGGGCTCGGCTTTCGGGGTCGTGAAGCGGGCCAAAACAGGCCTCGAAGTCCCAAACTCCTTGCTGTCTCCGGTTTCTATTCTTGAGCCGAGCAGCTTAAACCGACAGTGGTTTGGCACAGAATCGGCGAGGGAAGCAAGTGGCTACGGGCAACAGCGGAGTTTGACACACTGGGACCTCAACCACAGCGATCCAAGGCATTCTCGGGGCTGAAATAGCAACCACAAACTCTGACTCCCTCTGCAACTCTGGAAAAACTGGACTGGCGAAGGAGAAACAAAGTTGAACGGGCTGATCGGAGCTCCGGCGAGCAAGTGGTTGGCAACCGGTGGTTCTCGAGGGTCTAGGGGAACTTGTGGGTGGATGGGATGGGCAAAAGAAGGTTCAAAATGGGAGAAAAATGAAGAAAAATGCGAAACAATGCAAGCGAGCAATAGATCGGCGGACCAGCGACCGGAGGCTTGCAGCGGCCATACGAGACGGCCGGCAGCTCCGTTCGGGGTGAGGTCAAGCTCGTTGGGATGGGTTGTCTCTCCTGGTCACGATGATGGGTGAATCGTTGGTTGATTCACACGAGAAGTCGACTTTTTACTCAGATCTTTGGTGAAAGGTCAACTGGAGCATAAACTGGCATAAGTGAAAACAGGGGGAAAAACGGCAGGCTTGGCTGGTCCGGTGGGTGTGTGACGGTGGAGCTGGCTCAACTGGCTTCCTCTGGTTCTCTCCAAGTTTCTCAAGGCCACAACAATTGAGAAAGGAGGGGGAGAGAGGAAGAAGAAGCAGCTGGTCAAGGATTGGGGGTCCCTTTTGCCTTATTTTTCTTGCATCTTGTCCCCATGACTCATCCCCGGCCAAGTATGGCTTTCTTTGCTGTAATTCCTCCATCAAGGCTCATCCCACAACTTTTGAGATGGTCCAAAACCATAGGGGAAGGGGGAGTTACGAATTTAATGAGTTTTGGCATCAAATGGACACTTGTTCTAGCTTTAACCAATTCAATTTGGCCTCAATAAGTCCCGTTATCGAGTCAATAATCAAATTGGTATTTTTTCTCACAAATTGAATCATCTTGCATCCCAAATGTGTGACACCCCGAACCCTTCACAGGTCGCCACAAGCGCCAATGTTACACATTATTACCTTTCGTCTTAAAAGAAGCATCGTAATTAGTCGACACAAATTTTTTTTTTTTTAAAACGGTCACAGCGCGACTCATCAGCGAAAGCAAAATAAAACATCACCATCTCTCCCCTTACCAATCATCATACAAATACATACCATTAATCACCATGATTTTATAAACAAGCCACGATACTTATTTACATATATTTTCAAGATGGGACTTCTTTTGGATCGGTACATCAAAAGGAAAAGCTAGGACTCAGCCACGTCCGGCCTAAAACCCCAAAAAGAACCCTCGACCCTCTACAACTCGCATGCACAATCCCCATCATCAGTGTCGGCTAACGATCCCCAAAAAGATCCAGCTCCTACTCGTCACGCACGGCCCTCACACCCATCCCGGTGCATCAGGCGGTGGCGGCGGCAGCATCCCACGCATCACCCCGTCGCGTCGAACATGGACAGATATAAACTCTTGGACAACAGGGCCCCACAGCCAGACCCACGTCGTACATAACTAGACAGCGCACTCGAATATACACAAGACCCGGGCGAAGGACAATCAAACTCCTCACATTCGACCTCTACATCCGAAGGTATGCCGTAAAATACGCCCGCGTAACGGCGGGGCAGGAAGCGGCATCTTTGCTAATCTGAAATGTTGGTCCCCAAAAGGGGTGAGTACAACCACTCAGTAGGTAAAGAAATCCAATAACAACTCAATGCATCATGCAAATCATACATGCATTGCAGGCGTTAGTTACCTTGAAGCCATGCACATACTATCATGCATCATCATATCATACATGTCATCATCATCATGGCATTCATCACATCACACATGTCATCATCATCATGGCATCATTATATCATATATATCATCATTATCATGACATCATCACATTACACATGTCATCATGCCATATCATATATCATCATCATTATCATCATCATCATGCATATCATCATGCATATCATCATCATCATCATCATCATCATCATCATCATCATCATCATGCATATCATATATCATCATCATTATCATCATTATGCATATCATGCATGTCATGCCATGGGTGATCATCATTATTTCACATCACATATCATCATCATCACCATCATCATCGTCATCATGCATATCATCATGCATATCATGCCATGGGTGATCATCATTATTTCACATCACATATCATCATCATCATCATCATCATCATCATCATCATCATCATCATCATGCCATGGTTTAATTTCCACTTTTAGCTTTCAATTTGATCACCACATCACCCATTCTCAAATCATCAATTTCATCATCCCCTCGGGCAAAGACCTCCGAGGCTTCCAGCATTCAGCCATCCCAGGCCACCGAGCATCCGACCCCCCACATTCCAAGCATCTCGCATCCCAACTGGCATCACGAGGCATTCCCTTCGGGCAGAAACCTCCGACAGGGCTTCCGGCATTTACACTCCCTGGTCGGGCATCCCGCACCCTAAATCCTGGCATCGCGAGGTATTCCCTTTGGGCAGAAACCTCCAACAGGGCTTCCGCACCCCCACGTTAGGGCATCCCGAATCTCCTGGGTAATCCGGCAATGCATCTCTATACATTCCGGGCATCATCCTCCACCACAACCACCTCCTCACTTATCATTATCCATGTTTTACCAACTTCGGTCTTAATTTAGCATGGCATATGATGTGACATCAAACAAGTCATACTTGGCATGGAATTCACACATGCATCTCAATTCAATGTCATGTATACATCAAGACCTTATCATACATACAACAAGATAAAATTATTTATTAATAAATTTAATGGAATTTATGGCCAATAAAATAATCAATTTTATTTTATTTTTCCTTTCTTTTTATTTATTTATTTATTTATTTATTTATTTATTTATTTATTTATTTATTTATTTATTTATTTATTTAAAATTCAACTTTTGTCATTTCCATAAATATTAAATTTAATATCAACAAATTCCCAAAATTATAAAAATTACAACAAATATTAAACAAGCCAATAGGATGATAATTTCATACAAAATACATGGCCAAATAGCATTTCACACAATTTCCCAATGAAAACATCATATAATTTTCGGATGAAACCAGAATGCACGGTTTCCGAAGAAATTCGATTAAAATATCCATACGGCCTCCAAAAATTACGAAATGTTACCAAGTTATAGCCAAGACATTTTCGTACAACTTTCATGAAGACTTCTAATCCAAATTATTTCAAGATTATTTTATACAATCTCACGAAGCTTCTGGATCCATTACCGAGTCATCCAGTGCATGCTTCTCCGAAATACGGAGGTATCACCTACCTATTCTCTTTCTTTTCCTCTGAAATTTGGATATGTTATACATAAAGATGTCCTCTACAATTTTCATGAAGAAATCCAAGTCAAATAACCACAGTATAGTCGTCATTTAAGTCCATGAAGTCTCAGGTGTCCCAAAATACATCTCCAGAATTACCGTCTTCAAGATCTAGTCGATTTACCAGGCTATACTTGTTAGTTTCACTTCAAATTTGAGTATGTTGTATTTTAAGATGTCCCCTATAATTTTAATGAAGAAATTGAAGAGAGATTCTCAACACAAACCAACATGAAATCACAAATCCAACAAAAGGTCAGTAAAATATTTCCAGATCTGAGTTCTCCGTAGGATAAGACTTTAACCCCTCAAATCTCCATCACTTTTCACGAAATTTCAGTATGTTGTAGTTCAAGATGTTATCTACAACTCTCATGAAGAAATCAAAGCCAAAATCGAACTCTAAACATGTATGCAAGCTCACACAACATTCTGACTCACACTGTTTGAGCAAGAACAGCCATGCCATTCAAGAATAAACCATCCATGCTTCGGTTTTTCTCACCTAAACACCCAAAAATTCAACATGCAAGCAACATACACACATGCAAGAGCAGCTAGAGGACTCCCACTTGCCTCTAGACCGGTCGGTCGACGGCGTAAGGCGGCGAGCACGGTGGACGGATGGCGAGCGACTCCTCCTCGGCTCCTCCTCTCTCTCGGCCGCTCCCCTCTCTTTCTCGAAATCTCTCTCTCTCTCTCTCTCACTCTCTTGGCCGAATGGAGTAACCGGCCACCCTTCTCTCTCTCTTCCCATTTATCCCCCCTAATTCCCATCATTAGCAATCATCACATGCCTTCAAACTAACCAATGCATGGCATTCTTCTTTGTGCCACTTGTCCTATTGCATGCATTATGGGCCTTGAATTTGGGCTTGGGCTTGGGCTCCTTTGTGGCCGGTCGACCACTCCCTCTTGGGCCTCCATTGGGCCGGCCAACTTGGCCCATTCAAAGCTTAGGCCAATGGGCCTAAGGCCCAATCCAAAAAATTTGAATTTTCCCTCCTTTTTTTTTTTTTTTTTTGAATTTCTTCTATAAATATTTTTAAATTTTAATTTTCAACATGGCCAAAGTCTTGTGACATCTTGCCTATTGAAATTTAATTTATAAAGTGCATGGTCAAGCATAGATTATTATCATAATCTATCAAATTTGAATTCTCACAAACATATGCACAAATCATCAAATCTTAAAAGACTAATGGCTAAGGTATAAACCTTAGGAAATTTTATTACCTAATTAAAGACTTTAACACACCTTATGGCTTGGCTTTGAATTTTGGGATGCCACAAAATGCACGATCAAAAACGGTCACTGGCATTTTCTAAACAAAAATGGCCCTAAGACGACTTTTTCCCAAAAAGTCTCGGGTTGCAGAAAAATCTTCTGAGACTGAGTCAACGTTCCTAGAATTTATTGTAACATGATAGAACCTTCAATTTCTAAAATCGGATTCAAATTCGCAGTTAATTTCACTCCAGCGCATTTTTAGCGTGACCTAGGCTATCGGATAACTTTTAGAACTTTTTAGAACAAATGACCCGTGGTCGATTTTCTTCGAGCCACAATGAACCCACTCGACATATTGGCGACTCTCAGTTGTCGTGAAAATCTTAAGGATTCAAATACGGACTCAGGGTACCAAAATGATAGAAAAATCAATCTAGTGTCGATCGACGAAAATTTTGCAATTTAGTGGAATCACCCCCGTTTAACCATGCATCTCAATCGAACCGACCTATCTCTAATCTCTAATCGATTTTTAACTGTACCGTAATGATCTCGGCAAATAAGCATGGTCGAGCAGCCGATTCCTAGTCGAATTCTCAAATCTATTTGCCTTAAAATCTTTTAATAACTTCTCCATATGGTCTAGTTATCTCATGAGTAACCAACTCCGATAAAAGCACTATAGTCACGTCAATGAAAAGCCCAACTTATCCGATCGAAATCAGAACCTGAAAATCAGGATGTCACACTTATCCTATTACATGATAAATCATACTATCAAGACTTAACTACTACTCTTACTTTTATACAATTGATCTTTCACACAATTACTATATAGCAAGACTAGTGAAGATCTTTCAAGAAAACAAAACAATATCAACAATGAAAGTAGCTTAAAGCAAATATTCGGATTCTATATTATGCTCTCTAACATTTTGGCCTAAAAGCTCTTCTCTTAAATAGCCATCTTCAATCTTCTTATTGGAGATGCTTCAGAAGTCCAACTAGCCGTTAGAGATTCGTTGGTGCTACTGTCAGAGATGATACTGCCCATACAATACTTCTTACCCAAGCATTTGTAGACTATCCGAAAATAGGCATGCAACTACTATGATGACACCGACTGCTTTGACATTTCTAACAGATGCCTATTCCTATTCCCCAATATCTTCCACTACACATTTTCACCCAATAATGGCAATAATCTTTTATCTATGAACGTCTTCACATAATCATTGTTCAAACATCACCAATGACATGATATCTCCAACATCGACACAAATATTGCCATCAACTTATCTTTAGATCCGTTGGTGCTGTTCACGAAATACCGTCTGGACAACTTGTGATTAATCATCCAATTATCCTCTTGAGTAACTCAACTTCCAAAGACATCACCTTGATGATAGATTGACCATGGTACCTTTAAGTCATTACGAACATCTTGTCATCTTTAACTTGTTCTCCTAGTTAAGATCCTCATCCTTGTACCTAGTTTTCGCTGAACTCACATAGGTCATCGATATCATCACAATCATCCACCTCATCTATCTAGGGCAACTACTCTTTACCAACAATCTATTATTCCACTAACAATTTGCTACACCTGATAGTGAAGCTGATCTTTATGCGCCTTCCAAGCATATGGGCAATTTCGACTCTACCAAGTTACTCTTCTTCATGATCGTTCCAAGCTTTACTAAACATCCCTATTCTAAGCTTGTTCGCCTCATCAAGTCTATCCAATTGTTCACCCAATCTTTGTACCTCCTTACATATGGCACCATTCTTCACGGCTTGTTCACCCTCTATCAAGGTTCTTCCAAATTTTCACCTTATTTGAAGATCCTATTTCGAAATCGCACGTCGATTTCAGAAAAATAACGCTCGCAAACAATTCACTAGACAGAATATAATAATAAAATAGCATAATCAGATGAACACGCCAAAAAATTTGTTATCGAAGTTCACCCAAACCTGGGCTACGTCTCCGCACAGAGGCACTCTGCGAATCCACTAAACTTCGGAAAAAGTTGGAATACAACGACGATCTTCTCTCAAGATCAAGGTACAAAGAGATTGAGAATCCTCATCAAGAAACAACTCACATTTTTCTTCTCTCTTTTTCTTGCCTCTCTATTTCCTTTTTCAGCGTCTTGACAGCTAGGGTTTTTCCATCGCTAATATATAGGTACCACTTTTAACCTAAAAGGAAATCTAATAAAAAAGACAAAAAAAAAAGTCCTTAAAAACAAATATTTGACTTCATCTATAACAATCTCCCACTTGAAGACAAATATACCCAAGCACTAAGCAACTTTGCATCCATCCTCTTCAAAAAATAGTAATTGAAAAAAACTTGTGCCTCTGCGATACTCCTCATCAATCAACATGGAGTAATACCAATAGTAGCAGTACAGAAAATATGCTTCTCTCTGTCTACTACCTTGGTCAACATGTCAACTGGATTCTTTGAGCCATCAATCTTTTGTAGCTTTAATTCATTATCTTTCAATACTGACCTGATAAAATGATAACGCTTCTTGATATGTCTAGTCCTTGAGTGATAAGCTGCATTCTTTGCTAAGTGCTTTGCACTTTGACTATCACTCCACGAGGTGTCTACCGACCGGCTGTTTTCGATGTAACTCCTCCATATAATCTTTTAACCACATGATTTCCTTGGAGGCTTCTGTAATTGCTACATATTCTGCCTTTGTTGTCAATAACTCACTGCTGTACCTGCGATGTAAAGACATATCCAGTGGTACTCTTACCACTATCTCGATCACCCGAATGATCTGCATCTACATAACCCTGCAACTCTATAGATGTACCACCATAACAAAGTGAATAATTGGAAATACCTACTAGATATCTCAATATCCATTTAACTGCATTTCAATGCTCTCTACCTGGGTTCTGCATATATCGACTCACAACTCCCACTACTTGTGCAATGTCTGGTCTCGTGCTCACCATGGCATACATCAAACTCCCCACTGCTAATGCATATGGAACTACCGCCATCTCATCTTTCAAAGCTTGAGTGCTCAGACACATATCCTTGGAAAGTTTGAAGTGACTCGCTAGAGGAGTCGCAACCGGTTTTGCTTTGTCCATGTTAAATCTCTTTAACACCTTGTTCACATTGTCTTCCTGCGACAACCATAATTTCTTATTTTTCTTGTCCCTGATGATTTTCATGCCTAAAATATTCTTGGCCTCTCCCAAGTCTTTCATAGCAAACTGTGATGATAACATCTTTTTCACTTCTACGATTCTCTTCATATTAGAACTAGCCACCAGCATGTCATCCACATATAAAGATAGATACAAAATGTCACCATCATCATATTTGCGAAAATAAACACAGTGAGCAGACTCACAATGTGCAAATCCTTTTTCTTACATGAAACCATCAAATTTTAAATACCATTGACGTGGAGCTTGTTTCAAGCCATACAAGCTTTTTTTCAAGCGACATACCATGTGCTCCTTACCTTTGACTTCAAAACCATTAGGTTGTGCCATGTATAGTTCTTCATCTAAGTCACCGTGTAAAAACGTTGTTTTTACGTCTAACTGCTCAAGATAAAGATCCTCCATTGCAACTATACTCAGCAGAACTCTAATTGATGTCATTTTCACTACAGGTGAAAATATCTCAGAGTAGTCAATCCCTTCTTTTTTAGAAAAGCCCTTAACTACAAGTCTCGCCTTGTATCTAATACTACCATCTGCTTCATTCTTAATCATGTACACTCATTTGTTTAATAAAGCTTTTTTACATGTGGGCAACTTGGTCAACTCCCAAGTTTTGTTCTGAAGTAACGAGCTCATCTCGTCTTTCATAGCACACTTCCACTACAAGTGAGACGTGTCTGCCTTTGTCTCATCGTAAGTCTCCGGTTCCCGAATCGTATATAAGACATGGCTCAGAACAGTATTAGCTGATGGATCAAAAATTACCTTTGGCTTTCTCACACATGTAGACCTTCTCGAGACAGGTACTTCAGGGTCATTCGTTTGCTCTGAGTTGTTGCGTTCTTCTTAAACTACCTCTTCACTGATAATAGGCTCATCTTGAACCTCTCTTTCAGGTGAACTTTGATCAACTGGAAACATCTTCATGGGCATTATGTCTAATTCAACATACTCTGGTTTTACTACCTTCTCATGCTCTATCTCTGTCTGACGATCTTTATACATCTTTTCTTCATGGAATACCACATTGCGGCTGCGGATGACTTTGTTATTCTCATAATCCCAAAGCCTATAGCCATACTCATCGCCACCGTATCCAATAAAGACGCACTTCTGGGACTTAGCATCAAGCTTTTTCCTATCCTCCCTGTCAATCAAAGCATATGCAATAAAACCAAACACCTTTAGATGAGAATAATTAATCTTTTTACCTGACCACCGTTCTTGTGCTATTTCTCCATCCAACGCACTAGATGGACTTCTGTTGATAAGATAAACAACTGCATCAATTGTGGCAGCCCATAAGTGTAGCGGGAGACCCGCGTGTAGTCTCATACATCTCGCACGTTCTAGAATAGTCATATTCATTCTTTCAGCTACACCGTTCTCTTGAGGAGTTCTAGGAATAGTCTTTAGCCCGTGTATGCCTTCTCAACTCGGATAATTTGCAAATTCTTTACTTGTGTATTCACCACCATTATCAGATTTCAAAGCTTTAATCTGATAACCTGTCTCTTTTTCTACCATGGTCTTCCACATTCTGAACATCCCGAATACTTCTGATTTTTCTTTAAGAGCATAGGCCCAAGTCTTTCTTGTTGCATCATCAATGAAGGTGACAAAATATCTCTTACCACCATAAGAGAGTTCTTGAGCAGGTCCCCATACATCAGTATGAACCAACTCTAGCTTATGGCCTTTATTTTGTCACCCATTCAATTGAAAACTAACAGCCTTCTGTTTTCCATAAATGCAACTCTCACAAAAATCTAACTCAACTTTTTGTAAACTCGGAAGTAATTTTCTCAAGTGTAACTGCTTTACACATTTTTCACCAAGATGTCCCAAACGATAATGCCAAAGAGTAAATAAATTACCTATAACCATTGTAGTTGCAACCATATCACTGATATTATCTCCTTGGAGAAGGTAAAGTGTACCCGTACGCTTTCCCTTTGCTACTACTCTTATCCCTGAGGTTATCTTCTACTCTCCGCAACCAAAAGTTATTACCAAACCTTCTTGGTCAAGTTTACTGGTTGAAATCAGATTTTTCTTTAATTCCGGAATATGCCTAGTTTCATGCAAAACTAGACGTCCTCCACACGAGATGTTCACGATCACGGTTCCTTTCCCAACAATTGGACACATGTGGCCGTTTCCTACAACCACTTGTCCAAAATGTCCACTAGCATAATCATCAAATATGTCTCTTTGCGAGGTGCAATGAAAAGAAGCGCCAGAATCAATAAACCATTTATCTATTGTCAAGTCAAACCCTACAGACAAACACAAGTTATCTAGCAAAGATCTATCGCTAACTACATTAGCACCTTGATTCTCATCTTGCTGCTTTTTTTTGTAAGCTTCACACTGAAACCTCCGATGTCCGGTTTTGTGACAAAACCAACACTCATCTTTTGCAACCTATCTCTTACCCCTTGATTGTGACCTGCCACGCCCGCTGAAATTTCCTCTACTTTTACTTCTTCCACGGTTCTCCACTGCGAGTGCCGTTGAAGATGAAGATGCAGAAAAATTATCTCCACCTGAGACTTTCCTTCGCATCTCTTCATCCATGATACTACTCATAGCATCATCAAGAGTTAAATCATCCTTCATAGTGCTTGAAATTCCCTGCACTGCGGTATTGTAGCTTTCTAAATTTATGCCTGCGGATTTCAATTGACCCGTGACCTGCGTGAAACTATTAATATGTTCTGCCACAAAACCTCTATCAGATAACTTCATATTAACCAGTTTCTTCAGCAAAAATACCTGATTTGATGTGGATGGCTTCTCAAAAATATTCGTTAGAATATCCATGGCTTCTTTTGCAGTTTTTGCTTTCGCGATGTGGTACCCTGTCTTTTTCATCAACCCTAGACGAATCGCACCTTTCGATCAAGAATTTTCCATCCGGCTTCTGCTGTCGTATCCACTTCCGCCATCTCGGGTTTCCAACCCTCAAGTGGTGCATAGAGATCTTTCGATTAAGATAATCCTCTATTTGTAGTTTCCACCATCCGAAATCCTCTCCATTGAACTTATCGATTCTGATTTTATCTTCTGCCATCTTGTTTGCTTTCAATCGAACGTCACCGAAAACCCTCGATGTTCTCGATTAGCCAACCCAGGCTCTGATACCAATTGTTACGAAATCGCACGTCGATTTCAGAAAAATAACGCTCGCAAACAATTCACCAGACAAAATATAATAATAAAATAGCAGAATCAGATGAACACGCCAAAAAATTTGTTATCGAAGTTCACCCAAACCTGGGCTACGTCTCCGTGCAGAGGCACTCTGCGAATCCACTAAACTTCGGAAAAAGTTGGAATACAACGACGATCTTCTCTCAAGATCAGGGCACAAAGAGATTGAGAACTCTCATCAAGAAAAAAACTCACTTTTTTCTTCTCTCTTTTTCTTGCCTCTCTATTTCCTTTTTCAGCGTCTTGACGGCTAGGGTTTTTTCATCGCTAATATATAGGTACCACTTTTAACCTAAAAGGAAATCTAATAGAAAAGACAAAAAAGTCGCTAAAAACAAATATTTGACTTCATCTATAACAGATCCTTCCTTCCAACTGAAGACATCTTCAACGCCTAATATCTTGTTCACCTTAGATATCGGCAAAGCACTCTAAACAGTGATAGAGCACTCCTCATATTAGAATTTATGGTGTTGTTTGTAACATCATCTACATACCGGCTTGTGCATATATTACCTAGCGCTACTCAACCAAACACACATTAATAGCCTTTGATTGTTTTTCTCAACTTCAAAATAACATAGGGATTTTTCCCAACACATAAAACCTGGCCTGAAGCATCAAAGCATGTCAAAAATCGAAGGGGGAGTCCTGATCCCGAATTGGAGTTACTTGCTCGACTCGGTGGATGCAATAATAGGAAAGTTGGAATTGGACAGTCGAACATTCAAAAGGGTTTCATGCTTTGAAAATTCAAGAGGTGGATTTTGCCATTTGTACTTCTGATTGCCTTTGCCCTACCCTCATCAATTGAGCAATCCCAGGGAGCGATAGAAAGCCTCAAGTCAAATCTTTCCTTCAATACAAGACTCCGGACGGTGCAATCGGGAAAAAGGGACCTCCTGTTATCTCCAATAAAGAACGGTGTAATTGTGACCGCAAAAATCTTTTTTAAAGAATGGGCAGCTGGAAGAGTTTTGAAAATTATAAAACGGGAAGTTTATTGTACTGTACAATCTGTTATTTTTGTTTTATGACACTTTCATTATAGTTATGAGAAATCAGCGTGGCCTCGTATGATTAATATCATTCATACTTTTCATATATCATGAAACGTCACGACATCATAAAATAAAAAAATAAAAAAATTTGCTCTTTTTTTTTTTTACAATGTTTTTGGACTTGCTCGTGGTAGAAACGCCATGAGCCTCTGTAAATTATCATAATACACACAAAAGAATCCCATTTGCACTTAGTTGCAACTAAACATCGTGACGTTGTAAAAGACAAAAATTATTTGATAATGTTTTGCTTTTTTAGTTTCGGACGGGCAACATGTTATAAGTCAGAAATTTGTGCTTTAGGACTTTTTGGACTTGAATAAGATTAGATGTAGTAAAATACTTGTAAAAGCGTCTTCAAATTAAAAATCTGTATTCTACAACATTCTATATCATGCTTCAACGGAATATTACATACCATTTTCGATATAGCATAAAATAAAAAATTGACGGTTGACATCTTGCACTTGATTACTGTATAATGTCAGCAAGATTTTGACGGGCGTTGACACAACTGACCATTTTAAATGAGATGATGAGCTTTCGTTTCCAAAAGTGTGAAGTAATATGAAAATGGCGGATGTCCTATCCTTGTAAAATAATATACTTTAAGCCCCACTTAGTTGCGATGTTCAATATACAGCAAAATTTGTTTCCTTTCGAAATCAAATAATCAAGTTACTTGATTTCATGGGGAAATTAAAGGGTAGAGATGGCTCAATCGGTCCAGTAAGAGTAACGGTGACGGATTAGCCTTCTTACAAAAATATCACACGAGTAAATACACTTCATATGTTTCCTAAACTTTTTGCTTCCCTAACTCCAAAATCCAAGAGAAGCACCAACTGTAGGTATCAAAATATCAAGAGTTGATACCATGATCCAAACAAATACCCAATGCTCCAATGACCCCAAACAATTTTCATATTGCAGAAAATATTCGACATCCTGATTAATAAGTAGGGCAAATTGATGTCGATATATTGCTTTAGAAACATTGTATAAGATTAAGAAAATAATTAATTTTTTTCTAATTAATGTTAAGGGAAGTGGGCGGCAATGGAGCTTTATGATGATGTGGCTCAACCATGAAATTTCAATCTACCCAAGTTTTTTTCTAATTACTTATAGATATATGTATTAGAAATTTTATAAACATAGTAAGAGAAAAGGAGTGACTAAGGAAACATGTGGGGGAAAGAACAGCATAACTGAAATCGCCATTGGCGCGGTGGTCGGAACAAGGCTTAGAACTTCAGCGAGAAGTTCCAAAAGGTTTTGTAATTTCTATTTCCATATGAGGACACTAATGGAGGTCCAATCTCAATCATTAAAGTGTGCAAAATTGTTTTTACCAAACAATATTAGTGAAATAAAATAGTAGGTATGCACATCATAAATATCCATATAAATTTCTAGAAACTTCTATAAGTTCGTGCATGAATGTTATGATAGTAGGTATGTACATCATAAATATCCATATAAATATCAAGCATAAGTTCATGCATGAATGTTATGATATCTACACTTCATTGGTGTCCCAATTGGATTAATCCCCACTCCAAAGGGATGACAAACTTTGTGATTATATAGCACTGAATATCGATACTTGCTGGTTTTGATTATGGTCAGTTGTTAGACACAAATTGCAAAATCTCACCCTAAAATTCCCCCCTCCTTATTCAAACATACCCTCAACAAACAAGGGAAAAAATAAATATTTTTTTGACAAGTCGAGGAATTAGATTGAACAAATTTAAAATCTAATACTAAATTGAACATTTAGGAATAGTTCAAGAATCACATTGAACAAATTATAAACTAAAGATTATATTGCATATTAGTTTAAAATTTAAGAACTATTAGCGTCATTTCCCAAATAGAAAAGTGAGTATAATTAGAGTTTTGTGGATATTAGGATAATGGTAATGATGCTTATCTAATAAAAAAGGCTCCACTAGTGGTGGAGACTTGATGCATAATTCCTAGTTTTGATTTATAGGTTGAAAAAAAGATTCATGCCCGCTCCACAGATATTGATATATTGGTCTACAAACGTAATATTAAATTACATGAGATGATTTTTTTCTAATTAATATAAAGAAACATGTCCAATTAATTTTAAGAGAAGTGGGAAGCAAGCTTTATGATGATGTGGCTTACCCATGAAATGTTCTACCCCATTTTCTTGTTACTTATCTATCTCATAGACAAATAGGGAGCCAAAAGGAGTGAATGATGAAACGTGGGGAAAGAGTAAACGAAAGTGCCATCGCCACGTAGGTCCCGGATAAAAAGTGCAACCCTTTGGGAACAAGGGTTGAACTTCAGCAAGAAGGCCCAAAAGCTATTGTTATTTATATTTTCATAAGATCTCAATCATTAAAGTGTGCAGCATTGTCTTTTCCCCCAACAAAATTAATAAAATAAGATAGTTGCTCTTGCTGAAGCTCAGATCATAGGCTGAAATTCTTTGTTTGATGAATTCCAGAAACTTCTATATATCATACCTTAAATAGAGTACATGTCCATGCATGCATGTTAGAATGTCTAAACATATTAGATTAATCCCCAAACCTAAAATGTTCACAAATTTTGTGATTACGTAGCAAATGAATATCGATAGTGATTTATCATCGCCTGCGGTGGCCCGGTTGAATAAGGCTCCCATGATCCTTTGCGAGGAGGAGAGGAGTTCAAATCCCGCTGGTCGTACGAGATCTTAAGTGTGACATCGAGGTGGTGGGTCCTCCGTTAGCGTCACCCCGGGTTTACCTCGCCGGCTGCCCGGCTATACGGGAGTTCCTGGTCATAAAAAAAAAAAATATATATATATATATATATATATATATATATATATATATATATATATATATATATATATATATATAGGAGTTCAGGTCATAAAAAAAATAATATATATATATATATCGATAGCAATTTTGATTAATTATAAATCATTAGAGACGAATCACCAAAAATCACACTAAATTTTTCGCCCATATAAACATACTATTTACTCAAAAAGGGAAAATGGGAATGGTTCCCTTCTGGCAAAAAAAAAATGAATAAAGTTAGGGTTTTGGAGATGTTAGGAAAATCATCCACGTTCGAGAGTTTTAATGCATAGGAACCATTGATTATATGAGGAATTTGGGCAGATTCGATCACCATAAGTAACTTATTCAACTGGTATCATGAGATCAACGATGCTTATCTGGTAGAAAATGCTGCACTAGTGGAAAAGACTTGATGCAATACATAAATTCCTAGCTTTTGATTTATGGGTTGAGAAAAAAGATTCATGCATGCCTAGAGAGAGAGAGAGAGTCATTAGACTTTTGGCTTGTTCTCGATCATGCATGGGGTTCTGCAGTCAACTTCAAGGAGGAAGCTAAAACATATCAGACAGAGGATGAGGGGTCCAGGGAACACCGAAAAGTGTGGTTTTACCCTTCTCAAGCAAGCGAGACAACTTTCGACCAAAAAAAAAAAGCAAGCGAGACAACTCAGTTGGGAAGGGAAGGGAAGACTACAGAAAAGAAAAACAATGTCAGTCACTGAGTCAATGCACGGGTCCACACTATAAATTCCTCACCCTTGGCCAATGTTAGTCCTACCTCACTTCAAACCCTCCAACAAAATCTCAGTCTTTCTGTCTTGTTCTCCCTCTCTCTGCTTGCACAAGTTGGTGATACAAATGGAAAACACAATCTCTGAAGCAATGAGAGCACTTCCTCCAGGATTCCGATTCCATGCCACTGACGAGGAGCTGCTGATTCATTACTTGAAGCCCAAGATACTTGGACAACCCGGCGACCACTACTACAACATGATACCGGAGATCGACATATGCGAATTCAAACCTTGGCAATTGCCCGCCATGTTTAGTCACGGGTTCAACAGTAAGGAGCTCTTTTTCTTTTGTCGTGTGAAGCGCAAGTACTCAAACAGCAAGCGCTCCGACCGGACAACCGAAGCCGGTTACTGGAAAGTGACCGGCAAGGAACGCGTCATCATGAGCGAGGAAGCCGATGAGCCGATAGGAATCAAGAAGACACTGGTGTTCTATGCAGGCCGTGTGCCTAAAGGCAAAAGGACCAACTGGGTCTCACATGAGTACCACATTAATCCGAAGTGTTTGGGCCATAACGAAGACGAGGTAACGTTTTGGTTCTCATTCATCTGCACAACTGAACTGGTTATAAGCAACATTCGCGACATGCTTTTTACTTACGGGTTGTCTCTCTGTAACTAATGTTGCTCATGATATATATGCAGATGCTGCCTTACGTGGCTTGTCGGATCAAGAACAAAAAGGAGAAGAAGCTGATGATGGGTCAAGCTCCAACAGTCAGCCCTGAAGTTTATTCAAGCAGCCCTCAAGCTCCAACAGTCAGCCCTGAAGTTTATTCAAGCAGCCCTCACGCATACACTAGCAATGTATCGGAGACCCCTGTGAATCAAGAAGGGGACTATTCCAGCTTCTGTAACTCCCCCAGCGACGAAGTTGCTGATAACCAAGAAGCAGTCGATGCTCAACCCGAGGTGAGAGAGGCGCATTTTATTTTGTAGAACTTACTTAGCATGGGGTTCAGTCCCAAGACCTATAGAGTATATCAAAGTCAAAAAGACTCACTGGTTTTCTATAGCCAAAATACTAATGACTGCATTATCATATAAGCAACATCACTGGGAGTATTTTCTGTAAATATACTTAATATGGGTTGCTTAATATGATCTGCATTGTTTTGGATGCAGATGTCAGTGGGAGACTTAATGGAATCGCTCCCTCCATTGCACCCACTGGATGACATTTTATCAGACTATAACATCACTCCAACCTATCAGGCCCAGGCAGGAACAGAGGAAGGATGGTCTTCCTTATTTGATTTCTCATATGACAACTATGGCGATGAGCTTGACTATGGCTACATGAACTCTCCATACAGCAATTTCGGAAACTATTCCAATACCGACTGGGCAATGTCTGGGGACTTCTCTACTACAACACGCGAAGATAGTTTATCATAATTTGCGATGAGCGTAGTGTGTGTGTGTTTTTTACTTTGTGATGTTTTTTTTTTTTTTGGTCGTTTACTTTGTGATGTATTATTTAGTACTATTGTTTAGTGTGGCTTCTGTAGTGAAGGGAAACATACAGTTTCACGTTTTGTAGGTGTCTTAGGCACCAGAGGCCGTTACTACCCAGAAAATCAAATTTTAGTCAGCTTTTTTTTAAAAATTTACTGTAACTCATAATTACTAAAACTGTAATTAGTTCACTCTACGACAACAATGTAACAATATGTATAATTATTTTCTTGGATCGAGAGTTTGGAAAGAAAGAATCACATTATTTATGGAAGACTCACCACATAAAAGAAAATTCATTACAAAAAGGAAATTCATTATAAAATTTTGTCATTTGTTTGTAATAAAAATTACCAATTGGTAATGAAAATTAGCTCAATATTATAGTTTTAAAAGAAGTCCATATCAATCACGATCAATTAATGACACTAGCAATTTACATTGATAAGATCCTTACACAAAGCAATTTCAGCTTTCAAAGTTTGAAAAACCTTATCCATTTTTCATTTACTATGTAGTTATGCATGTATAATCTACATCTTAAAGTTTTCTATAATTGAATGCAATATGGACTAACAGTAGATTTATGAGATCAACATTAATATAATGCTTACGTGATTATCAACTTATTGAATTTGATAGAACTTGCTGAAGTTTATTTTAAATTAAGTCGTCAAATTTCTTATTAAAAATATTAATTCATCGATCGCTATTAAAATAAAAAAGGATAATACCAACATGGAAAATGAATCTTTACCATCTCCTCAATTCACCTTTGATCCATTTTGAATGGGTAAAATCATAATTCATAAATAAATAAATAAAACATATAATTAATCTTAAAATTTATGGAAGGTCACCTTTTATTGAACATTAAAAAATTAAAAAGATAATAGAGAATATCATATGGTGGACACATTATACTAAACCTGCTAATTCAAAAACGAAAAAGCAATGCTAAATATATTCAAGTTGTCTTTTAAAAAAAAAAAAAAAAGTTCTGATCAATGGGGGTGGACTAAAAAGAAAAACCATATAAACTTTTGTGGAGGCAATTGGGAGAAAAACAAAGATGGGCGCATCATCTTTTTTCTTGCTTCTTCCTACCGAAGAGTTGGAGAAGACGACGTTGCTCGATCAAGATTTCACTGCGATCCATTACGAACTCGTCAATCTTGCTCGGTTTTGTCGGCTCGATTTCTTGTTCAAGATCCGGCGCGGATCGGGTTGGAGTTGAATCGAATTACCCGAGCGATTATTGACGAGTCCTTCATGGGTCGTGGGTTCTTCAGGATTCAAAATCGATTCTTTTCTTGGCCTCGGCCTCGGATTGCGGGTAAAAATCGACTTCCATCTTCCTCGTTCGGACTTGGGCAAGTTTCCCATTTGCGTGGAGTGAGTTTCTGGGATCCTTGCTTTTCTAGGAGGGTTTCTGTTTCGTGTTCTGAATTGGGTCTGACTTGGACATTGCTATGTGTTCCGAAAATCTAAACAAGATTGCAAATTTCACCTGGAAGAGAAACTTAAGGTGGGAAACAGCCACGAATGATCTTTTGGTTCCTATGCTGCAATTCCGGTAGTTGCAACCATTGCTGGGTAGTTCTCGATGGCTGAGATTTTTCTCCTTTTCGAAATGGTTTTCAACTTTTTCGCGCGGTTATGTTTGGAAACTACAATATCGAGCACGGCCCCGGTGTAGGTTGTGATTGTCTCTTCTCTCCCCGCTCCGCCTTCCCCCTCCTTCTTGCATATTTGGGAGGCAGTTGACACGGTTCTTGTTGCTTTTTACTCTTCCTGGGATATTGACATGCTCTGAATTGTTTAATATCGTAGATACATGCTTGTCCCTATTATGAATCTGCAGGTGCATTGCCTTGTCTATGTTTTATAAAGTGAACCTTGAAACGAGGGAGAGGAAAGAGTGGATGGGTGCTGAATTAACTTACAGCAAAGGCGATTCATGCGTTTCTCTACATTTTGATGCAGTTGGAAATCATTTATTTGGAAGAATCGTGACAGGCGTGAGTATTATAGTTTTAGCTCTCATTTAATGTTTTTCCCTGAGTGCAGAATTCATTTGGAGAAATGACGGAATCACTTCCACAAGTGCTGCAACTGGCGAGCCTCCTTCATTTACATCAGAAGATGGCTTATTGGGAAATGGTTAGCATGACAATTACTTTGGTAATGGATATATTTCATCACTTAGCAACACTTCTCTAAACACCCAAACTGTCAGAAGAAGTTTGAACTGAAGCTGATTGGTTTAAATGGTGCTTGCGTGTTGATTTGTAGGAGCGATGTGTCAATGTCATATATATCTTGATCCTGAAACTAAGTGAGCTCCTATTAGGCAGTAAAATATTCAAAAGAATAAAACTGAGCTTGGATAACAAGCTCTTTTGATTATTTTAGGCCTGCTAAAAGTTTATTAGAAATCGTAATAGATAAATAATATCGTTAGTGGAAGTTTGACAGGAAGTAATGCATGAGGGAGCCAAAGACCTTGCTTTTAGCTATGGACCTTGAGGGAATAACTTTTAAGTGGGTAGTGTGATGGTAGAGTCCGAAGAAGAAGTAAACTTTCCAAAGAAGTTTTGAAACTTGGAGAACAAGTCCAAAATTTTTCAGTCGAGAACAGTTGTTTTTCCTCCCTTCTTTACCATGTTAGTGGCAATCCCTTATGTCTTTATTGTAGCTCTTTTGCTTGTATGCAGATGCTTTTCTGATGGATTTTTTTTTTTTTTTTTTTACTTTTATTTTATTTTTTGCTGAGCCATGAACATTTTATTTGTTAATATGATAAAAATAAGTGGGGAAAAACTAAGATTTTTCTTTTCCCTCCTTCTGCCCTTTACCACCTTAGTCCTTGTTGATTTTGAGGGGACATAAAAAATCATGAAGAATATCACATCGAGATTGCTTTGAATGATTGAACATATGGCTTGGAAAATTGAATAGTAGAAGTGTCTTATGTAGAATATTAAGAATTTACTAATTTTTAATGGGATTCTCTTGTGTATTTATATAGGTTCTTTCTACAGTTCCCCAACCATCACTGATTTTGCTTGCAAAGTTACTACCTTGATAATGAAAGGTACCAACAGTTGTTATTGCCCAAAATGAGAAAATTGCAAAGGTTATTGTCATAAATTACTGTTCATACGGGACTATAGACATATCCATTGGTATGAAAAAAGCAGCTATCCATTGATATTTTCAGTCACAGGATATGCAGAGGTTAAGATGTGGGATCCACCAAACAGTCAAACAACTTCCTAGCCAGGGTAAGACCCATGGCATCTCTATTATAAATAAGAATGGATACAACTCCAGGATGAAGCAATCCGAAGCAAGGCAGTATTTCTCTCTTGAAATTTCCTTCTCTCTCCGCTTGTAGTTAGTATTTTTGTTCTTTTTCTTAATTTTTTTCTTTTTTTTCTTTTTTTCTTTTTTTCTTTTCAGATGGAAAGTGTAGAAATTTCATTAGTTGATCTGCCAGTGGGATTCCGATTCAGACCAACAGATGAGGAACTTGTCAATCAATACTTGAAGTTGAAGACACTCGGCAACAAAACAGTTGAACAGATAATTCCCGAGGTTGGTGTCCATCAATTGCCACCTTGGGATTTACCTGGCAGGATAAATGGTAAGACACAATAAAAACTGTCCTGTTCATCTTTAAAAATGTGATGAGTTCATGGTTGGTCCATGCTATACCTTATGGGATTCTGTATCTGTTGGTTTGCATCAGTAGTTTGAAGATTTTTTGTTGTGGAAATATGCAGAACTGTCAAGGATAAAGTCAGATGGTGATGAATGGTTCTTCTTCAGCCGTCTGCAAAATAAATACCCTCAAAGTAAACGAGCAAGAAGGACAAATGATTATGGCTCTTGGAAGCCAACCAGCAAAACTCATAAAATCAGGACACAAGACAAAAAGAACACATTAGGTCTGAAGAAAATTTTGGTTTTCAAAAAACGTCAAAGTCCCAAAAATGCCCATACCAAATGGGTACTGCATGAATACAGCGTCCTCAATGACCAGGTACTCAACCTTCTTGCTTTCCCTTCCTCTCGCAGTGAACTTCAGCGCAAACTATATTTAAATCATTTAAGGATACATGTGTGATTAAGGTCGCTAAATGAATGTTCTCCATTCCAGGAACTTTCATTCAAGAGCCCTTTGATTTCATTTTCTTCTCCAACGCAATTTTTCTGAATTTGAGACGTAGCAGCTTACTTTTTGTTGCTGACTTTTGCCCTTTCTTTCCCCCCCTGAAATGAAATAGGCTCTTATAAACTTCTGTTGATTGGTTTTCAATTAACACAATTTTACCAAGTAAAATACCGTGACTTTTTCTTCTTTTTTCGCTTCGAATTTTGCTGTTGCCATAGCTATGAAGTGCACCATTCGCTCTATATTGAAGCTGAGTAAGGAGTCTCTTTTTAAAAGGAGTCTTATAAGTTGAGCATGATGTGTTGCCAAAGTTGTTATTTTGACTGATATTTGATTCTTCGAGGTCCGTTTTATTTTTCTTTTGGGATTAAACTGCGAAGAATTTTTAGAGATCAGTGATTGGACTTGAACAAATTGTTAACTTGTCTTTTGTCTTTCTATATCAGAGTGACTTTGTTCTTTACCGCTTGAAGAAAAACCCTGATGAGAAGGGTATGAAAAATTCAAAACTCAGAAGACCAACACAGGTATCTCTATTATGCCTCAAGAAGGCAGCACAAGTAACCCTAAATTGTCTGATGAAGTCAACAACACAAGTATCCCTATTATGCCTCAAGAAGGCAGCACAAGTAACCCTAACTTGTCTGATGAAGTCAACAACACAAGTATCCCTATTATGCCTCAAGAAGGCAGCAGAAGTAGCCAGAACAGCCCTGATGAAGTCAACAACACAAGTTGCTCCAACACATTAGTAATTGCCAAAAGCATGGTACCTGAAGAGATTCCAAAGGTCAGAAGAAGCATCAAAATGGCGCCTGTTAAAGATCATTATAGCGTGTTTAGCAAACTAATTTTTCTTCTTGTTTTTGTTTCGACAACAGGAATCTTTAAAAGAAAATGTACATCAACCACAAATGCCAACTCTCTCGCCAGAATGGAACTCATCACAATGTGATTTCTCTGCAGCTCCACAGCCTCCCACAGCGACCAGGGAGCAACTTACTCCTGATCCGGGATGTCAGGATTTGGAGTCTTATTTTGCTGATACTGAACTACTCCAAGAGATACTGGAAATGTTGACCCCGTAAGCTAGTTCTAGTATGAACACTCTTCTGAAAAAAGTATTATGTAAGCTTTTTTACTGTTAGGTAATTGGTATACATCCGCTGGCCTGGAAGAACACTCTTCAAGTGCTGATAAAGAGTATGCCCATGTGGAAAATAATGTACATGGATCAAATGCATTCATGATGCACATTATTTGCTTAATGAGCTTTTTATTCCAAGCTGCTTAATATCAGTTATTTGTCATAGCAGTAGGTGAATTTTTAACGTGAAATTCGCCAGAAATGTACGAACAATTATTTGGATTTGTCGCACCTACTTGTTTCGCACTCACATGCTTTGTATATATGAGGTATATTGATTTGGGATTGAACTTGTTCCCGATTGATCGTTCTTTTGATGGGATTGGATTCGTCCCTTTTAATTGTTTCGACTCTCATGCCGTTTGTGTTTGATTCGAAAATAATAAGATGGAAAACGAAAGTTACTGCATGACCCCCTGATTATGAAATATTATAAGTTGCGAGAAGAGTCTTGGATCTGAAGACTGAAAGATGACTTTTGTGTGGTCCGAGCATTACAAATACAAATAGCCAGAAATAGTAGTTACAATTAATCAACTGTGAACAGACAATTGCGAAAAATGGAGATTCAATTCTGGCGAATCGAACGCTTGCAGGTAGAAAGTTGTCACTCTCAGCAATCCTGTCCAATTTTACCTTAAAAAGTTCTCTTCTGAAGCAAGGGAAGGACCGCATAAAACATTCGTCAGCCAGACAGAGTCAACTCAATGCTTTTGCCATAGCACCCAAAAAACGCCATTTATAAAGCTCATTAGACCAATAAATAAATAAATAAAGCTCAAGCTAGTGTTTCAAGGGTCAGTCTGCTTTAGATTCACCTACTGAAGTTACTAAATATTGAGTTTGAGAGTGAAGTTTTCAAGAATTAAGAATTTCGTACTCATTCACCGTCATATTTTCAATGAACAAATGCATGACTTTCTGCCTGGAGCATACAAGTTTCACCCCACCTGTGAGGAACTTCTTGTTCATTACTTGAGACAAACAAATTCTCATAATTAAAGATGTCCAATGCGTTATTCGAGAGAACTCTTTCGTGTACAAATTTAACCCTGGTATTTGCCCCTCCTATTCAGAGGTTAAATGTGACATTCCCGTCGAGTTTACTCTGTAGCTTACGGGTGAAAAGATGTTGGTTTTCTTAGCATGGTGACACGTTTTGTGAGACAAACTATGTTCGAAGGTCGAGGTTTGCATTTGTTTTTCGGCTTTGAAATGGCTCATGTACTGCTGTCTATTGCGACAGGACTCAGGAGAAAGAAATTATCACAGAAGAGTTCGGTGATGTGTTCGTAGAATTTGGTCTTGACGAGATCACTGGCGGTGCCGGTGATCACTTCTCCAATAATTTGTTAGATTTTACCTCAACTACGTGAGAGCTATTTATGCTAGTGAGAGCTAGACTGATTTTATTAATGAGTACCGGCGGATCAGTCATTAAATGTACTTCATGAAGAAATGTTCCAAAAAGCATTGATAGCGCTTACTACAAAATCAATCAACGCGATCAAAATTGTGATATTTCTTTATTTGGTCGCTTAGCAAGCATCCCGGGGACACTACTTAGATAACATGTACGTTTTCATACGAGAAACTTTTCAACTGAACTAAAATGGAGCGTTACAAGTTTCGTAGAGTTCTGCTATTCGCATGCAGTGTTGAGCCAATGCCTATGCTTATTCTTGATCTTTCAAGATCATCATCTGCAGAAATCAAGTTAATACCGTTCTGGGTTGAACAATCCACATATTAACCAATATCGACACTACTGGTTCAAATTGAATCTGTTAAAGGAGTCATCTTACAAGAACACCATCCGGTCAAACTGACAATCTAATTTGAAAAGAAACTTAACTGGACCAAACCTATTAACGGAAACACTACTCTTTCCCTGTCGTAACACGAACTGCAGCAAAACCAGCACTACCGACGCTCAAATAGCCACTGGAATCAGCCAAGTAGCATCTTTGGCATATTCTCTCCCCTTGTTAGAAACTTCAATCCAAAAACTCAATCAAGAAATTGGCCTAAACCAAGGGCTTAACTGAGAAGTGTACGTGCACATGGGAAACCAAGCTAGCACAACTGCTTGTATCATTTCACATTGAACAAGATTGGCAGGAAAACAAAATAGCAGCGAATGCGTACTTGCACAGTTGAATGAATACTTACAAGCCTGGTAACTACAAGATCAGGTTGCAAAAATCTAGGCGTTTTATACATCCATTTATTAATTACATCCCTCAAGTGAATGAAGTGAAATGTATAATATATTACAAATACTTCAATCTTGGAAATTGACAAGCTTTTTCCTTTTAATCAAGGTTTATGCATTGATGCAATTCTAGCATCAATACTCCTGTGTCTAGGATTCATCCATGAAAACAGCACCATGTCCAATAGACTTCATGATTTTCTTGAACAAGAGAACCATAATTGCTATGCTAAGTCCGACCGCAGCCCACGTGAACAAGCGGTCATCAGCTGGTTTTTGAACCCTTATTTGAAGCTGTTCGCTTCTTGCCGGGCTATGCCTAGACGGCTCTGCTCTCTCCACGACAGGGTTTGAATTAGCAGGGGGTTCTCGTGCTTCTTCAATAACCCTATCACCCGCGTTGCGTGGAGGCTCTTCAGGAGAACTTCCCTCGTCGCTCCGTGCTTCAGCAGAATGGTCATCAGAAGGCTGAACCTGAGGAACAGGCGGTGCTTTGCTCAGCATATACTCATGAATCTGTCAAGAGAGTAAACTCAATAAGTATTTCTGCTCCAAATGATCAAAAGTACATGTGCAAGGGCGAATTATACCTCCCCAATCAGCTGTTGACGCTCAGCATTACCGCATCTGGGTGCTGCTTCACGAGATTTAATAGCCAAGGCACGTCTTTCTTCCTTCTTATAGTCTAGGGAGCCCAATGCACCATTAGGGTTGGTTGGCATGAACGCAATGAGTGCCAGTAAAGCAGTCCGTACTGCCAAAACAAAGAAGAAATTAGTATGTATTGGACTCTGAAGCTTCCAGTGATCAGCAAGCTAAGAATCTAAAAACTGCCTGAGTAGACCTTATGTAAGGTAGAATTGTCCAATGTATTCTACAATTATCTAATCCTAGCACCACTCAGGTTATGTTAAAAAGACAGGAATCCAGAAAAATAATTTACGGGAGCTGGTGAAATCAATTGGGGATGTTGCACACATTCCTTAAGAGAAAGCCAAACGACACCCATATCCCAAGCACCTAATTTACCCCTACAAAAGCAGAATGAAAAGATGACAAAATTTCTACTCCATGCAACTGTAGAGTATTTTTTAACAGACCTTTAATAGTTTGACAAGCAACCAAATGCCTGGCAAAAGAATGATACCTAAGTAATGCCTCCGGGTTTGAGATTCACAATTTTACACTAGCCTCATAACCCATGACAATCAAAAACTTACCACTCCATGATGGCTGCCAGTGCTCAGGGTGATGATTGGATATGCTCAGGCATATCTTCGTCTGTGTCTCAAAGCGACCATTGGGCTGTAGCATAACAAAAACACATTTGAGCGAATCGCACAGTAGGGTCAAACAAAGGAACAGAAAATGAAGTTTCCTGAGGGGCAAAAATAAAATGAGACAAGATACGGAAAGAAAACATTACCGTCAACAACATGAATGAGGGCGGCTTGAATGGATACTCTGCAGGGAGCTGGATGCGGCCATGGTAAATACCACCTTCGAATTCACTGTCGCGCGGTCCCCTGATAGCAAATTGCCACTCAAAGATGTTCTCCTGCAAGCAGAGAAGACATCCACAAGATTAAGCAAACCCACCACTGAACAATTGCTTAGGAGAGAAAACCTAAGGCAAGCCAACCTCACGTCGACTATCGCTCAAAAACAAAGAATTAAGAAGCTCCAGGGGTCAGGAGTAAGGAAAATCAACATGTAAGCAGCAATTCAGCGCGCATCCCTCGACTCTCATCTCATACAATAAATCAATCAGGCGGCCACCGAATTAAACAACTTATGGAGGCCGGTCGTCAAATCACGACAACCTCGCCTAAAAACTCCAGACGGAAATCATCCGAAGCGCAAACGGATCAAACGAAATCGACACACCTCGCTCGCCGTCTAAACCCCGAAAAAGCAATTGAATCGGCCGGATCCCAACAACCTCGCGTAAAAAACTCAAGACAGAAATCGAAATCATCCGAAGCACAAACGGATCGAACGAAACCCCGAAAAGCAATCGGATCGGCGCCGGAACGCCGGAACGCCGGAACGATCACGTTTCCGGGCCCGATCTCCCTCCCTAGCCCGAATCGGACCTAACACCTCGACGATGCACGTAAGGAAGAGATCGGGAAATCGGGAGCAGCGGGGGACCTCGAGGGGGAGGCTCATGAAGTCGTCGGAGGGGTTGGACTGCATCTCCTTGATCTCCTGCAGGATCCGCTTCACCGCCGGGTTCTTCCGGTTGTACTTGTCCTCCGCCATGTCGCTCGCCGCCGCAGCCGCCGCCGACGACGGTCCCGATCGATCCGAATCGCGCGCGAGGCCGGGGAGGAGCGGTGGCGATCGATCGATCGATGTTCTTCTTCTGCGGGTTCCGCTTTTCGGTTTGGGGGATTTTTTCTGAGCTGCGAGCTTGCTGTAGATAGAGAGAGAGAGAGAGGACCCCGTCGTCTTGACTTGACACGTCAGGTGGTGGTAAGACGGGTGACGTGGCGGGGCGTGATTGGACAGCCGGACGACGCCTCTCTCGTTTTACTGGTCGCTGCGAGTGAACTCGGAAATCGTCGGTTGACGCTTGCTGGCAAAAGGCGGATTGTAATATAATCATTTTATAAGTCCCCGTGAATATATTTTCTCCGATTTCAACTTTTTATAGTTAAAAAAATACTAAAACTTCTCATAAATGATTACTTATGTCGCACACAAAAATGAATAAAAAAATTTCAAGAAAATATTTAGGCATAAATTTTTATCAATAATGAAATTTTTTTATTAACTAAAAAGTCATTTATTTTTGCAAAATAAACATATCATAAATGAAAAAGTGAGACGCTCTTGAAAAAGGGCTAACACCACTCTAAAACTATGCCCATTGTTACACTAACAGCCCAATTCTTTTTGTGCCACAAAAATTTTTAAACTATACTCAATTGATAATGATGCTCCAAACTTTTCTTTTTTGTTGCTAAATCCTCTAAATTATATCCTCTCTTATGTGTTCAAAGCATTAGTGTGCATTGTTGTCAAGCTAGCAAAATTTAGGTTTTATTAGAAGTAGAAAAAGTAAATTTTGGCAAATCAGTACAAGTTCAGGAACTTGGTAATGCTAAAAAAATTTGGAGCATTATTATCATAACGAGCATATTTTAGGATTTTTGATAATATATTTCCTTTTAAAAAAATCGCCCCTCACGTCCTTAAATTCCCTATGGCCTTCCCTTTTAAATGCACATTTTCTTTTCTTGTGAATTTTCAAAAGATAAAAGTAAAAACTCCAGGCCCTAAAATCTAAGAAACTATGTAATCTATAGATAGTATAAAGTGAATGGTCTTCTTTGAAATTCTCAACATACGGTACGGAATATTGTTCAAAATAGAGAGCATGAAACACAAAATTTTTAAATAAAATTTTAAAAAGGTAAAATTGTATGGTTTATGGAATCTTTCCAATTAAAGGAATAGCCGATGGAAAATTGATGGGCTCAGCATTAACCGGTCATTCGTTTTGATGGATGGGCTATTATACTTGAATGGGCCTTCTTAACAAGTTATTGGGCCTCTTCTTTTGTTGTCCCCAAAAAAGGGGCTAAATTAGCCAGAAAGCTAAGCTTAGGCTTGCTCGTCTTCTGTTCGGTACCCACATCAGATAATTGTGATCTCAAGTATCTTTACATAGGTCATGTGGTCGAAAGAGAGAGAGAAAAAGGGCTAAATTAGCCAGAATGTTAAGCTTAGGCTTGTTCGTCTCTGTTTGGTACCTGCATTAAAAAATAATTTGACCTCAGTATCTGTCCATAGGTCATGAAGAGAGATAGAGAGAGATGGTGTCTGAATCATTAAATGGATCTAGATCCACATGAGATCCACTATTTGAAATGCTCTAGATACAGTTTAATACGTATAATAGATTCCTTTATGCCTATGTCTCACAACTCCTCATTTACAAACTTGGCTAAGTTTCAAGATTATGGTACTGTAAATCCTTGGCCTTATGTCCCTAGCCCCAATCTCTCCGATTGACTTTTTTTTTAGGGTGATATCTTTCCTCAGTACACTGCGAGACGTGTTTTGCTCTATTCTTGGTTGGAGACCAAGCCTGTGATCAATGTCTTACAAATATGTACATCACTCATACGAAATTACACAAAGATGATGTCCCATGACTTTTCTTTTAGGTAGAATTCCCAGCCAGGACAGAGGGGGGAAGAGCATGTATGTGAGAGTTTTTCTTAGTAAGTTTCTATCGCGTGATTTAAGTAGCACCTCGAAACAAAGACAAGCATTTTGTCTGGTCTTGCCTTGTCTTGAGAGAGAGAGAGAGAGATGGCCAAGGAAAGTGACGCTGCCCAATTGAGAAAATCCAATTATTGATGATCCACGCATTCAATCTTGGGCTAAACCGAAGTCGCATTTGTCTTTACCGACATCAAATCTCCCTTGATTTCGGGTGTCCTGTCGGGGCAATGTCCGAGGAAGCGACGAAGAGAATAAGACGGAAAGTCGCATATGCAATTCTTTCGGCTCACTCTCTGCAACACTTCGGACGATGTTAAGTGCTCCGGGAGCTGTCCGTCCTTTTCCTCTTGCTTTCTTCTCAAGTCCCTCTATTATTTTAGAGCGAAAAGAAAAGCACATCGGTTTTACCATGTTTGTCTTGTCCTGTGTGGTTTTAGCCAAGTTGGAAATGTTTCCTCGGCTTGGAGAATTAATTCGGATCGACTTAGCAGCTAAGGATCGAATAAGTATGTGTGGACGTTGACTGACTCAATCCATTAGAACTGCTAAGTGAAAAAGCTGCCATCTTTGGGCTTCTGGCTGCCTGGATTTTAGACTCTCTTCTGAGTTAAGCTCGATACTTATTCCTCGTCAAGACTTCAATCAATCTTGACTAGTTGTGACTCAAGAGGTGCTGAGAAAAAGTTAGATCTGAGGCGTGAAGATCATCGTTGTGGCTTCAGTTCGGCATTTCCGGCAGTAAAAGTTCGCAGGACAAGGATTAGTTAAAGTACTTGCAATTCGGGTCAGCATTTCAGTCCTTCGAGATGTTTCGTCTCTTCCTCATTTTGTGATTCATGGCGTTCGGCTGATACACAAAAGATTAGTTTAATGTTCGCAAGGCACAAATGGTAGTCCATCAGAATTTCTGTGTGAATAGTTTATTCTTGCATTTCCGGCTTGCAAATATGCTAAACTGGACAAAGAACTAACTCGAGCTCTCAATTCAAACCCTTTTTTCTTTTCTTAAGTTTTTGTAAGTGTGAAAATGAGATCATTCCCTTTGTCTGTTTTGTGAGCATCGATGTCATGAGAACGGTGTTCTTTCATTTATGGCCCCAGTGAACGGCGGCCCTTGGCCCAATTAGACGAGGGCCACCAACCCTCACTAGATCTAGGGGAGGGCCGCAACTCTCGCCCCAAATCTGGGTGAGGGCTCACAGCCCCTCATCGCTGGTCAACCGAGCTCAACCTCAACTGTGTGCCTCTTCCCTACCGCCCTTTTTTTTTTATATATGTTTTAAATAAATTTAGTTTTAAATTTAATTTAATTAATTTTATATTAATTATTGACCACGTCGAAACAAAATAACATCGTTTTTGCATTTGTCTAGTCACGTCAACATGCAAAACGACACCATTTTGCACTTACCTTACTAGAAAATCACTACATCAGCATTTTGGCCAGATTTTCTCATCATCGGCACCTAACTAATCTATTTTGCTCTGATTTTGGCACCTCAATGCCAAGTTTTAGCACTACACGTGAGGAAATGTGTTAAAAAAAGCCCTAAACCTTTTGTATTTGTGCCAATTTAGTCCTAAACGTTTTTTTTTTTGTGCCAATTAAGTCCTAAACATTTTTACATTATGTCAATTCAGTCATTTCCGATCAAAATTGGCTGGATTTTGTTGACTGGGCACCGGTTGGCTGACGTAGCTTGATCGGCGCTAACGTAGACAACTTTATTAATATTTTAATAATTTTGAATTCTTTTTCTTTTTCTTTTTTTTTCCTTTTATTTTTTTCTTTTTTTTTTTTTTTTGTACTTCTCCTCTTTCTTCCTCTGCCAATCGCCTCAGTGACTAGCTAGAGGCGATGGCCAACGAGGTCGAGGTCGACCTTGCCAACCACCTCGCCAGTGGCCACCCTCGAGGCCTGGGCAGCGAGAGTTGAGCCTTGCCCATGGCTGGCGAGGGCAAGCCCTGCTAGCCCAACGGGAGGCCAGCTTGAGGCCGCCTAGGCCGCGAGGCGGCCCCGCCGGGCTGGCGAGGCTCGCCCTCATTGGCCATGGGCGAGGCTCCACCCTCACCGAATCCAACTAGGGCAAGCCTCGCCGCCCAAGCCTCGAGGGTAGCCTCGCGCCGAGCGGGCGAGCCTCATCCTCGCTGGATCTGGCAAGGTCGAGCCTCGCCCATGGCTGGCGAGATCAAGGTCAACCTCACCGACCATTGCCTCGGCCAATCGCCAAGGTCCGGCGACCGATTGGAGGAAGAAGGAGGAGAAGGAAAAAATAAAAATAAAAATTCAAAAATTCAAAAATATTAAAATATTATTAAAAGTTGTTAATGTCAGTGCCGATTAGATCATGTCAACTAGCCGGCATCCTTAAAATGAATCGTGACACGCTCGAACGTCCAATTCCCGAAACCGAATTCAATTTCGTGGTTAAAATCGACCAAATGCAATTTTAGTACAACCTAACCTATCGGATAGCTTTTAGGGGTTTTAACGCGTTTGACCCGTGGTCGATAATTTTTTATTCACATTTGTGCATCTTCGACTTGTAGACAACTCTCGGTTGTCGTAAAAATCGCCAAGTTTCATTTACATGTACCGAGTATAAAATCGACAGAAAATCAGGTTATCGTCATTCGACCCGAATTTCACAATCATGCGAAATCACCCACAATTCAATTACGTGTTTTCGTTGAATCGACTTATATCAAATCACTAATCAATTATAACGATGCCGTATTTACCCTTGCCAATTATTACGGTTGAACAATCGATTTCCGATTGAATTCTCTAGTCTGCCGCATTTATATCCCTTAACGGCCTCATTTAATAGATTAGTTAGCTCGTGAGGGGCCCGCTCAAAGCAAAATAACCATAGGCGCGTCGTCAAAACAACTATTTCCTATTATCGAGATGGGGTCGAATTTCAAGATGTGACAATCAATATCGAATCCGCGTTGATTTTGGTGTCCTATCGAGGCAATGTCCAAGGAAGCAACGAAAAGAATAAGACAAAAGTCGCATATTCGCATATGCAATTCCTTCAACTCACTTTCTGCAAAACTTCGGACAATGTTAAGTGCTCCAGGAGCTGTCTGTCCTTTACCTCTTGCTTTCTTCTCGAGTCCCTTCATTCTTCTAGAACAAAAAGAAAAGTATATCAGTTTTATCATGTTTGTCATGTCTTGTGTGATTTTAGCTTATTTGGAAATGTTTTCTCGACTTAAGGGGTGCATGACAAAAAGAATTTCTGTTCCAGAAACAATTTTTCTATTCCGGACTTGTTTCGAAATAGAAATCCATTTGATAAACCTATTCCGTTTTTTTATTTTTGGAATAGAAATAGATTTTGATCGAAATCGAAATAGAAATTTTCTACTTCTCTATTTCTAGAACAAGAATCAGAAATAATTTCTCCATGAAATTTTCTACTAAGATGAATATACTTAGAAAAAATATTGCCAATAAGATGGCAAGAGATCATAATATGCCGGAGATTCCATGAGATCGTGTTTTCAATTTTTGTAATATATTTCTATTATTTTGTATTTGGGGATTCCCAATCTTTGCTTTTGTAATGTGATACTGTATTTGATGATTCATATCTCAATTCTTGTAATGTGATATTTTACTTAAGGATTTCCCTTATTTGTAATGGTCATTTATGACAAGCTCTATTACACTTCGTAAAATTCGCAGATTTTGTAAAATTTGCCGCAAATTGCCCAATACACTTCTTTGTGTTTCTTTCTAAAACAATTGCTCGATATCGTAAACCGTGGCGGTGATCGAGATAACACACCAGCATGAATGGGATTAGCATATGGTTGCCCACCTTCATTCTACTAGAGTTTTGGGAACCTTCTATCATGCTCAAAAGTAATGCATATTGATTTTTTTTTCTATTGTATGAAGATTATTGATAAGTATATTGTTTGACCGTAATTGCCTATCTAGGTGGATGCTAAAGAATTTTGTATGAAAATTTAGAAAACTTGATATAACAACTCTTACTTTGTATTTTTTTTTTTCAAAAAAAGGAGACTTTACTATTAAAAAAAAAAAAACTCTTACTTTGTATTTGGGTCAATGGGTTCATAAACATATGAAATTTGTAAGAATGGACATCTCATTTGCTCCAAAAAAAAGAAAAATTTGTTTTAAGAAATATAAATTTTATACTGTTATCAAACAAATTTCTATTTCTAAAACAGAAATTTTGTATCGTTATCAAACAGATTTTTTTGCTTAGAAACTCGTCTAGAAATAGAAATAGAAAAATCTATTTCTGTTCCAGAAACTATTTCTGGAATAGAATGGTTGTCATGCGTGCCCTTATCAGCTAAGGATTGAATTATATGCGTGGATGTTGATTGACTCGACCCATTAGAACCACCAAATGAAAAAGTTACCATCCTTGGGCTGCTGGCTTCCTGGATTTTAGACTCACTTCTGAGTTAAGCTCGGACCTTATTCCTCATCAAGACTTCAATGAATCTTCACTAGTTGTGACTGAAGAGGTGCTGAGAAAAAATTAGATTTGAGGCGTGAAGATCATTGTTGTGGCTTCAGTTCGGCAAGGCTTGTTCTCAGGAAAATTCCTTACGGAATAGTTTTAGGAACATTAATCTGATTTCCGCAGTAAAAGCTTGCAGGACAATCGCTAAGATATTGCAATTCAGCATTTCAGTCCTTCGAGAAGTTTTGTCTCTTCCTGGTTTTGCAATTCATGGCGTTCGGCTAATACACAATGACTAGTTTAACGTTTGCAAGACAAATGATCATTCGACAGAGTATCTGCGTGAATAGTTTATGTAAGAATAATTATGGCCCACGAGCTATTATAAATTGTTGGCTTAATAATTACTTACATGCTGAAAACCGATGGAAGACTAAAAGATAAAAAAGACTGAAAAGTCACAACTGTTATGAAGTTATAACGAGCTTATTGAACGCACTTATTGATATTATTAATCAATAGGTTAATATTAATTTAAGTAGCAACAAAGAAGTTGCGACTTTGCTAATCTCATGAAGATATAACGTGCTTCAATGGAAGGCACGCATTAAATCCATCTAATGATTGTACTCACTTATTGCACCAAATTGAAAGATGGGGTCTGGTACTCTCTTTCACCATAACAACGAAAGTTGTATTGAATTCTCTTATCAGATAAAAATAACTTAAGATTAAAGTGGGTTATAAGAGAGAAATCATATTTGTTCATTTTTTTGCTTTTTATTTTTCTGCAACAATCATTTTCTGAAGGTTATTTTTCTTAAAATAAGGACATCTCAAAGGGAACCTTGAGTGAAACCTTAGCACTGTCGTGCTTCTTGTTACGTAGGACTACACGCCACTTGTATGGTGTATTTATTCAGCATCATATCAGGGGTACATTCCGCATAACAAACTGTGAGCAATATTTGCGGTTTTAGATGGCAAGTTCAGCGTTTGCTTCTGCAGAACACAGTTTTGACGGAGTCAAGGACAAGTTGAGTCCTTCGAACCGAAGCTATGGAGGCGTCGAAGAAGAAAGAATGCAAATCCTTTTTTCAGAAGCGGAAGATTGGGGAGAGTCCCGGGACATGAGCTCCTTTTCAGATTATAGATTTCATGGCAGTGACGTGATGAAGAAGCAAGCTCCTTTTTCCGAGTATCAGCGGCAAGAGCAGCTACAACAATTGTTGTCGGATAATGGGCTCCTTGATAATCTGCAATACGATATTGCCTCTCCCCCTATCCAGACTAGTCTAGATGAGATCGCAAAGTTCAGCAGAATCTCTACTGAGCTGCAAGATATCATTGAGGCTAGGAAGGACAAGCCGTTCCAGTTTCCTTTAACATCACTCGAGCTTCTGAGGAACTGTGGAAGCAGGTTGCAACGGCTGAGCGGGGATGGGGTACTCAATCCAAACACTGGGAACAACAAGGCTGAGCTGTCCACTTCTGAAACCATGACGATTGCTAGCGCCAAATTTATCCAGTCATCTTCTGTGGCAGCCTTTGATCTTGCGCTGCCAGGCCATCCTTTATGATTATCATTTGTCTTGCTCATCAGAAGACGAGGTAAGGAACATACAACTTGCTGAGATCCTCCTAGCTGCTGCTGAGAAAGTGGGATGTCAGCAGTTCGATGCAGCGAGCAAATTGCTGACCAGTGTGATGAGTTATGCTGCAGCACAGGTAATCCGGTAGAACGGGTAGTGTACTATATTTCTGAAGCCCTTAGAGAGAAGATTGATCGGGAAACGGGAAGAATCAGCATAAAGGGCCTGGGAAAGAAGATGAACCTCGATCTAGATGAAGACATCATGAGGCCAAGCCCTCCGAACATGTTGAATCACCAACTAGTCCCGTTCTCTCAGATACAGCAATTCTCCGCAATACAGACCATCATGGAGAACGTGGCGCAGGCTAAGAAAGTTCATGTGGTTGACTTCGGGATATGGAGCGGCGTCCAGTGGACGGTCCTAATGCAAGCCCTCGTGAATCAACGTGAATGCTCCCTAGAGCTGTTGAAGATAACAGCCATAGGTACTTGTTCACAGCAAGTGATTGAGGACACAGGTAAAAGGCTGGAGACTTTCGCTCGACTGTTCAATGTACCGTTTTCTTTCAAAATAATCATGTTGCAGGACATGCTAGAACTCAAGGAGGATCTTTTCGATCTGGACGAGGAAGAATCTTTTGTTGTCTATGCTCGGTTCCTCCTTAAAACGATGATTCCTCGGCCTGAGAGGCTTGAGTCTGTCATGAAAGTGATTAAAAAGCTAAACCCATGTGTGATGGTGGTCACCGAAGTCGAGTCAAACCACAACTCACCAGCTTTCACACATCGGTTCCCTGAAGTGCTTTTCTACTTTAGTGCATACTTCGATTGTCTCAAAGAGTGTATGGAGAGAGATGATGAGAACAGAACAGTTCTTGAATCTGTGTACTTGGGCCAAGGGATTAGGACCATATTGGCTGCTGAAGGAGAGGAAAGGAATATTCGGAACATAAAAATTGATGTCTGGAGGGCATTCTTCAGTCGTTTGGAATGGTTGAGGTAGATTTGGGCATGGCATCACTATATCAAGCAAATTTGATGGTAAAGAAATTTCCTTGTGGAAGTTCTTGCACGCTTGAAATGAACGGAAAATGCCTGATTATTGGGTGGAAGGGCACACCTATTCATTCTCTTTCTGCATGGCAATTCAAATAACAAGTGTTTACAGCAGCATGATCACATACTTGCTCCATACCTTTTTGCCATAACTTAATCCAGCTGCAAACTATGTTTGATCATATTCTTCCAAGTGTTGGATACGGAACATATCTCGTTATATGACCAGAATGTTCTTGAGGCTGTTTTTACTCTGCTGGAAATGTGACAAGAGACCTTATTTTGTTCGTGTACCTTTGGTTTTGAGATTCCTTCCTCGAGTTCTGCAGTATCACTGACAAGATTGCAAGCTCCATGATATGTCACTTCCCAAACAATCCCAAGAGAAGTATGATATCATGCATTTCTTTCTTGTTCGTGTGTGATACCAGAAATGTTAAATCTTTTACTGATAATAAATGATTATGATGTGTTATCTACTGTAGTATGACTTATGTGCTAAGCAGGATTTTCCTTGTCTGAGTTCTACTTATTCTTACCTGTGTCGCAGATCGCTGTGAATTTGCATTTTAAATGTTGCATTGATCATGCTTTTAGTGTGGGTCAATTTCTGAAGGATTTGAGATATCACAGAAGATAGGGTTTTCCATAAGCTCTTTGTGCACATTATCATGGAAAAATTAGGCTTTCAGTCGTCTGTCTTTGTTTCTTCTTTTGCCTTTACTGCACACTTGATCACCAGGATCCACATCGAATTTAGATGTAACTAAGGATAGAGTTGATGAACTCAAACTGTCACGAATCAAGGTAGTTCTTACCAAAAGAAGAATTTAATTGTTTGGATCAAGAATGCAACGATTTCCTTTAGAAGCATCTGCATATTCATTACAGTACCTATTAGTGTTCCACTTACTCTTTTTAACACTAGTTCTTATGATTCGACTTCCTACCAAATTCCATTCGTTCGTGTTGACTCCCTGAATATGTGCATGCACCAACGGCGGCATATGTGTTTGTGTGTGTGTAGAGTAGAAAATGATGGGTGAAAGCACTCCAAAATATCGTCAACGACGCTGAATTTACCGCACTGACTAATTTGGTAATCAGGCTCAAGCAAATTAGTTATCAAGATCCATCAAGATGAGGGAAAAGATCATGACTTGGTAAGGAACAAAAGTTAGCATGCTGATCGTGAAGCAATTCACTTCTTTAAAGAATAGAAACACCTCTAGGCACTCCGGCAGGCAAGAGAATTTGAATTCTGAGCTTTGCACATGACTCGGAGGCGAATGAAGTGAATCATATATCAAGCGAAACATCTTAAAGCTTCTAAATTTAAGGAATCCACCCAATTGGAAGACAGTTCTTGCTAGCATAGTGAGACTGGAATGAGTCATGCTTTGATCTGAAATGGGCACCTTAAGTGGTATCACCAATTCACATCCAACTCCAAAATAGGCATATGAGATTCTAAACCTTATTGAACCCAGATGATTTCTTCAAGCACAGCTCTTTGACAATTAAACTGAGTGTGGACAGCCACACTTTTGACCCGGTCAAATTTTGCAATTTATCTGGTTAATTTATATTTCACAATCACCTAGTTTCATAGAATCTGTCTAGGGTTTTCACTTAACAACAATAGTAACCTTTAGCAGCTCCATGCCCCTACTGCTATCAGATGCCAAGTTCAATCGGCTTCCTTCAGTCCTAAGTAACCGTTTCCTCTCTAGTTTTACCATTGCTAAATCGGAAAATCTCCAGGTCATACTTGTCCTTCACCATGGCTCGCCGTTGACAATCCCGACTGGATCTTTCCCGACCGACTTTGAACTCAAATCCAGAGAGTTGTGTCAATTACATGTGAGTGGCGATTTGTATTGTGAGAATGATGATATTTTCCTTTGCATTGGTTGGGCTAACTTTTTTTTTTGTTCAGATTGGTTGGGCTAACTTAAGAGCTGGTATCGAGAAAAAAGAATGACCCCATCATCAATTGCTAGCAAAAATTTTAAGATTATGTTTATTTTGTGGAAAATAAATTATTTGAAAAAAATTTTTTAAAAAGTAATTATTTGTATCATTTACAAAAATAAATGAACAAAATATATTTTCACTGTCCATGAAATTGTTTAGGCATAAACTCTTATTGATAATGAAGACATTTTTGTTAATTACTAATTATTTCAAGCAATATAAGCAATTATTTTTAGGAAAATATTATTTAAGTCATTCAGAAACAGAACCTAAGTCATGCTCACTTTAGCATCAATATTTTAAATTTTTATTATGTCGCTAAAAATCCTAATTTTTGCTTATCAAGACATGAATATATCAATTTTTGTTATGTCATCAAAATCTCCAAATTTATATCGGATAATATGGACTTGAAAAAAAAAAAGGCACTTTCCGGGAAAAAAAATAGAAATTTGACTTTTAAATAACAAATTCTTAAGCAAAAATTAGAATCAAGCACTGTTTGAATTGTTACCAAAAAAAAAAAACATGAATTATGGTTTTCGTTTTTTTAGAATGTATGGAATATTTTTAAGTGAAACATAAAGTTTTTCATAAATGAAACAATTTTTCCTAGTAAAATAGTAGCGGAAGGGAAATTTCTAGCTATAAACTGGGACAACATGAATTTCTATCATCTCGTGTCACAGAGCCTGTCAATAATTTCACAATTTACATTTTATTTATGTGCTTGGGTAAGTTTCAAGGTAAAGATACCGTGAACCCTTGGCCTTATGTCCACAGTGGCCCTAATCTCTGATATCTAACACCACTCAATCTCTCATGTCAAACCTCTTGGGCGATTCTCTAGCCGCGACATGTTTCTTCAGTATAAGGTGGGGTGTGTTTTGTTCTTTTTTTCCCTTTTATTGGAGACCAAACCTGTGATGAATGGCTTATAAATATAAACATCACTCCCAGCCACAACAGGGAGGAGAGCATGTACAAAGTTTTCTTCAGTAAGTTTCTATCATGTGATTATAAATAGCATCTCAAAACGAAAACAAGCATTTTGTCTGGTCTAGCCTTGCCTTGCCTTGAGAGAGAGAGAGAGAGAGAGAGAGAGAGAGAAGGCCAAGGTACCTATTTGAGATAATCCAACTATCGATCCACAAATTCAATTTCCAGCTAAACCGAAGTCACATTTGTCTTTACCGACATTGAATCTATGTCAAAGTTGGCCGTCCTGTCAGGGCAATGTCCAAGGAAGCGATGAAGAGAAAGTGACCATGCCCATTTGAGACGATCCAACTATTGATCAACACATTCGATCTCAGGCTAAACGGAAGTCACATTTGTTTTTACCAATATCGAATCTAGGTTGGGTTTGGCCGTCCTGTTGGGGTACTGTCCGAGGAACCGACGAAGAGAAGTATACGAAAGTCCTTGCGATTTCAGACAATATTAAGCTTCGTGAGCCATCTGTCCTTTTCCTTTTGGTTTGTTCTTTGATCCCTTTATTCTTTTAGACCCCAAACATATATTATCCAATTTGGAAATATTTTCTCAAGTTAGAAAAATAATTAGCATTGACTTAGCAATGAAGGCGTGAAAATCACTATTGTGGCTTGAGTTCGGCAAGGCTTGTTCTCGGAAAGATTCCTTACCGAATTGTTTGAGGAACATTCATCCGAACTCCGGCAGGAAAGCCTTGCAGGACAAATGTTAAGGTATTGCAATTCGGGTCAGCATTTCCAGTCCTTCAAGATGTTTTGTCTCTTCCTGTTGTTGCGGTTCCTGACGTTCGGCTTTTACACAAGGAAGGACTAGTTATTTTAATGACCACAAGGCACAAATGGCCGTCCGTGTAAATAGTTTGTTCTCGCACTTCCAGCTTGCGAATATCCTAAACTGGACAGAGAATTAACTCAAACTTTGATCAAAACACTTTTATCTTAGGTTTTGTAAGTATGAAAATGAGATCGTTCCATTTATCTGTTTTATGGTCACTGATGTCACGAGAACTGTATTCTTTCATTAATGTGCACTGCGTCCAGCATTTGTTTTCCTGCTTCCTTCACATCGCGTCATCATGGAATGCAAGTCAATTATCGATTCTCTGGTTCATGACCTTGATTGAGTTTGGCCCTCAAACGCGTTGTGATCCGAACTGTATATTGCAGCAGTTGTCTAACCCGTTGAGCCGCACAAAATCTACATGATATCACAGCAGACTCTAGAAGATCATACCATATGGAATGAAAAATTAGTCCAAAGACCTGAAGCATTGGAACAAAAAGGATGTCTATTAGGGGCAACTCATTGATAAAAAGAGCGGCCTCTAGAACTAATTATAATACTCACCTAGCTCTAACCATGTCCTATATTTTGCCTGGTTTTTTCCATTGGCAAAGCTTGTCTGAGTTGCTGTCATAGCTGATTCAAATTTTTACAAAGAATTTAAGTTCCAGCTCCATGACTTTTTACTCAGTTAATCTCATTTATTTTACCAAACGAAAACTGCTCGTCAAACTATTTCTCGCCCCAATTGCTTCATGAAAAGCAAGTTTTAGGAGCAAAAACCATTATTTCAAGACTCACAGAATACATAATTGTCATCGTGCGTGTTAAAGTATCGCACATTATTTATATATGGAGTTTCAATGAGCCAAATCAGGTGAAGAATTTAGGTCGGACATTTCAACACGATATCAAAACGAGGTTTTTATCCACAAGAAATTTTGGATAGGAGGCCCTCATTCTTCAATTCTATGTGTCATTCTCATTCTGGTTTGCACATGAAATGGGCATTAAATTATCTCATCTCTTTTGTCTTTGTGGCTCGGTAAACCTTATGATCATGCAGTGTTGCTCTACCCGTCAGCTTAGGTCTTCAATAGTTGATTATAGTCTCATAAAATTTCACGGTGCAAAAACCACTGTTAAAATCTATTGCCTACTACGCGGCCTACTACACGGGTTGTCTCGATAATGTCAAAGTCCAGGCTAATGAAGTGACTATACAGTTCTCATTAACTGAGAATCTTCCAAGTTTTTTTTTTAATAAATAAAAGACGTCTCAAAGGGAATCTTGATGTATAACATCAATGCTCTTGTGGCTTCTTGTTGTGTAGAGTACACAACACTATGCATTGTGTACAAATATCAATATAATGTCACAGGTACAATGGGGCTGACAAGCCGTGAGCAAAGTTTGCAGTTTTAGATGGCAAGTTCAGCGTCTGATTCTGCAGAACACAGCTTTTCCGGAGTCGAGGACAGGTTGAGTTCATCAAGCCAAAGCTATGGAAGAATCAT